>CM064883.1:93937522-94391602 GCA_003313485.2 Penstemon barbatus | reverse complement strand
TAGGGATTCGGTAAGAAAAACAGCCCTAGGCACAGCGGAATATAAAAAATTTCTAGGGCCTCTTAAAGAATCTTGCCAGGATATTCTCTAGTTGTATATATATGAAATAAATAATGACAGTATAAGTTTTCTCGTTTATACCTGTCTCCTTGCAAATCCTAGGCTAGCAATATGAGCTCTGAATTCTGACCCCGGTTGATCGACCCACACCTTTTGGAGCGCCCCACGTGTTGCGCCTCTACGAGTTGATACACCACAATATCACGAAAATTAATATACCTAATCGACTAGAACATAGGCTATATTAATATCTAGGTTTTAGGAACGATTTGGGAACAAAAACGAAGACGAAAAATTCTTCCACAGGGAAGAACAGTTCGGCCGATCTGGTAGGGAGAGGGAGAGAGAATTTTTGCTTTGCTCAATTTTTGCTTAAGGAGTTGTGTGAAAAATAACTAGAAGAAAGCTATTTATAGTTTTCTTTCTATCCTAGTCCTATTAGGACTAGGTCTTCTCTCTCCTACATGGGCCATGGCCCTCTTTAATTAGAAGACTAAGTCTTCTAATTAATTCATGGCCCATATTAATTAATTATTCAGGGCTTTATTTAATCTCCCAATTAAATAGCCCAATTAATTAAATCATCTCCCAATTAATTAATTAAACTCCAAGTCTAATTAAATTAATTATTCCATTAATTAATTAAATCCTAATTAATTAACTTACTCATAAATTAAATTCCAATTTAATTTATAATCTTGATCCAATTCCAATTGGATCCATTTTCGTTCCATATGGGTCGACCCAGTCGACCCACCTATTGAATCGACCCAGTCGATTTTGACCCAGTCGACTGGTTCGTTCCTGTTTCCTCGCTTTCGCTACTTGTGTATTGTGTATGCCCCCGTAGGTTCACCACATAATTGGCCGTCGGTTGTAATTAAATATTATTTAATTACTCGAGCAATTAATACTCTAAATTAATCGAACACTCTGTCGATTAATCATTCCAAAATTAGCACCCCTGCTAATTTTGGGAATTCTCCCACACTCCACGGTCGATGTCCAGTCACAAGCCCATGGAGCCCAATCACTGGTGAATTAATTCAGTGAACCTTTTATCATTTACAATTTCCATATACGACAAAATCTCTCCATTGATCAATCTCCCAGTCGAGACTTAAGGGTATGGTCTTTTATCGGATTCCCTTTTCTTTTGTCTTGACCTTATGTATTCTGGTCTCGAAATAAATTCTCTTTGACTTAATCTTTACGAGCTACTTACATAAAGTCGTCAGTTACCTTGGCCAAGGATTTTACCAGAATTGATTTCTCACAGAAATCCATAGGAGAATTTCCCAACCTATCAAGTCGGGTCAATGGATCCTTTGTTGATGATATGAATCTGCATACGAGTTCCTCTATACCCAACATGAGTCCACAGAGACTTTCTGGCTATCCTCAGTCAGTCGGAACTCACATCAAAGCATAGACGTTCTCGCACCAGATAAACCCTATCATCTCAAGTTGTTAGGGATTGTTCCTCGTATACTATTGTAAATTGGAATAACTTCAACCCCGATATGCGATTACCGCTTCCATGGTGAGTTATTTCCTAATTGGGGTATTCAGTGCACTTGCCATCCCAGCAAGCCACCCACTTATGTGTATCGACTATCCCAGTCACGCTCGTGGACCCCAGCGTCCTCCAGTTCATCGGAGTATACACAACAGTGAGAGTCTAACCGAATCCAACGATGTCCTATCTCGATTGGATTCTACGACTCTTGAATGTGTTCTAGATCACGGCCTTGGAGATCAGTCAACGGGTTGTCCCATAGCCCTGTGATCTAAGGACTTCTATCCTTATGCGTAGATAAATATTACATAAGATAAAGTTGACCATTTAATAAGAGTGCATTTATTAATCTAAATTGAATAGTTCCTCATTAATTACAATTAATGCTAGCCATACAGCTGGCTTGCAGGACACTATTTCTATCAATCTCCCACTTGTCCTAAAGCCAGTCTTTTATGTTCTTAAGTCCCATCTTATGCAGATGTTTCTCAAATGCCTTTTGAGGCAGAGGCTTCGTTAGCGGGTCCGCCGTATTATCTTCTGAGTCGACACGTTCCATCTTAATGTCTCCTCTACCAATGATATCTCTTATCACGTGGTATCGTCTCTGTACGTGCTTGGATTTCTGATGAGATCTCGGCTCCTTTGCTTGCGCTATTGCCCCATTATTATCGCAGAAGATAGTAATGGGCTCAGCAATGCTAGGTATCACATCCAATTCCTGGATGAAGTTCCTCATCCAAACACCTTCCTTTGCTGCGTCACTCGCGGCAATGTATTCTGCTTCAGTGGTTGAATCCGCGGTTGTTTCCTGCTTGGAGCTCTTCCAGCTAACCGCACCACCATTGAGGCAGAAAACGTATCCTGATGTCGACTTGAAGTCGTCCACATCACATTGGAAGCTTGAGTCTGTATAGCCTTCCAATTTCAATTCTCCTCCGCCGTATACCAAGAACAATTCCTTAGTCCTTCTCAGGTACTTCAGAATCGCCTTTACGGCTATCCAGTGCTGCTCACCTGGATCAGACTGGTAGCGACTTGTAACGCTAAGAGCGTACGCTACGTCTGGTCTCGTACATAGCATACCATACATTATGCTTCCTATCGCGGATGCATATGGTACTCGAGACATATTGCTTCTCTCTTCAGGCGTCTTTGGGGCCATAGACTTGGAGAGTGCAATCCCATGTCTCATTGGAAGCAATCCTCTCTTGGATTCTTCCATACTAAATCTTTTCAGGATTTTGTCTATGTACTGGGATTGGGAGAGGCCCAGCAGTCCTTTTGATCTATCTCGGTAGATCCTTATACCTAGTACAAAGGATGCTTCTCCCATATCCTTCATCGAGAATTGTGTAGACAACCATGCTTTAGTTTCAGACAATGCTTTCACATTGTTTCCAATGAGAAGAATGTCGTCAACGTAAAGCACCAAAAATTCAACTGTACTCCCACTGATCTTCTTGTACACGCAAGGTTCGAACATGTTCTTGATGAACCCAAAAGTTTGGATTGTCTCATCAAAACGAATGTTCCAACTTCGGGAAGCTTGCTTTAGTCCATAAATGGACCTCTGGAGTTTGCACACCTTGTGTTCATCTCCTTTGGATGCATATCCTTTTGGTTGCTCCATGTAGATCTCCTTATCAATGTCTCCATTGAGAAAGGCAGTTTTTACATCCATTTGCCATATCTCGTAGTTATACCACGCAGCTATGGCCAGCAAGATCCGAATGGATTTGGGCATTGCGACGGGCGAGAAGGTCTCCTCAAAGTCGATACCTGGTCTTTGAGTGTATCCTTTTGCCACTAGTCGCGCCTTGTAGGTAATCACCTCTCCGTTCACTCCAAGCTTTCGCTTATAGATCCACTTGCAACCCACGGGAGCCACTCCCACTGGTGGATCTACCAAGGCACAGACCTTGTTTGAGTGCATGGAGTCCAGTTCGGATTCCATGGCTTCGCGCCATTTTCCCGAGTCTATGTCTAGCATAGCCTCTTCGTAAGTCCTTGGGTCGGTTAGAGACTGTCCAGTCTCATGCAGCAGACCGTAGTACCTTTCGGGTTCTCTACGTTGTCTTTCTGACCTACGAAGTATCGGTGTACGTTCTGGTGCACTTTCATGCTCTTGTTCTCCCACTGCCTGTGGTGACGGGTCAGCTTGATCGACCTCTAAGGCCTTTTCAGCTTCAGTGACCTCATCCAGTTCTACGTTATTTTCTTTCTTGTCCACCAAGAAATCCTTCTCCAAGAAGTGAGCGTTCCTCGAGACAAACGTTGTTTGCCTTGTAGGATCGTAGAACTCGTATCCTATTGAGTTTTCCGGATACCCCACGAATTTGCACAAAGTGGATTTAGTCTCCAATTTATCTCCCACTAACTTTTTAACGTAAGCGGGAGATCCCCATATGCGCATGAATGCGTATGAGGGTGCCTTGCCAAACCATAGTTCGTATGGTGTCTTTTCTACGGATTTCGAAGGTACTATATTCAGTATCTTCGTTGCCGTGAGGAGGGCATGTCCCCAAAATGAAAGAGGTAAGTCAGTGGCACTCATCATGGATCGAACCATGTCCATCAAGGTTCGATTCCTTCTCTCTGCTACTCCATTTAATTGGGGTGTTGCAGGAGGAGTCCACTGCGATAATATTCCATGCTCTACAAGATAATTCAGAAATTCGTTACTAAGAAATTCTCCACCTCGGTCAGAACGAAGAGCCTTTATCGTATGACCAAGTTGATTCTCTACTTCCATCTTGAATTCTTTGAATCGCTCAAAAGCTTCAGACTTGTGTTTCAACAAGAACACATATCCATAACGACTAAAGTCGTCAGTGAAAGTGATGAAGTAGTCATAGCCTCCTCGGGCGCTTTTTCTTAGTGGTCCACATACGTCAGTATGTATTAAGTCCAATGTTTGCTTGGCTCGCTCAGGGTTTCCCTTAAATGGCAACTTAGCCATTTTACCCTTTAAGCATGGTTCACATGTCGGCATGTCGTCAATGCGATTGATTTCAATCGCGCCAGATGATGCTAACTTTTAAATCCTTGACTTAGATATATGTCTAAGTCTAGCGTGCCATAATTGGGCAGATATTTCATTATCTTGTTTCCTTTTGTTTTGTTGTACATGCATCACTAACTTAGGTGGTTCAACGGTATATAGTCCATCTTTTAATGTACCAGTGAAAAACATATTATCATTCATGAATAACGAAAAGGAACCTTTATTAATAGTAAAATTAAAACCTTCATTATCCAAAACAGGAATTGAAATAATGTTTTTCACTAAACCAGGTACATAAAGAACGTTCCTAAGGACTAATTTATTACCACCTAAATCTAACTCCACTTCGCCTATGGCCTCGGCAGCAGCTCTAGCTCCATTGCCAAATCTCAGGATCCAATCCCCTGGCCTAAGTGGTCTTGTTGCTCCCATCACCTGTAAATCATTACAAAGATGAGAACCACAAGCAGTGTCTAGCACCCATGATGCACAGTTAATTGATAAATTAACTTCAACAAGGAATATACCTTTCGAGCTCTCCAAGAACTCTTTGCAGTTCCTCTTCCAGTGTCCAGGTTTCTTGCAGTAGAAACATTTCTGTTCACCAGACGAAGCTTTACGCTTCTTTCCCTTCCCTATGGGCCCAGATGGTGCTTTGCCTTTGCTTGAAGAAGCATTTCCTTTCCCCTTTCCTTTCTTTGTCCTTTTGGACTTGGATTGGGTCGAGGTAGCAACCATCACTGGCTTCTCTCTTTTCATGGAAGCCTCGGCAGTGGCGAGCATATTAGCCAACTCGTGAAGTTCAACATTCATCTTGTGCATGTTGTAGTTCACTACGAATTGTTCGAATGATCTTGGCAACGATTGGAGGATTATATCCTGGCAGTAGGTTTTGTCCATCTTTACGTCAAGATGACCAAGCTTTTCAATAAGCCCAATCATCTTGATGCAGTGAGATCGAACATCAGCACCTTCAGCCATCCTCGTTTGTTGCAAAGTCTTGGCAGTTTCATACCGCTCATATCTACTTTGCACCCCAAATAAACCATTCAGGTGCGTGTAGATTTCAAAAGAAGACTTCATATGCTCGTGCTGCTTTTGAAGTTCATTCGACATGGATGCCAACATGAGACAACGTGACTGCAAGTCATCGTCAAGCCATAAATCCAGGGCTTCTTTCTCAGCTTCATCGGAATCCTTAACAAGTTCGGGAGGGGGCCCATCAAGGACAAAACCTCGCTTTTCAGAAGCGAGAATGATCTTAAGGTTCCTGACCCAGTCATGGAAGTTTGGTCCAGTTAATTTGTTTTGTTCAAGTATGATGGAAATCGGATTCTTAGACATTATATCTACAAAACGACGATAGAAGAAATAAATACGCGAAAGATTAATTTAAAATGCAAAATTCACAAACATGGATTTTATTTGCAAATTACTCCCACTATTTTAATCAAAATCTTATGCCCCCACATAAGTTTTGGGAATTTAAAATATCCTAGCGGGCTTAAGGCCCAAATGCAATCTCCTAGTACCCACGACTCGTTGGCCATACTATTTGATCCACTTGGTGGTCGACTACGTCAACGGTTAACCATCGCAGCTAACCCTTAAGTTCATTTAGCCTCGTTTTTCGATATGGACCCACGACTCGTGAGACATCCATATTTACTAGCGTTAAATCATGTCCAATACTCGTGAAGAGAAATAGTTCAATCCTAGACGCCCCACGACTCGTGAGACAGCGCCTAAAACCTTGCTATCCCCTCCCTTGGCACTAAACTCGTGCATCGAGGCAATAGACATATTATCTTCCTATAGCTCGACCCACGACTCGTGAGACATCGAGATATATTCGTACAATATGCCTAAGACCTAGTAATTGGATAGGCTCGGACCATAGACACTATTCATATGCGCCCGTTATTCGATTTAATATTCTAATTGAATTTTAAGTTCAATTGGAGGTTTCTAAGTGTGCGAGGTCTCATCAGATTATGCTTATCTTGTTTACGTTTTCTATCCTAAGCATGCATCTCATACATCAAAGAATAATGTGCGAAAAAGTAAACATTCATCACCTAGCAAAATATGATTGGTCGATTGCCCATCCTATGCGATCCATCACGAGCCATGTGATGAATCAATTGGTCAGTCTAGGGTGAAAATTAAATGTCCTAACTATTACAATTTTCAAACCCATACATCATGGGCCTTCTTGTAATATCCAGCTTGATTGGGCCTTCATGTAATGAATTGGGCCTCCATGTCCTCCAAGGTAAATGGGCCTCCATGTGGATCTCCAAGTCTTCATGAGGTCTTCTCGGCTCCAAGCCTAATCTAAGCCTAGCTTACATAATTTAAATGGTCCTATTCTATTACATTTGTTTGCGCAAGCAAGGGCACCAATCAGGCCCATTTAATTACAACCCAAAATTAAATAAACCAAAAACAACACAGGGCTTAAGGGCAAAATCGACCAATCCACATATTCACTCAAGAACATGCATAAATTCACATAAGGGCAAAAATGTAAATTTACCGGCTCCATTAATTTTAATTCATAAAATTTATCCAAGTTAATTAATTTTGAATTAACAATTAACCTCTAAGATTAATTAGCTCTTACTTGAGCTCCAAGTAATCTACAAATCCTATCTTGATTAAGATTGGTTAATTAAGGTAATCTAAATCTCTAAGATTCTTACCTTATCCAAAACTCTAAGTTTCCCAATATTCCTAAATCTCCAAGATTCTCAAGATAATCCTATTTTGATTAGATTAGTTTAATTAAGGTAGTGATCAATTCTAACAGAATAACTACCTTATCCAAAAACTCCAAGTTTCCTAATCTTCCCAAAATTCTAAATTTCCAGAATTTTCAAAATAGGCAGAATTAGAGTCCAACCCAAACATGACCAGTCGAAGCCAATCAGGAGCTGCCACGCGGACAACCCACGCGCGACCCCGCAGGGGCGCGTGAGCTGCCACGGGCAGCAGCCGCGGCGCGTGACAGCGCGCGGCAGCAGGCTGCCGCGCACAGCCACGCGCAGACAGCAGCCCGTGGGCTGCTGCTGTGCGCAGCGTGCGCGGACAGCATGCTGTCCGCATGCTGCCGCATGCCGCGGCTTTGCGGTGGCCGCCCAGCCGCGGTGCGCTGCCGCGCACCGCCGCGTGCCACCGCAGGGTTGGCTCCAAAATTTTTTTTTTTTGTTTTGATTACTTTTATGATTTAATTAAAACAGACCCAGTCAATTAAATCCTAATTCAAATTAACATCAACATGATAAAATTTTCGAATCCTAAATTAAACATTAACTTCAAGTTAATAATAAAGTCCTAAAACATGCAAAGTAATAGAACTAGCCACATAAATCAAACATATGATTTAACAAACACAGAATTCGCAAATTCATATATATACAAAGCCTAGAGTTGGCTCTGATACCACTGTTGGGATTCGGTAAGAAAAACAGCCCTAGGCACAGCGGAATATAAAAATTTCTAGGGCCTCTTAAAGAATCTTGCCAGGATATTCTCTAGTTGTATATATATGAACATAAATTAATGACAGTATAAGTTTTCTCGTTTATACCTGTCTCCTTGCAAATCCTAGGCTAGCAATATGAGCTCTGAATTCTGACCCCGGTTGATCGACCCACACCTTTTGGTAGCGCCCCACGTGTTGCGCCTCTACGAGTTGATACACCACAATATCACGAAAATTAATATACCTAATCGACTAGAACATAGGCTATATTAATATCTAGGTTTTAGGAACGATTTGGGAACAAAAACGAAGACGAAAAAATTCTTCCACAGGGAAGAACAGTTCGGCCGATCTGGTAGGGAGAGGGAGAGAGAATTTTGCTTTGCTCAATTTTTTGCTTAAGGAGTTGTGTGAAAAATAACTAGAAGAAAGCTATTTATAGTTTTCTTTCTATCCTAGTCCTATTAGGACTAGGTCTTCTCTCTCCTACATGGGCCATGTCCCTCTTTAATTAGAAGACTAAGTCTTCTAATTAATTCATGGCCCATATTAATTAATTATTCAGGGCTTTATTTAATCTCCCAATTAAATAGCCCAATTAATTAAATCATCTCCCAATTAATTAATTAAACTCCAAGTCTAATTAAATTAATTATTCCATTAATTAATTAAATCCTAATTAATTAACTTACTCATAAATTAAATTCCAATTTAATTTATAATCTTGATCCAATTCCAATTGGATCCATTTTCGTTCCATATGGGTCGACCCAGTCGACCCACCTATTGAATCGACCCAGTCGATTTTGACCCAGTCGACTGGTTCGTTCCTGTTTCCTCGCTTTCGCTACTTGTGTATTGTGTATGCCCCCGTAGGTTCACCACATAATTGGCCGTGGGTTGTAATTAAATATTATTTAATTACTCGAGCAATTAATACTCTAAATTAATCGAACACTCTGTCGATTAATCATTCCAAAATTAGCACCCCTGCTAATTTTGGGAATTCTCCCACACTCCACGGTCGATGTCCAGTCACAAGCCCATGGAGCCCAATCACTGGTGAATTAATTCAGTGAACCTTTTATCATTTACAATTTCCATATACGACAAAATCTCTCCATTGATCAATCTCCCAGTCGAGACTTAAGGGTATGGTCTTTTATCGGATTCCCTTTTCTTTTGTCTTGACCTTATGTATTCTGGTCTCGAAATAAATTCTCTTTGACTTAATCTTTACGAGCTACTTACATAAAGTCGTCAGTTACCTTGGCCAAGGATTTTACCAGAATTGATTTCTCACAGAAATCCATAGGAGAATTTCCCAACCTATCAAGTCGGGTCAATGGATCCTTTGTTGATGATATGAATCTGCATACGAGTTCCTCTATACCCAACATGAGTCCACAGAGACTTTCTGGCTATCCCCAGTCAGTCGGAACTCACATCAAAGCATAGACGTTCTCGCACCAGATAAACCCTATCATCTCAAGTTGTTAGGGATTGTTCCTCGTATACTATTGTAAATTGGAATAACTTCAACCCCGATATGCGATTACCGCTTCCATGGTGAGTTATTTCCTAATTGGGGTATTCAGTGCACTTGCCATCCCAGCAAGCCACCCACTTATGTGTATCGACTATCCCAGTCACGCTCGTGGACCCCAGCGTCCTCCAGTTCATCGGAGTATACACAACAGTGAGAGTCTAACCGAAACCAACGATGTCCTATCTCGATTGGATTCTACGACTCTTGAATGTGTTCTAGATCACGGCCTTGGAGATCAGTCCACGGGTTGTCCCATAGCCCTGTGATCTAAGGACTTCTATCCTTATGCGTAGATAAATATTACATAAGATAAAGTTGACCATTTAATAAGAGTGCATTTATTAATCTAAATTGAATAGTTCCTCATTAATTACAATTAATGCTAGCCATACAGCTGGCTTGCAGGACACTATTTCTATCATACGGGGTAATGGGGGCTAAGCATAGATCAAAATTTCAATTAGTTTTCACCGAAAACACCAAAAAGTTTTTATATTTGAGTTACCCAAAACGAGAATATAGAGTAGTTTCTGCTTTAACATACTTTCTTTTATTTACAATTTTTCCAAAGATTTCTCGAAATTTTTTGAAAAATCTTGAAAAGTTTCAAATATACAACTGACCAAACATACATAAAAAATGAAATAAAAATAATCAATCAAACAGTCAAACTAATTATTTCATTTAAGAGAAAATATGTACAATATAGAGGGGATGAAGTTTGACAAAATTAACCTCCACAAGTTACTTTAATTAAATATAATACCCATTTACGACTCCAAAAGAACTCAAAACATCTACGTGTCTTAATTATAATTTCAAATGACACAAATTACATTCACAATTATTGACAACGTCGATTTTTCATTTTTGAAAGGCAGAGCTAGATCAATGTTATTTTTAGGGGGTAGTCGAAAATTTGTGTAGTAATTATTAAATATAAAAAAAGACCTTATTATTAAAATTAAGGAAAGAAATAAAATTGAAAAAATATTAAGATAAAACAAAAATCAAAGAACAATTATTAAGAAAAAAATTAAAAGAACAATTGAAATTGTTAAGAAAGAATAATAAATCAAAAGAAAATTTGAAAAGAAAAAGGTGCAGTAATTAATTAATTAATTATAGGATAGCCGCTCTCCTAACCCTGGAATCAAAGCACCTTGTTTCTTATCTTGCAGAAGTAAAACCAAGGAGCCAAACCAATTATTCTGTTAAGTAGACTAATAACACTATAAATATATAAAATATTTGAGTGGGGGCTATAGACCCCACTTGCCCCTACATGGATCCGGCCCTAGCCATCTCCATGTTGGGGGCGGGGTGGGGCTGCCCGGCTGGAGTAATTTCCAATGGATGAGGGGCGCGGGGCGGCGTAGATGCTGGAACGGGCCGCAGCCGAGGCTCCGCGGAGCTCTGGCCGCGGCCCGTGACCGCATGAAGAAAAGAAGGAGAAAGAGGGATGTCACTTGTTGTCCCCTGACTGGATCCGCCTTTTTTTTTAATTGTTTATTAATAATTAAAATAGAAAAAATATATATATACTTAAATAATTAATCAAATTAATTGTCTCTATTAAAATAAAATAAATATGTACAATTGAATTATTTAATAAAATTTATTTAGTATATTTACTAGTATCTAATAAATATATGTAGTCACCAATTTTTAATCTGATTATTTAATATAATAATATTAATTTTTTTTTAAATTAAAATCTTTACTAATTTATTAGAATTGTAATTAAATTTATTTATGGGCAAATCATTAATAAATAAATAGCCCATTTTATTTTAATATATTTTATTGTAGTTAAAAATTTAATCATTTAACTACAATATTGGTAGTGGCTATATTTTTTTAAAAAGTACAAAATTAGTTAAAAATAAAATTAAACACTTATACAAATAATTTAGATATATACTTAATCTAAATTAAATATTTAAATACATACTAAAATAGACAAGAAAAGTAAATTCAAACAATTACATTCATTGTTAACCGTATTTTGCATAAACATGGGCTATTAAGTTTTTTTGAAGTCTACGGTTGGTTTCTTTGGAGCGAATTGCTTCATGACGCAGCATATAATTATCCAACGTTTGCCTTCTTGGAACTAGATCTTCCAACTTTACTCCGTCAGATGGATAATTTCTAGCGCATGCTTTACGAGACGTGCTAATGCTTGTATCATCATCGTCGGAGTCATCGTCTTTGCATTCATCACGTTCGTCCTCCACAATCATGTTGTGGAGTATTATGCAAGTTAACATGATGTTGGACAAATTCTGCATATGCCACCCCCTGCCGGATTGATTAACGATTACGAACCGAGCTTGGAGAATTCCGAACGCTCGTTCAACATCTTTGCGGAATGATTTTTGATACCGCGAGAATACTTGTTCAGGAAAGGTTCTTGGGTTTCTCACAGACTGGATTACCGTTCCCCACTTTGGATATATACCATCAGCAAGGTAGTAAGGCATATAGTATTTCGATTGTTCACTTCATACCGAATATTGGGGAGGTTACCAGAAGTGAAGTTGTCGAACAGAGGTGAACGACCAAGGACTAATGTCGTTCAATGCTCTTGGCACGCCAAAAAGGGCATGCCATATCCACGTATCATGTGAAGCAAAAGCTTCAAGAACAATCGTAAGTTTTTTCGACCTTCCAGAAAAACTTCCTTGCCATGCGGTTGGGCAATTTTTCCACGTCCAATGCATACAGTCGATCGAGCCAATCATCCTAGGAAATCCACGTCGTTCCGATTTGTTAAGTTGCATGGCCAAATCAGCTTGCGTTGGGGCACGAAGGTACTGGTCTTTATACAAACGCAAAATGGTTTGACAGAATTCACGGACAATCTAGCATGTGGTACTCTCCGCAACATGGAAATTTTCGTCTTTGGAATCGTGGGAGAATGCGTAAGCCAACGAACGCATAGCGATTGTTACATTCAGAATTGGTGAAAACCTTGCTCGATGGGAGCAGGGGCGGATCCAGGATTGGAGATTAGGGGGGGCGAACTTTTTTGTCCGTCAAATTCTATCGACCATAATATTGAAATTAATATTGTGCACAAACTCACGAATAATACTAAAAAATAGATTGTCAATGAAAATTGTATCGGATTCCGAAGAAAAAAGTAATTTAATTAAAAATATTATCTAAGTGGTACACGCCATTATTTCATATCATAAAACTTATTTATGATAGAATCAATATCAAATTTATCAGCGATTCGTCTTTCAATGTAAGTAATCATACAGTTGGCAAGATATTGATCTTCCATCTTATTTATGAGCTTATTTTTCAACAACTTCATTGCTGAAAATGAACGTTCGGTCGTAGTAGTGGTGACAAAAAAAGCCAGAATCAATCAAATCATACGCTCAATTAAAGGATACACCATCAACTTTTTTGTATTCGTCAATCGTAAACATAGCTCAGATATTCTTGATAACTCTTGAAACTCTGGGTGACTGGGAACATCGAGCTAAAATAAAAGAGGCCAAGTAGAATTAGGATTAGGGATTAACTGTTATTCATAAGAAAGAAAAGAAATAGTTGGGCTGAAATTGTAGGTGTTGGGCTTTGATTCAAACAAATATGTTACGTAGAAACTTTAGTTACTTTGCAACTTTAACTAATTATTAATTAGTAATGCTCGTAAAGGTATACTATTTTTTTTTTAAATTCTTGGGGGGGCCAGGGCCCCCCAATTCTATATGTACGTCCGCCCCTAGATGGGAGGCATCGTATCTTTGACGAAAGTATATATTTTTGCGCTCGCAATCCACAAGGATACGGAGGAAAATGGGGCGCTTCATACGGAAACGGCATCTGAATATTTCACCTGAATACAACGGCCATTTGATGAAATAATCGTTCATCAGTTGTATGTGTCGTGCTTGGTGGTTAATGTTTAAAAATTTACGACCTAGAACAGAACCATCATGTACAGACACAATTTCTGTTTGAGAATTCAAAAGTTCGGAGTACTGTTCGTAAAGTTGTACATCTTCATTATCTTGTTCTTCCATCGTGTTGTTATAATTAGACCAAAAATTATTTCGGGAAGAAGATGATTCGTCGCCATCACCATAACCATAATTATAGTTGTGTTTCATCTTGAGAAACTAATATGAAATCGGGGAACCCACCGCCCCCATGTCTTTTTTTTTTTTTTTACTTTTTTTTTGTTTTTTTTAGTTAATGTATTTTTTAAGTCCATTACATTGTTAATTTATAATTTTTAACTTCTAATATTGTAATTTGTTAACTTCTGATATTTTTTTTTTTTTATAATTTGTACTTTGTTAACTTCTAATATCGTAATTTTATGTACAATGTTTATTAATAATAATTATTATTTAGCTATATTGTTATTCATTTTATTAAGTGAGTGAAACAGTTTAATAATCGAATTTTGTGGAATAAATAGTAATAAACTTAACATTAATTTAATTTTAATTTATTACTTGTAATATTTTAATTTTTATTTAATAGACTTAATGTTAATTTATTTTATAGTTTGAAATTTAATCACATTGTAAAAAAAATGACTTATGGAAATCAAGGTAATGGTGGCGGCAATAGCAACGGCAACAGCAGTGGCAACAACTACGACAATAATGGTGGCAACGTCGATGAATTTCCATATATGGATTATTAATTTCTATAATATTGTTGTAATGTTATTATTAAATATTTTTTTATTATTAATGTCAATGGTAAATTAGTTATTATTAATGTCAATGTTAAATTAGTTATTATTAATGCTAATGTTTAATTATTAATTTTTGTTTCATTATTATTATTATTATTATTATTATTATTATTATCATTTTATTAAGTGAGAGTAGGGAAGTATGAGAATTTGAATAAAATAGAATGAGAAGATTGAATCACTAAAATAATTATAAAAAGAGGAGTATGAATGGAAATGAGAGTATGAAATCAGTCAAATCAGGGTTTTTGGCATTTTGCACCTTGAAATTATAGGATTTTGGCACTTTGCATCCTGACTTAAAAGTTTTGGCACTTTGCACCCTAAAAATATAATTTATTGGCACTTTGCACCCTAGTGTGTGTTTTATTGAGAAAATTCATTGGTAGAAGAGTAGAATAGTTATTTTTAATTTTTTTTTCTCACTTTGCACCTTGGCAACATAGATTTTGCACCCTTAAAATATAGAATGTTGGTATTTCGCACCCAAAAATTATAAAATATTAGCATTTTCACCCCGATTTAAATGTTTTGGCACTTTACACCTTAAAAATATATTTGTATGACATTTTGCAACCTAATGTATATTTCTTAAAAAAAACTGATGGATGTCGGCGATGTATAGATAAAATGGTCATTTCTATGCACAAAAATCATAAACTTTTTATTCTAAATTTATTTTACTTTTTAATAACTTATTTTAACATTTTCTCTCAGTAAAATTTAGATTAAAGAAAATACATTGTCTTCATTTTAATTTCAAATATCCTCTAGATTATTTATTTTATATCTAAAATACACGTTTACCTATCTAACACATTATTATATTGCATGTTATTTACATTATTTAAATTATCATATTAAGTTGGGGTTAAAAATGTTAAAAATTATATTTTTTGGGTACAAAGTGCCAATATTCTATATTTCATAGTGCAAAGTGTCAAAATCAATACTTTTAGGGTGCAAAGTGCCAAAAATATTCGAAAATAACTATTATACCCTCAACCAATAAATTTTTTCTTCAAAACACACACTAGGGTGCAAAGTGCCAACTAAATTGTATTTTCAGGGTGCAAAGTGTCAAAACTTTAAGATGGATGCAAAGTGTCAAAACTCTATAATTCCAGGGTGCAAAATACCAAAAGCCCGTCAAATCACTTCAGATAGCCTTAGAAGACAACATTGAAATTTGAAATTCAAAATAGCAACGACGTATATGTTCAATATAACAAGATTCATATCCAAATGAATTGTAAGAAACTAAGAGAATGCTTGTAAAAAAAAAAAAAAAAAGAAACTAAGAGAACGGAAATTACTAATTAGCCTTTTGCCTTGAGAGGAATATATTAGGAATTTATAAAATTGTGCTTTGGAAGTCTCTAGCATTGTCACTAGCTATAAATATTAAACTGTAAATTCATGTAAAATTTATTTTCCATTTTACATTTTCGTAAATGATTTTGACAAAGAAAGACATATATTTAATACAAAATCTAGCTTTTAATAGGTAATTCTAGTGTGTACATACCTAACCAAAAAGGGAAAAAAAATATTATTAAATCTAGTCACTAATTTAGCCTAAAATTCTCTAACATTGATTGTACCATAACCACACCATTGACATAGATTGAGCCGGTAAATAAACATCATTTATATGAATTATATATGGGAAAATAACAAGGCTAGTGATATTGCCAGAGCAAAGATTGTTGCTGCCAGAGCAATTTTTTTAAATTTTCTAATTTGCCCTTATAGTCAAAGACTACAAAATCTGACTTTCTCAATTTTCAATACTCCTTTAATTATGACAACTCACTATTCTCTTTCATTAACACATTAATATATTTTCCTTTTTCATTGAACATTTAAACATGGAATTAATTATGTCATATAGCTAATATTTTATTATCCAGAAAAATTGATTTGAAACCATTTCAAGCAAAGAACATTATCATATACAATCACTTGAACCATTACAGCTCCTGCAAATTTATCCAGATTGTAAGGACAAGAAGAAAAATTGGGAAATGCTAATAGTCTTCACAATCAAACAAGCAAGCTCCAAAAATAATTGTCAAATACAATCTTCATTCCTTGTCATTAAATTGCTACAACAAAATAAACAAAAATTAAAATAATTTGACCCAACAAACTCCAGTAGCTGTAAATTTACTTGGATCAAGAAACAAGACTAAATAACCAAATCTTTAGATATGTCCTTTATAAATTTTTTTCCCTCGTGTGAAGAAGCTTAGATTTTAAGTCTTTTTTTTTTTTATTTATTTTTTTTTTTTTTATCATAAATATTAGAATGACATTGATGCTTATTCTCAAAATATAAAAAGTTTTATAACTTACGAACAACATAAAAATAAAATATATATGAATTAAAAAAATCAACAATATGATATGTAATTTCTATGTAAAAAATGTTTTGGACAACAAACAAGAAAAATATGAATATAAAATACAATTATCCAAAATAAATAAATAAATAAATAATGGGTACATCAAAAACCTTAAACATGTAATGGACTAATGGGAGGGGAGGAGAACATGTAGTTGGTGAAGATGTCTTGATTCGTTAATGGAGTCTCTGATAACTTTAGAGATGAACTTAACATACATAATTAATTATTAGAAGAAATAATAAAAAAACAAAAGAGACAAAGTTAATTAATTTCCATGTTTAAAGATTTTATGAAAAAAGAAAAGTTAACCAATGTATTAATGAGAGAGAATATGGAGTTCCTATAATTAAAGTGGGATATAGAAAATTGAAAAAGTAAGAAGTTATAGTCTTTAATTATAAGGGGCAAATTAGGAAATATAAAAAATTTGCTCGGGCAACAACATTCTTTGTTCTGGCAATATCGCTAGCCAAATAACAATCAGAGTGCAAAAAATTGATACTCAATAACGATCTTTAATTTTCTATAGTAACAAAACCTTTTTTTTATAATAATCGAAAAATCGAAAAAGAATATGTAATTATCTACAATGCAACACAAAATTAAAGGCAAGAAAACCAAAAAAAAGACGAAAGGCCCGAAAAGTCACGAGGCGGCAACACAAAACCCCTCAAAATATCACTTTTCGAAAGTTGAAATGAAAATCAGCCGCGCCACAACTACTTGGCCGCCAGTACTACTATTTTTCCCGCCCCTCAATCTTCTATTTAAAAACCCTATCTCCCTCACATTTTTCATCCCCCCCCCTCTCTCTCTATTTCTCTCTCTAGGGTTTCCACCATTCAGTATTTTCAATCTCTAATTCCAAACACTTTCACCATGAAATCTAGGGTTCGAAGCAGCAGTCCCGGATCACCACCACCGCCACCACCACCGCCGTCGTTTTACACATACCTGAAGCCTGGAGCACTTGCAAAGCTCCGATACTGCAAAATCACCGCTAGATCTAAAGAAATCGGAGCCCAAACTCTGCTTGATCTGTGCGAACTCAAATCCAGTTCAGATTTAGCGTTTTCACAGACACATTCTACAGGTTTATCCATGGACGCAGTTCCGTGTTTTAATTCGAGGAGGATTTCAAGTTTCCCTCGCTGTATTCAGCGCAAGAAGCTCATTGCTGTGATGCCATTTTTCCCCCAGACTCAGTCTTGATGTTCCTATTAAATGTTGTTAGTAGTTAATTAAGGATTGGTGTAGATCGAAAATATAAAAATAAATCCAATTTGGATTTTATTTATTTTCTCTATTTTATATGTAGTTTCTTGTAATTGATACAAACAAGGTGTAGGAAAAAAAATTGAGATGAATAAAAGGAATGATTGATTTGTATTCGTGTAAGTGGATCTGTTTGTCTATATAAGTCAAATTTTTGGTTGTTAAGATTGATGTTACTTAGAAAGATTTGGTTAATGTGGATGCATTTTGATTGCTAAATTCTAATTCCTTTTTTTGAAATTGAATTGATGGATGCAGTTATTTAGCCACTTCCTGATGTAGAAATCAATCAGGCATTATGAGTTTGATGTTCTTGTTCGGTAGAAACTATTTACTTATTTACTGCATTACACTCTTTTTAGTATTGAACAAATCATGTTTGGTGGAGTATTTGTTAAAAAAAATTGAAATGCCATGACAGGGATACTTTGAAATGGAGTATAAATTGATAGGTAACTTATCTGTTAATTTGAAAGATTTATGAATTGTCATTGTATTGAACTTCCTTTACTTTAAAGATTTTTATAAGATGGTTGCTGTATAAATATGAGGTTATACATCTCATTGATGCTGACTGTTTAAATTTGAGCAAACAGGGTAGGCTCCATAATTTGTAAAACTGGATTCACAAAGTAATGTATTGGAGAGTCCATGAGAATGCTACATTGTATTTTCTGTTATCTCTCTGTCTCTCTATCTCGACATATGTATATGTTATCTATTTAATTAGCGTGGAAAGGTTTCATTCATCATGGGGTTCATATCTTTGTTTCCATCATGGGACCAGATTTGGATGATAGAATTATGGTTGATATGTTGTCATAGATCTCTTATACTCCTATTTGATATGCTTACATTATTCAAATGATCTATCTTTGTTAGCTATGTAATTAATGTTACTACCATGTGCAAGCATTATGTGGTTATAACTGATGCAACTTGAAAAGGTCGAGTCAGTATTGATTGAACTGCCCTCGTTTAGAAATAATTTGTCTTCTGGAAATAATGAGATGTATACTTTCTTCTATTGACGCTGCTGGTAATAACAGTCATTTAGGGTGTTATTGATGTTCAAGTCAATACTTATATGTTGGTTCTTGTTCAACCTTAGTTTGATCGGTTTATACATTACAGTTTCTCTTAACTGTTAAATGAATCATTATGTGGTGGACTAGATCTCAAAATCTGAAATGTCAAGCAAGGGGTTCCAAAGCCATCAATCTGTAGGAAAGTATCTGCATCATATCATATTTGTTACCTCCTAGTTAGTAATGCTCATTGATATAAGTTTTTTGCCACATCATAGTTTACAACTTCGTTTCTATTTCAAAATTATTACCTATGGTTTGATGTAAAAAGATGATGCGCTCGCTAATCTTGTCTCTTATTTTGATGATGTCTCAAGTTTTTTAATGACATCTCTGACTGACAGGATGAGAGGAACAATGGTATATATCAAATTCAGTTATTCTAGTGGATTTCTGTATCGTATGCATGCATTTTCTCTGCTTTCTGATCTTCTTATTTCACTTTCGAGCGTAACCTTTCGAGATGAGAATATGAGACATTATTACCATTTTTTTCATTTTAAATCTATATTTGAAGGTTAAAAAGAAAGATGATTCCTGCCCTGCATTCTCCAAAACAGCAAATGCTAGTAGCAATATATCGAAGAAACAATAAATCAAAAACTTGAGTTACAGGTATGTATTGTCATGACAGAGGCTACACTACATTTTCTGCTTCCTTTTTGCTCCTTCAATGTTGATTGTTAATTGCCATGTTTTCTACCAAGTAAGAACTCTCCCGAGGTACGACTTCTTTAATGCTTTTTGTTTTTCCATCTTAGAAAATCTTATAATATCTAGATCTTTATTTCAATTAGTTGGAGATGGAAAAACCATTTGGTCTCAACTTTAATTGGAACAAGATATTCAGGAGCATTTGATTAGTAGAGAAACTTTTCAGTTCATAGACATGGTTTTATCTCCTTCCCTATATTGTATCAGTTTTGGAGGACTTGCCCTTTTATTTAGTTTTATAGAGAGAACGTTTGATCCCAAGTTTCTAAATTGCAGAAGCTACTAAAGGATGTGCAATGCTTTAGTTTTCTATAACAAGTAGAGTAGATATATTGAACACTTACAATTTATATATATATATATATATATATTCATGTGAGTAAGATGCTCTTATATTACAAATTCAAATGGTGGTCCTCATAAATTTGTTCTCGAATGAGAATCACAATCGAATAGAGTCTGATGAATTACTATTCTTTGACAAGCATAATCAAAATGAAAAACGAGATTGCCCACAGGAATACCTACAGGGAAAGGAAACTAGACCAAAGCATCGGCTCCCGCGATAATCTCCAAAATCTCTCCAGTAATCTTGGCTTGACGCTGTCTGTTATAGACTCTGGACAAATTCTTCTTCAACTCCACTGCATTATCAGTAGCATTGCTCATTGCGGTCATCCTCGCAGCAAGTTCGCTAGCCAGTGATTCCTGCAATGCCCTCAAGATTTGACTGTTCAAGTAAAGAGGAAGCAAAGCATCAAGAATCTGAACAGGGTCCTGCTCAAATTGCAAGATTGGCGAGAAATCATCTGTTTTAGCCCTCACAACATCTCTTTCTACTGTAAGCTTTCCTTCCTTTGTAGTCAATCTAAAGAACTCGTCTTCAGCTGCATCAACACACACTCCATTTATATCACATATCTCTCCTTTTGGTGACAGAGGAAGCAATGTGTGAATTACAGGGTTGGACTTAACCAAAGACACAAACTTGGTATATAGGAGCTCAACCTTATCAACCTCTTCACTAACAAACAACGAAAAAACATCGTCTGCTATTGCTTGTGCTTCTTTCGCAGTAGGAAGATTGCTACCTTGGAAATACTTATCCACAGGAATAGCAGGCCTACGGAGAAAGTAAGTGTTACCCTTTTTACCAATACTGACCACAGTGTAAGCAATTCCAAGTTGCCTCAATTCTTTCATACGGGCTTCGGCTTTTTTGAGGATATAATTATTGAATCCACCACATAGACCACGATCACCGGTGACAACAACAATAGCCACCTTTTTTACTGGCCTAACTTTCGTGAGAGGAATATCGACATCTTCTGATTGAAGCTGCTCATTGATGCTGTAAAGAACTTCAACAAGAGTTTCTGAGAAGGGTCTTGCATTGACAACAGCTTCTTGTGCTCTTCTAACCTTAGCAGCAGCTACAAGCTTCATGGCTTCAGTGATTTTCTGCGTGTTTTTAACGGAGTCAATACGCTCACGTAGATCACGGAGACTGCACTGGATTTGAGTTGAAGTTGATGATCTAGAAGGAGGGTTGGAAGTGCTTGAATTTGGGATGTGAAAAGGGGTTATGAAAGATCGAGAAGAGAGTGATGAAGGGTCGGAAAGAGAAGGTTTCGATGACACCAACATTGTGAGATTGGAGCAAGACATGATTATCTTCTTTTGCACCTTTGTTGGAGCTCTGTGAAACTGAGGTACAAGAGAAGAGAATGAGTGATGCTGGTTTGGTTTTTGTTTAGATTTTTTTTTTTTTTTTTTGGTTTTGAGTCTTATCTGTTGTATGGTTTTGCTGATGTTGGTTTTTGTGGGTGGATTTTCTTGAGGTTGAAGAGTGGAGCGGAATGAGAGGTGGAGGGAGGGAGAGGATGAGATTTTAGGATAAGGATTTTGAAAGTTGGAGGGTGTGGTTGTGACAGAAATATTTATTTGGGAATTGAATTTTATGCTTTAGGTTATTATTTTAGACTTTTGCCCACATTTTCAGTTTTACTAGAATTTTGTTATTTTTTGTTCCAAAAGGTGAAATCGCTCGCCCCGGGCGCCCGTCACCTCCCTGTCCGACGGGATTGTGAGAGGAGGTAAATCATGGTGACTCAACCGGCAACAGAGGCTGGGACCAGTATTCACTGCGCACAAGGAGTCCCCCTCATTTTTTGAGAGGTTACTCCCACACTGCCGCTGGTGAGGTTCGATCCTTGGTCACTTGTTCCAACTTCCCCCTCTGAGACCAGTTGAGCTGCCCATGCGGACTTTTGTTATTTTTTGAGTGCATGTTTGTTGTCCGAGAGAGAGTAGTTGTTAAGAACTGCGGAGATTTGTAAAATTATATCGATTTGCGTAATATTGATTTTGTTTATCTTGTGTCACTTGGTTTAACTGTCCATTCTTGGGGCAAAAGTACTTGCAAGTTTACTTTAGTGAATGTACACGGTAATTTTTGTCAAAGAATGGCTTTTTTACCATTCACAAAAAGTTTCAACATAATAAAAGATGATCGTAATGGATGGACTACTAATGTTAATTTTACGAGTAAATTACAAATACGTCCATAAGGGTAGACCTAATTACAATAATCAAATCGTCATTAACTTCTTACAATTAACTTTTTTTCCCTTAAAATAAATCCAATTTTACCATTAGAGGTTATTTGTAAGGTTTATAATATCTGATAAATCTCAAAATTCGTGTTCTAATGATTACATTCTATAAATTATAAAAAATGATAATTATATATTTACTATCAAAATTAATATAATTTATAATTTATCCATAAATTTCAATAAATATTGTAAAGTAGATGTAAAATTTTATTTCACTAATAAATTCATTTAACTAAAGTGTAAACAATTTTTTCATATTTACAAAATATTATTATTAAAATTCTATTAAATTTATTTTTATATAATTTAAATTATTAATAAATATGTAAATACCTTTTTTTGGCAACATTTATTATAGCTTATGGGCAATTACTTTGTTAGTACATATATAATTATCACTTCTAAATTTTATAATAACAATGCTTTTAATATGGCCATAATATGTCATTACGTGCAACTATCTCCTCTATAGAAGTAAAAAACAAACAAGATAGGCTTTCTAAACAACGATTTTTATCCGCTGTAGCAAAGAAAGAAACTTCATAGAAGTCAAAATATGAAAGAAATAGATAGGTCGAGGAGTTAATTGTAAGAAAGTGACAAACTTAAGGGGGTTTTGTAATACTCAATACATGAGGGAAATTTATATAATTAGATCTTAACTCAGGGTATCCGTAATTTACCCTAATTTTAATATACAACTCCAAGCAAAACCAAAATATCAATCCAAAAGAAAAGAAATAAAATACTATCAAAAGTTTTAGAGTTCATAGATTATACACAATAGATCAAGCATGTGTGTCTGTAATAAGCGGACTAACAATAGTTGCATATGTTAGGCTGTGTGGGATCACTCCTTTGAGCACCAAATCATCATGCAATTCCACAACTTCCTCGGAACTACTTTTGTCACTAAGTTTCGTAAGAAGGGTAGTGTACGTTACAGTATCTGGATTCATGCCCTCGGAAACCATAACACTCAAAAGGTTCCTCGCGTGCTTAAATAACCCAACTTTGCACAAGAAATTAATCATAATATTGTAAGTCACATTGTTTACAAAGACGCCTCCTTTTCTCATTTTTGTAAATAGAAGAAACGCCTCTTTGAAATTCCCGACACTGCAATAGCCATTCAACAAAGTGTTAAAAGTTATGACATCGTAATTTTTGGACCTTATCATCTCATCCACCAAAGAACTGGCAACTTCTACAGATTCCTCTTTGCATAAACCGTCCAAAATGGAGTTGAGAATAACTAAGTTCGCATTCTTTTCTACCTTAAACATGTCAGTGTAAACCTTAAGTGCACTTTCCGTTTTGCCTGCCTTGCAATAACCATCAATCATGGTACCATATGTGACTATGTCAGGAATTAAACCTCGAACAAACATGTTACAGAGAACTTGTTTAGCCCCCGATATGCTCTTACTTCGGCAAAGATAATTGATAAGAATATTATGAGAAAAGGCGTCATTCAACAGGCTCTTTTCTATAATCCATTTGTGAAATTTCAGAGCTTCGTTAATGTTTCCATTTCTACATAATCCTTTTGTAATAATAGAATGAGTGAATTTGTCAGGGGATATGTGATTTTCCATCATATTAGACAACAAGAAGGAAACTCCACTAATATCTTCTTCCATGTAAAGCCAGTGTACGACAGAATTATAAACTACGGAATTAGGAATCAAACCTTTTTCAACCATATTATCACACAACCTAAACGCCTCTTCCAAAAAACCATTTCTCGAATAGCCATCAACCAATGTCGCATAAGTCCTTATATTAGGCTCTAAGCCCATTCCGGTCATCTTACATAGCATTGCTTCCGCAATTTCTGGCTTGCCTATCTTGCAATACCCATTAATGAGACTATTGTAAGTGACTGCGTTAGGGGATACGAGACCCTCGGTCATTGGTTCGATATTCTTAACAATCTTTTCTGCTAAATTAATATCATCTACCCTACAAGCCCCATCGACTATCATATTGAGTCCAACAACATTCGGCAAAATCCCACTCTTCAACATCCTATAAAACACTGAAATAGCTTCAGAAATTTTACATTCTTTGCAAAGAGCATAAACAAGCAGATTAAAAGTATTCACATTCATAAAATACTCATATGACATCATTTCATTGTACACCTTCCAAAACCTATCAATCTCATCTATCTTCAAAAGATGGTTCAAAAAATTATTCCAAGCATTAATCGAAACACAATGATTCTCCATTCTCAATTTCTTAATCACCTCATATGCACCCTCGGTTGCCCCAATTTGTGTACAAGCCCTAACCAATGCATCAAAAACGGCACTACTAGGAAAACATGCATCCGAGCTATTGACTAATGCTTCCAAAACTTTTAAAGGCAAATACCCTTTTGATATCATCAATTCTTTCATCAAGAACAATGCATGGTCGTAATCCCTACAATTCACCATTACATGAATTATAATACAACAAGAATCTAATGAACCTAAAATGGCTTTGTGGGCTCCTATTCTTTGATATACCTCTAAAAGTAGTTGTGGGGAACTCCGAAACTCTCTGAAAACACGAGAGAGCAACGGATTTGTGAGACTTGGAGAAAGTTGGTCCAGGAATTTCCATTTCTTCTGCCTTATATTAACACAGACTGCCTTAAATATTATATCTTCTGCACCAGGGGTTGTAAAATGCTTACCTAAATGAAGTCCTCTCACGAAAAGATGTCTCCTTTGCGATGAAAACAAACCCAAAAACATAGAATTGATAGAACCCAGTTCATAACATGGCCTTTCTACCCAAAAAAAAAATCACATCAATGTGCGCGTAAAAAAAATCGAGGTTAAGAACCCTAAGTTAAAATAACGCTCAACAACTTAAGCTGAACCGGGGAGAAGGAATATTTGAACACTGACTAGGGCTTTTTTTAAATGAAGAAGGAAGTAATGGGGAGGCTGATTTTGTGCTAAAAGAAGATTCAGAGGCAAGAGAACAAAAGCGTTCAGTCAAATAATAAGCGTTTCTTGAAAAAGCGTGGTGAAGTAAATGACATGTTTACAATTTTAGCCCGAAATTGATAATATGGGATTCATAAAAGTCCGAAATTGATAAGACCTCTAGAAACGAGTGTTTTTAAAATCGGACCGGTCATTGAACCGAAAACTTTACTGATTATTGGTTCGATCGGTTAGATCGGATCGATCACTGGTTCGATCGGTATAACCGGTGTGACTTTATTATTATGTAATATTTATATATATTTTTTTAGATTATCTAAAATACAATTATAATTCAAAAAGTTTTCATTCTTTGTCAATATAATTTTTTTATTTTATGCAAATAATCAAAATGTCTTAAAAATTAAGATCAATGTCAAAAATATAAATCTCAAGCAGGGGCGGACCCATAAATTTTAGTCGCGGGGGGCGAGATTAAAATGAAAAGTATATAATTAAATTATTTAAAAAATTATGATTATCAAAATTTATTTTTAATATGCCGATAAGTCTTATGGTACTTGATATCGATAATATATCTAATCAAATAAGATAATAAAAAATATATAATATGCAAAAACAATCACTAGACACAAGAAAAATATGAATCGACTTCAGAAGACAGTTGAATATACATTTCAATGAAAATATTAGTAACTAAAAGTTTACTTTGACATTGTTTACAGCAAATTTTAAAGTCTGCAAAAAGCTTGAATAGACAATAAAATAAGAAGTAACAAATAATATATATTTAAAATTTAAAAGTGGTTACAAAATCTCTATGCATGAATCATCTGCTTCTTCTCTTCGTTGAGCGTATGGATTCAAGTGCACTAGGCTTGTTCTTGAATCGTACTAGGCTTGTTCTTGAATCGTGTGATGCGACTTTCTCCAAGATTTGCGGATGGAGTCACATATTTGAAGTGCTTGCAGACCTCCAAAGCTTGAGGAGAATATCTATGCGTATATATGAATTTGTATGTAGATATGTGTTTCTGTATATCCCATATGAATTCATAAGACCTCTTTATATAGATTTTGAAGAGAGTCCTTCATAGCAGCTTGGTGACGTGTCATGATTTGATTGGCCCTTACTTTCTTGGAATGAAAGACTTCATTTGATTGGTCAAAACACCTCACTTTTGACACGTGGCACATTTTGATTGGCCACTTAATTATATGGCTTTAAATGTATCATTTTGACACATGGCTTGATATAAATGACCAATAAATAAATATTAGAAATCAATTAATATCATTATTTAATTTCGGAATTTAATATAATAAAATCCCAAAAATAGAAATTTAATTGATTACTAATATATTATTTATAAGTGTTATTATTTAATTGGGCATAAATTTCATGTATCTACATACATCTTAAATTGTGCTCTACGTTTTTTCATGATATCAAATTCCTCTATGATAGAATCACTATCAAAACTTTGAGCAATTTCTTTCTCAATATAGTCTTAATAAATAAATTTAAATATTCATAAAAGTTTTTAAAAAAGTACATTTTGATAATGGCGTTGAGTGATTCAGCCGATTTGTGAAGAAAACCCCCTTTTTTTTATATAACTTTGTGAAGAAAAGTTGAAGAAAAGTTAATTTGAGAAGAAATGGATTTCAAAATTCAAAGTTGTTTTGTTTTTCCTTATTAAAAGAGAATTATATTAAGTGTTAACGAATATTTTCCTTATCAAATTCTACTTAAACTAGGCAACTCTATTAGTGAGACTCCATTCTCTAAGATCTGACAACACATTTAATTAAACTAGACAAAAAATTTTGATTCACAAGATTCTTTCCTTTATGAATTTAAAGGTACTAACAAAAATACATAAAGTACTACTATAATAATAATAATAGATATGCACTACTACTAATTTTTTTTTTGCTGGGGGTGCGGGCGCCCCCACCCGCACCCACTATAGGTCCACCCCTGATCTCAAGTATCCCTCAAAGATACATACATTCAAAACAAGACAACAAAATTAAAATTTCATCTCATTTTCAAAGTTTTGGATTGTTCATTTGGGTTCTGCTGTTGTAAGTTGATGTTTATATGGTAATTAATTTGCATAATTTCATAAAAAAATATATATATATATATATTATTCACAATGATGAGAAAATGGCTATGTACTTCTTTATGGAAAAAAAAGTGTAATATTGCATTGATTTGTTCCTCGTTGATTGTTAAAACACTAAAATAATGAATGTTATTCCAATTAAATATATAAATGTAATCCTATTAAATGTTAAACAAGAGTTCATATAAATAATAATAACAAAAAAAAAATTCTAAATTAAAAAAAAAAAAAAAATTAAGTGAACCACTGGTTCACTGGTTTTACCGGTTTTGAAACTGATTTTACCGGTTCACACTGATTAATTTGAGAACTGATTTTTAGAGATAAACCGGACCGAATTGGGAACTGGTTAGCGGTTGAACCGGATAGGTCCGGTCCGGTTTTCAAAACACTGCTAGAAACTAGAAATTGGGCTGTGACATAAAAGTTTCAAAAATAATTAGTCTTTATGTTTTCGTTACAAACTATATTACTTAGCTAATTTAAATTTTTTTATATATTTTTGAAATATTTTTTATATTTTTTTGAAATATCATCTTATTTTTCATATAGATACATATGTGTCATGATGTAACAAATTTTAACATAAACAATTATATATAAGATTACATAATTCGTCTCAAACTAATTATAAATTTTAATTTTCGTCCCAAACTATATCAACACGCCGACTTCCGTCCCATAATTGAAATTACACGAAAAAAAAAAAGTTCGTTTCAAACTAACTATAAATATTTATTATTTATTAATACAAAAAAAATGCACATATTTTTCCTAATGAACTGAGATAGAATTTTTTTTTTCTCAATAACACATGGAAATTTTAGAAATCCACACTAATTTCTCTTAAAAAAAAAAGTTTATGACAATTTACTTCCATGTGATATTCATAATATTCAATTTACCAACTTGTGTTATGATAATGTGACAGATTATCCCCTATGTTGTGATAAATGTGGTAATATATCACCTGTATTATAATAAATATAGCAATTTACCCCTATGATATAAGACGCTTTGCATTCCCAATCTCAATTTATGCAATTGAGTTACACTCTCGGGTTCAAAGTGATAAAGTATTTTTTTTTTTTTTTTATCGGGGGATAAATTGCTCATTTTCAAATTACGAAGAGTAAATTAAACATTATGAATATTACAGGGGATACATTGACATTAGTCCCTTAAAAAATGTAAAAGATGATTCCTCATTTCCATTAAATTAGAAATTTAATAATGGACTAAATTCATGAAATATGATAAAATTGTGAGACTAAATTCTAGGAAATAATATAATTTGACACGAAAAACCAAATTTTATAATTAATTTTGGACGAATTATGCAATCTTGTATAATTGTTCATTCTAAAAGTTGCACGTCTTGACACGTAAGCAACCACATTGCTAGTGAGATGACAAAATCCAAAAGAATATAAAATTATGAGACGAATTTGACTCACTGATATAGCTTGAGACGAAAATCCAAAATCGCTGATTAATTTGGGACATTTTCTACAACTTTGGTGTATTTATACTTTAATGTTGTAGTATATGAAAAACATACGAGATTACTATATAACACAATCACTGATTAATTCTTGATGTTTAACACAATCTGTATATAAAATATTTTCACAAGCTATTTGAATAGTAGAATTTAAATATTAACTATATATTACAGAAATAAATAAACTATAGTCTTATTTTCACATAATAAAACAATATATTATTAACTCTTAACTATAATTATAAGTTTAATTGTTCTCGAAGAAAATTATAATATAACTCTAATCATAAACTATAGTAATATTTATAATATAAACTAGGGAAATTTACCTAGACACCCCCTGGATTTAGGCCTAATTACAGGAACTTACTCTCTTGTTTGAAAAATTACCAAGACACCCCCTCTGGCAAAATAATATTACAAGATGACCCCTTACGGCGTCAATTTTTAACGGCAGAGGATGACGTCATCAATTTATTTTAATGTTTTTCCAATTTTGTCCCCAAGTGGTGTATTTGTAATATATTTTATGTTACAGGGGATGTCTTTGTAACAATGTAACAAATATTGTAACTAAATTTTTTAAACTTTAAAATTAAAATTAAAACAAATAATAAATTTATTTACAATATCTCAATTTGATAAATAAATTTTTAATAACATGTATTTTCTTACAAAATTAAAAAAATCAATTAAAATTTAATAAATTTATTTACAATAGTACAATTGGTGAATAAAGTAACAAATCAATCTAAAATTTAATAAATTTATTTATAATAACACAATACGATAAATAATGTTTTAATCATGGAAAATTACTACTTTTCCATTGAAAAAAAAGTTTCTCTTTTTGAATCAATCAAAATGAAAATGAGATGTAATTTTAATTCATGATTTTCATTGCTTGATTTTTTCTAGTTTTTTCTAAACATCTTCAAAAATTTATAGAAAAAATTCATATATTGAGCTGACCAAAACATACATTTAAAATGAAATTTCAATCCATGATTTTAATAACATATATTTTCTTACAAAAAATATAGCAATTCAATTTAAAATTTAATAAATTATTACAATAACACAATTTGATACATAAAGTTTCAATAACATATATTTTTTCTTACAAAAATAAAACAAATCAATTTAAAATTTAATAAATTTGTTTTAACATAAGTAAAATATATATATAATTTTTTTTAAAAATTAAAAACCCACTACCCACCCCCATCCACCCACCACCCCACCCCAAGGTCTTCCCTTCCAACCAGCGCCGCCCACGATTGGACATCAAGCTCCAAAAGCTTGAAATTTTCACTCATTTAATTCCAAAGATTGAAACATTCACTCAAGAAAGATTAAATCTTGCATATTTGGCACGAAATTCATAAACTGAATCTGAGATTGAGGATTATGGTGTGGGATTAGGGTTTTAGTAAAGTTTAGGGGGAAACTTGATTTTGGGAGTGAAGCGACGTCGGCAGGGAAAACGAAGCTGGCAGGGGAGACGACGTCGGCAGGAGAGACGACGCCGGCATAGGAGAGGATTCTGGCTGTGGGGACGACGCCGGGCAGGGGATACGGGAAGAGGAAGCGGGAGGGTGGAGTGTAGAGTTTTTTTTTTTCTTTTTTCTCTTTTTTTTAAATGTGTAAATATTGAATATAATTAAGGGCATTTCAACACCCCGTAAATATAAAATATTTTAAAATAAAGTTATTGAATTTTTAACCCGATATTGTGTGACGTATTTTAATTTTAATAAACATAGTATTTCTTTAAACCTAAACGTACAATTTAAAATTTTCGAGCACAAAAATTGAACTCTCTTTTGTGCTTTGTGTGCATTAATTATTTCTTATGGAATATTGGACTTAGAAATAATTTAGAAAACATGTCTATTGCATTTTAAAAACATTGGGGTCATTTTGTAATTAGTTTGGACCAAAGTGTGCGAAATTTTTGATTTAGGGGTTATTTTGTACTTTTTGAAATTTTGGGGATCAAAAGTGCAAAAAAATGCCCATTTTCCTCCCTAGGCTGAACATGCCATGATTTCTCCTCCTTGAAAGTCAAAAATAAGTCACCTATGGCATAGAGAATAGACCATACCCCTTTCTCCATTCAAACACTCCACCCCCTTTCTCCATTCAAACACTTCACCACACTTTCTATCCCCCTAAATCAGATTTTATGTCTCCCCTACACCATTTGTTTTCTTGAAGAAAATATGAGAAAATAAGAGGGAGAGAAAGAGACAAACACATTTAGAAAGATAGTTTTCTGATACACACAGCACAGTCTCGGTATTTCGATCATTCCGTCTTCGTCCACCGTTGGATCGTGCCCAAATTTTGCATGAAGGTTCTACACACATGGGGATACATATTGACCGTTCGGATTGTCGATTGGATCTTCCAGAGTGAATCGGCAGTCATTATAAGTTGGGGAAAAGTAAGGGTTTGAGGGCTTTTGTTATGAACCACCACCGGAGCCGCCACCACTGCCACTGGAGCTGCAACCACCACCTTCGGAGGTCTGGAAATGAAGAGAGTTTCACCCCCTTCATTGCTTTGGGTAAAGATCCGCCTATGCATGTGTTCTTTAATATTTGTGATTTTACATTCTTTTCTTCAAAGTATATATTGAAGAAGTTTAGTTTATCCTTGTAGCTTTTGTTATAAGTTGTTGAGTTCATATTTAATATTAGATATTTAATGTGACTTGCTTTGGTTTTGTTTAAATATTGCTTATATGTTTGGATCATGATTTATTTTTGTAAAAAGGTTATTGTTCATAATTTTCGAAACTTTGGGGGTATTTATGAAAGATTTTAAAAGTTCAAGGGTTAGGGATGCGAAAATTTTTGGAGTATAATGGACTGAAAATATCTATTTTTGTTTGATATTTAGTTAGGTTTACTTGAAAAGCATTTGTTTAAAAGTTTGTTTCGATATTTTTGCAAAAATGGGAGTTTTTGAAACATTTGGGGTTATTTTTGTAAATCTGAAAATAAGGGGTAAAGGTGCTGTTTGGTCGCTGTTTTTACATAGTAACTTTTATAAACTTTTGATTAATTGATTTGAAATAGTGCTTTGATAACTTGTGTTAATTTGAAAAAGTTTCCGGAGAAAATTTATAATTAAAGAACTTTTTGTTTCTCATTGTTAGTTTGTGAAAAGTTATTAAAACTTATTGTTAATCTCAGTTTTATATTGAAAATATGCTTGATTATTTTTAAATATTGCTTAAATGCTTGGATCTTGAATTATTTTTCAAGAAAATTGATTTTCTTAAGTTTTCGAAACTATGAGGGTACTTTTGAAAAGATTTAAACTTGTGGGATTTTTAAAGCTTTGATTTTTGAAGTAACAAGATACTTAATACCCTGTTTTTATTTGATTTTCGATATGGGTTTAGTTAAAAATCCTTTGATTTAAAGTTTGTTCCAAATTTTAGCAAAAATGGATGTTTTTAAAAGTTTATGGGTTGTTTTGTAAATCTGGAAAATGAAGGTAAATTTCGCTGTTCTGGCGCTGTTTTTATGTAATTAGTATTTTGAGTATTGAAAATAATAACTTTTAATTGGAGTTTGATGTCGTAAGTTCTAAGTTTTTGTTGGGCACCCAAACTAAGTGTGCGGGTGACAGCAATTGTCCTGTGGCATCCAAACTGAGTGTGCGGATGGAGACCCAAACTGAGTGTGCGGGTGGAGCCACAATCGAATATCGTGGGCGCTTGCGTGAATGCACTATAAGGGAAGGGTATGCGCATTCCCTAACACCAATTGATTTTGGGGCAAGTGGTAGCGCCTGAGGTCCTACAAGTGGTATCAGAGCAGGTTGTTCATTAGAATCAGCTGCCTGATCAACGAGCTTGATCCTAGTGTTTTTCAAAGGTCTTAAAACTTTTTCAAAAGAGCATATTTTTTAAAAATCAAAACTTTTTGAAAAATAGACTGTATCAGCCATGTTCCCCACATTGCTGGTATGTCTTTTGAGGACTGGAAGATCAGAATGGAGATCTTCTTAGCTGCCTATAATGATAACATGTACACATGTATCATAAAAGGTCCATTCAAATTCACCAAGACCATTATAGTTGATGAAGCTGAAATGGTGGTGGAAAAAGACTTAACAGAGATGACAGCCGAAGAGATAAAGCTGTTCAATCTGGATAAAGTTGGCCGTTTCATCATGACCAAAGCCCTGGACAATGATCGGTTTGACAAAGTCAAACATTGCAAAACTGCAAAGGAGATGTGGGATAAGGTTCGTGACATGAGTGAAGGAAACGACGCCATCAAAGAGCATCAGCTCAGTGTTGCCTTGGAGAAGCTGGACAACTTCAAGATGAAATCTGGAGAGACCATTGATCAGATGGATACCAGGTTTACCAGAACATTGAATGAAGTTCTAAAGCTGGGAAAGACCTTCACTGACAAGGAGATCACCGTCAGAGTTCTGAAGGCCCTACCTCCCAAGTTCAACATGAAGGTGACAGCAATGGAAGAGTCAAGAGATCTGGGAAAGATTTCTCTTACAGAGCTGTTCTCCGTACTCAAGGCGTATGAGTATAAACTGCCAAGAATGGGTGTTGAAGAAACCTCAACTTCAAGTCCCACAGCTGCACTCGTTGCTGCTGAAAATCCTAGAAGGCCAGCTCACAAAAGCAAAGACGTGGACTCATCTGATGAAGCCACAATACTCAACAAAAAGGAGTACACTGCTGGAGACGTTGCATTGCTGATGAACAACTTCAAAAAGTTCTACAGACGAAAAATGAAGAACAAATATAACAATGCTTCTACTTCTAACCCTACTTCTTCTTCTCAGGATAAGGATTCTTATAAATCTAAGATGATGTGCTATAATTGCAGGAAACTGGGTCATTTCATTAGAGACTGCCCATATCCTAAAGCTGAGAAGTATACTGAAGAAGAAAATAAAATCAGAAAAGAAAGAAAGCATCAGAAAGCTAAGGCGATGGTAGCAGAAGCAGAAAAGCCAGCTGCCGTTTACTCATCCGATTCAGATTCTGACACTTCTGATGAAGAGAGCCCTGCCCTTCTCTGCCTGATGGCTAAGGAATCTGATGACTCTGAGGATAGTGAGGTAACTCCTCTTGAGAATGAGCTTTTTAGTTCATTTGAACAAATGATGCTTAACAATACTACTATTGCTGAAGCATACAAAAAGCTTAAGGAAGAGATGATATTGCTAAAAGAGCAAAACAGTTCACTGAAACTCTCAGCTGAAAGTCCTAGAGAATCAGTTGAATATAAACAGCTTGAGCAAGAACATGAATCTCTGAAAGCTGAATGTGAAGTTTATAAAGGAAAAATCATGGAGCTTGAGAAAGTCATTGAGTCTCATGAGAAGTCATCTGTTGCATCCACTCACATGTCTAGTAAACAGAAGACACCTTTAGATCAGGATAAGCAAGAATTGAATCATACTGAGAAATTTATATCTGCTGACAATAGTAAGGTCATCCTGTATGTTCAAACTGCTAGACCTGCTTCACCTGAGAAAGTATTAAAGGAGACGAAAACTCCTAAGGCTAAAAAGAGCAAAGAGCCTAGTGCAGGAAAACAGACTAGTAAGCTTAAACATAAGAGTCCTAGGAAGTCTTCTGATAAGGCTAAAACTAATCAGACTAGTGATAAAACTAAGTCGTCTGTTAATGAGCAAGCAAGTAGTAAACCAAAGAAGCATAAGAATAAGAAAAATCAAAATACTTGGTATGGAAATGAGTCTTATTATGTGCAACCTGCTGCATATCATCATATGTATCATGCACCTCAATTTCCAACTTACTATGCACCATATCCTGCTCATCCAATGCATGCATATCCTCCTTATCATGCATCTTACTCTGCATTTGAACATTATCCTTATCATGCTGATCATCAACAATATGATAAATCTGATGAACGTGGTAAAGGCAAAGCTGTTCATACTCCTGTTGAAACTCAGAAACCTAAGAAGCCTAAGACTTCATCATCTTGGGTTGTCAAATGTGGAACTAATCCTTCAGGACCCTCTCAATAAGGGTACCTAAAACAATTTTATTTTGTTTTGTAGGTTAGGATTAGGAGTAGGAGTAAAGTAGAGAAAATCTGGTACTTGGACAGTGGCTGTTCAAGACACATGTGTGGAAACATACATGAACTGACAGATGCAGTTGCTGTGGATGGTCCAAAAGTTACTTTTGGGGACAGCAAAGAAGGCAAGATTAAAGCTAAAGGAAGATTAATCAAAGGAAACATTGAGATATCTGACGTCTCATATGTTAAAGGCCTCAAATATAATCTGCTGAGCATAAGTCAATTTTGTGACAAAGGATATTCAGTCATCTTCTCAACAGATAAGTGGTATGTTGAACAGATTGGTACAAAGAAGGTAATTTTATCTGGAAGACGACAAGGGAATGTCTACATAGTCGACTGGAATTCTGCTGACAAGAATTCAAACATCTGTTTGGTTGCATTAACACCAAATGAAGTTAGTTGGCTGTGGCACAAAAGAATGAACCATGTGAATTTCAAGACCATCAACAGATTAATCATGAATGATCTGGTAGAAGGAATTCCAAAGACAGTCATGAGCAAAGATAAACTTTGTGACGCTTGTCAGAAGGGTAAACAAATCAAGTCATCGTTCAAAAGCAAGAAGCATCAATCTTCTGGAAGAATATTGGAGCTGGTACACATGGACTTATTTGGACCCATTGATCCAGTCAGCAATGGTGGAAAGAAATACGGCCTAGCTGTTGTGGATGACTATTCAAGATATACTTGGGTGATATTCATGAAAAAGAAAAGTGAAACCAAGGAACATCTTACTAATCTGATGGAGCTGATCCAGAATGAGAAAAGCATAAAAATACTGAAGATCAGATCAGATCGAGGGACAGAGTTTACAAACTCCACTGTTGAAGAGTATTGTAATATCAAAGGAATACATCATGAGTATTCAGCTGCTAGAACCCCTCAACAAAATGGTGTTGCTGAAAGGAGAAACAGAACACTGAAGGAAGCTGTCAGAACCATGATAGCTGAAGCTAAACTGCCTCAAAGATTTTGGGCAGAAGCAACCAACACAGCATGTTTTACTCAAAACAGATGCATGATCAACAAGCACCAAAACAAGACTCCATATGAAGTTTGGAACAACAGGAAGCCAAACATTCATTACTTTAAGATTTTTGGTTGTAAATGCTATGTTTTAAATAATGGTAAAAATCACATTACTGCATTTGCAGAAAAGGCTGATGAAGCTGTTTTTGTAGGATACTCAACTGTTAGTAAAGCTTATAGAGTGTTTAACAAAAGAACATTACTAATAGAAGAATCCATTCATGTAGTATTTGATGAGCCAAATCAATCTTCTGAAAAGAATCAAAGTGTTAATCAAGATCTGTCTACTGATTTACAGAAATTGAATATTGGAAAGAATGAAGAATATGTTCCCATCATACTACCTGATCTCAACCCAGCTGATAACTCAAGTGCTGTTCAAAATCACAGTGCTGATTGTCTAACAGACGAGTTGCAAACAGCTGATAGACCAGAGACTGTTCAACAGACAACAAATGTTCAACAGACTACTACTGGATCTCCAACAGTAGTGTTGCAAGATCAAGACAAAGGACAACATTATGATTTGCAAGCTGATCTCAGATGGCTCAGAAATCACCCACCAGAGTTAGTGATTGGTGATCCTTTAGACAGAGTGAAAACAAGAAGAGCTGCCGCACAAGATGCTATGTTTGCTAGTTTTCTATCTCAAATTGAGCCTAAACAGATTGAAGAAGCTCTTAGTGATTCCAACTGAATTGAAGCTATGCAAGAAGAGCTAAATCAATTTGAAAGGAATGAAGTCTGGTACTTAGTTCCTAGACCTAGTCATCAAAGAATCATTGGCACTAAATGGGTATTCAGAAATAAGATGAATGAAGATGGTGAAGTCACCAGAAATAAAGCAAGATTAGTGGCCAAAGGTTACTGCCAAGAAGAAGGCATTGACTTTGATGAAACATTTGCACCAGTAGCAAGACTAGAGGCAATCAGACTCTTTCTTACCTATGCTGCTCATAAGAATTTCACCGTCTATCAGATGGATGTGAAATCAGCTTTTCTCAATGGAGAATTGCAAGAAGAAGTTTATGTTGAACAACCACCTGGTTTTGAAGTCTATCAAGAAGAAGACAAGGTGTATCGTCTGAAGAAAGCCCTCTATGGACTGAAACAGGCTCCAAGAGCATGGTATGATACTTTATCTGATTTTCTTTTAATCAAAGGATTTCGCAAAGGTAAAGTTGACAAGACCCTGTTCACTATTGAATGGGAAGAACATATTTTGCTTGTGCAAATTTATGTGGACGATATTATTTTTGGTTCAACTAACCAACAGATGTGTGACAAGTTCTCAAAGCTGATGCAGAACAAGTTTGAAATGAGCATGATGGGAGAACTTAATTATTTTCTTGGTTTGCAAGTTAGACAGTTGCCTGATGGAATTTTCATCAGCCAAGCAAAATACACAAAGGATCTGTTCAAGAAATTTGGTATGGAAACTAGCTCTACTGCTACTATTCCAATGTCTACAAGTCTTCGTTTGGATAAAGATGAAGATGGAAAATCAGTGGACATAACCAAATACAGAGGCATTATTGGGTCACTGTTATATCTAACAGCAAGCAGACCTGATATCATGTACTCAGTTGGGGTCATCTTTATCTTATGTAATAATTGTCTACGCATAAGGATAGAAGTCCTTAGATCACAGGGCTATGGGACAACCCGTGGACTGATCTCTAAGGCCGTGATCTAGAACATATTCAAGAGTCGTAGAATCCAATCGAGATAGGACATCGTTGGATTCGGTTAGACTCTCACTGTTGTGTGTACTCCGATGAACTGGAGAACGCTGGGGTCCACGAGCGTGACTGGGATAGTCGACACACATAAGTGGGTGGCTTGCTGGAATGGCAAGCGCACTGAATACCCCAATAGGAAATAACTCACCATGGAAGCGGTAGTCGCATATCGGGGTTGAAGTTATTCCATATTTATAATAGTATACGAGGAACGATCCCTAACTACTTGAGATGATAGGGTTTATCTGGTGCGAGAACGTCTATACTTTGATATGAGTTCCGACTGACTGGGGATCACCAGAAAGTCTCTGTGGGCTCATGTTGGGTATAGAGGAACTCGTATGCAGATTCATATCATCAACAAAGGATCCTTTGACCCGACTTGATAGGTTGGGAAATTCTCCTATGGATTTCTGTGAGAAATTAATTCTGGTAAAATCCTTGGCCAAGGTATCTGACAACTTTATGTAAGTAGCTCATAAAGATTAAGTCAAAGAGAATTTATTTCAAGAACAGAGTACATAAGGTCAAGACAAAAGAAAAAGGGAATCCGATGAAAGACCATGCCCTTTTTAAGTCTCGACTGGGAGATTGATCGATGGAGAGATTATGTCGTATATGGAAATTATAAATGATAAAAGGTTCACTGAATTAATTCACCAGTGATTGGGCTCCATGGGCTTGTGACTGGACATCGACCGTGGAGTGTGGGAGAATTCCCAAATTAGCAGGGGTGCTAATTTTGGAATGATTAATCGACAGAGTGTTCGATTAATTTAGAGTATTAATTGCTCGAGTAATTAAATAATATTTAATTACAACCCGCGGCCAATTATGTGGTGAACCTACTGGGGCATACACAATACACATGAAGCGAAAGCGAGGAAACAAGAACGAACCAGTCGACTGGGTCGACTGAGTCAAAAATCGATTGGGTCGATTAAAAGGGTGGGTCGACTGGGTCGACCCATATGGAACGAAATTGGATCCAATTGGAATTGGATCAAGATTATAAATTAAATTGGAATTTAATTTATGAGTAAATTAATTAATTAGGATTTAATTAATTAATGGAATAATTAATTTAATTAGACTTGGAGTTTAATTAATTAATTGGGAGATGATTTAATTAATTGGGCTATTTAATTGGGAGATTAAATTAAGCCCTGAAAGATTAATTAATATGGGCCATGAATTAATTAGAAGACTTAGTCTTCTAACTAAAGAGGGTCATGGCCCATGTAGGAGAATTAGTATCCTAATCCTAGTAGGATTAGGTTATGAGAGATATCTATAAATAAGAGACTAGGTCTCATATCTCATATACAACTCTACAAGAAAAACAAGAAAAGCAAAAATTCTCTCCCTCTCCCTCTTGTGATCGGCCGAACCTACTTCCACTTAGGAAGAATTTTCGTTTTCGATTTTTCGTTCCAAAGTTGTTCTAAAACCTAGATATTAATATACCCTATGCTCCAGTTGATTAGGATATATTAATTTTCGTGATATTGTGGTGTATCAACTCGTAGAGGCGCAACACGTGGGGCGCTAATCAAAGGTGTGGGTCGATCTTACCGGGGCAGAATTCAGAGCTCGTCTTGCTAGCCCAGGATTTGCAAGGAGATAGGTATAAACGAGAAAACTTATACTATCATTTAATTATATTCATATATATACAACTAGAGAATATCCTGGCAAGATTCTTTAAGAGGCCCTAAATTTTTTTTATATTCCGCTGTGCCTAGGGCTGTTTTTCTTACCGAATCCCAACATATCAATCTACTGTGACAATACTAGTGCAATCAGCCTTACTCAGAATACTACAAGTCATTCAAGGACTAAGCATATTGAGATCAAGCATCACTTTATTAGAGATCATGTGGAGAAATGAAATGTCATAATAGAGTATGTATTTACTGAAAATCAGATTGCTGACATCTTCACAAAACCTTTAAGTGAGACAAGGTTTTCAACTCTAAGAGCTGAACTAGGTTTATTGAAATTAGATGCATAAGCTGAGGGGGAACTTATCAGAAGACTAAAGTTCAACAGCTTACTCATCTTATTTATCTTCAAGGATTAACTTTCAACAGACTAGTTAACTTATGAATTCTTAAAGTCAGGGGGAACGTGTAAGACTAGCGGTACTTCTGATTAAAAGATGAAATCTGTTAATGACAGTTAGTTGAAGTTATGTTTTCATCAGAAGATTAAAATCTTGAAGAATGAAGACTTAATTATCTAGCTGGATTGACAAACAGCTGAGGAAGGTTATCAGCTATTGGCATTCTCTGATAACAACTGTGTCTTCAGGACATTAGTCCATCAGATAAGTATTTATATTACTCATCTGATCTCTTATGTAAAAGCTGACTGTTTAAAACGCTTTATTTCAAAACACGCTTTTACAAGTGACAGAAGGGCGGTACAAATTCCCGCTCCTCATTTAATGCGATTTGAATTTGAAAGGTCGTAACTGACGCCGCACGATCAGCATTGACAAGAAACAGATCTAACGGTTGGCTGGTATCACGAAATTCAAGATACCCTAACTCTATAAATCCTAATCTGATCAGCCGTGTAATTCTTTACGCACCCTAAATATTCAAAAGCATTTGTGAGAAAAATTACTTGAATTTTCTGCAAAATTCTTCCTGTTCTCCTAACTTTCAACAGATTTACAATGGCCGCTGAAGGTATGTACCTCGTCTACGATTCCTATTACCAATCTGGTACGGATCTGATGAAGGAACTATTGGAAAAGTTCAAATCTGCATAGTTGGTGAATTTCATGGAGTACCACGAAGGAATAATCTGGACTGACCAGGTTATGGAATACTACGAGACTGCAGTTGTTGACTACAATACCCTGGAAATCAAGGCTACAGTTGGAGAAAAATCCGTAGTCATTACTCCCACTGTTATTCATGAGACGTTTGGTCTTCCAAACAGAGGACGACACGATGTTACAGTGCTGACTGAAGAAAAACACCAACAATTCTGGGCGAACTGCGCCAAAGAAGGAGAAATGTTAACTGGCAACATAAGGAAGAAACAGCTGAAGGATGAATATCAGCGGATGGCTGATATGGTCTCTAAGCTGATAGAGAACTGTACTTTTTCTCTAGATGCTGTTACCATGAAGAGGTTCAGCATCATGACTGCTATCTACTATGGACTTGAAGTCAACTGGTCCATCATCATTTGGTATATCCTCGCTGATTTCCTGGAGGTGAAGAAAGGAAAAGGTCCTCACACCAACCACAGGATCACACTCAGTTACCTACTGTTCAAACTGGGGTGTCATATGCTGAATGGAAAGGAAATTCACAAATCTAAGGCAATGACTAAGTACTTGCCTGTTGTGAAAAGAAAGGCTGGTGAGCCTGAAGGGGATGATGATGAGGAACCAAAGGAGGTTCCTGCCAAGAGGCAAAGGAGGTTAGTCAAAACAGCTGACATGGCTGTTGAGACAAGAAAGAAGAAGGATGCTGATAAGCCTAAGGAGAAGACCTCAAAGAAATTGGAGTCAGTGACTGCTGCTGATCAAGTCACGAAGATCATTGATCAGGTCACTGCTGATGTCAGGACTGCTTCACCTGCATCACCCTCAAGAACTCCATCTGTTGATAAACCTGCTGAAAATGTCTCTTATAGGACAAGGAGTCAATTAAGGGATACAGCTGCTTCGAGACCTATTCAGGGTCTGTCAAAGAAGTCTGCAAGAAAGCAGATGACATTTGTGGAGAAGGACACTGAATTGGTAGACTTGGTGAGATCAAGTCTTGACTCTGCTGAAAGACCCCTCGAAGCTGTTGAGCAACAGACTACTCAGACTGCACAAACAGCTGAAGCTGCTCAACATCAAGATGATCCTGATGTCATGATCATCGAACCTATTGCTGCTGCATCAATTTCATCTGCTGGTCCAGCCCCTGCTCCAACTGATAAAGGCAAAAGGAAGATAGTGCTTAAGAGAAAGAAAATCTCTAAAGCTGACAAGAAAGCAAGGGAAGCTGCTGAACAGAGGAAGCAGGATGAATTGGAAGAGAAGAAAGCACTTGAGCTAAGCAAAGCTCAAGCTGCTAAGGATGAAGCCAGAAGACAGATGTCTAAGGCTGAAATGGAAGCTGCAGAGGCTGCTGAATTGGCTACGGTCATTGAACTCAGCAAAATTGATGCCTATGAACCTGTCCATGGAGGAAGCATCAAAATAAAAGAGGCTGCTGATGATAAAGAAGAGCCTAAGAAGCCGAAAATGCCTGCTGCTGCACCCAAACCTAAAGAGAAGTTTGAAGTTCGAAGAGCTTTTAACATAGTGTATGCTGACAAGGAACTTTTCAGGAAGTTTGAGAAGTCCTTAGCTTACTATGATCAAAAGCTGATGCTGAAGACACTGTTCAATCAAGAGAAACCAAGATACATCAACTGGAGAGATAGCAGATTGAACAAATCATTACTTGAACTTCAAAACTCAAAGGAGTTAGCTGATGAAGAACAATGGGTTCTTAATTGGCTGAAAACTAACTCCATTCAGAAGGCCCTGGATCCCAGTTATGTCAGAGACATAATGCATCAGTATGCAAAGGAGTTTGCACTGGAGGAGGCCAAGAAGATAGAAAACTCCCTGCCAGAAAAGAGAAGAAAGAAAGACAATGCTGAAGACAGAGCAGTAAACATTGCTGTTATGACCGCCTTGAAGAGATGGGCTGAAAGGTCAAGATATCAGCAGGGTCACTCAAGTGAGTTGCCCCAACTGCCAAGTATCCAGCATATTATCTTTGGCAAGGAAGTAAAAGAGTTCAGTGAGGTGCCCAAGGGAAATAATGCTCCTGTCAACCCTTGGATCATTGTGAGGCAAATTAGACAAACAACTTGCTTCAATGATGATGGCACAGTCACTAACCTGTTCTATGATGACGTCACTGATGAACACAAAGCTGCGGCCAAGCCTGCTGACAAGTCTGCTGATCAGATTGCGGACAAGCCTGAAGACAAGTTTGCTGACCAGGCTGAAGACAAATCTGCTGATCAGACTGCTGACAAGTCTGCTGAAAAGGCTGCTGACAAGCCCTTAGCCATTGAGTGGAATGCTAAGGATTCTGAAAATCATCAGGACGCGAAGATGGAAGATGTCCCTGTCCACCAGGCGACTGAGGAAAAGGATGAAGATGCTGCTTCTGCTTCATCAGGTGATGAACACTCATCACTGATGGAAGCTTTCCAGATGTTGATGGAAAATTCTATGAAGGAAATGGAAAAGAAGCATGGTAAGCAGCTGATGAAGGTCAAAGAGGAGCTGAAGGAGGAACTTAAAGCAGAGTTGGCATAATCCAACAAACTTCAGCTAGAAACTGTACAAGACTCAACAGCAGAGATTATAAAAAAGGAGATAGACAGTTTTCCTATCCCTCAAGACAATTCATTGCAGTTAGTGCACAGCTTAAGAGATTTGAACAGAAATGTGGAGGATGTGAAGGCTGATGTAAATCATCTTCATACTGCCCTTCAAAGAGCTGAACACAAGATCGCTGATCTGACTGCAACCTTCATCAAAGTCAGTGAAGAGGAGAAGGAAATCAATTTAGGGATGTTGCAAGAAGTATCAAAAGCTGCACAAGAAATCAGCAGTGAAATTGCAACTGTAAACCTCAACATTGACTACTTCAATGATCACACTGACAACATCAGCACAACTCTTCATCACCTTACAGCCAGTCATGATGTAGTGAATCAGAACTTGAAGAATATAGGTGCTGCTATGAAGATTCCAACAGTTGCACTCAACCCTGCTGCTAAATCTGAAGAGGTCATCAAGTCTGATGATGACAAAAAGGGGGAAGAGAAAAGGGATGAATCAACTAAGGAAATCTCTACTGAAGACAACAAGACTGATAAAGCTACTGATTTGACCAAGCCTGCTGAAGAAGAAACTGGAAAGGTTCAAGGCGAAGACAAGTCTGAAGAAGAGACCAAGGAAGAAGCCAAACCTGATAAAGAAATGGCTGAATCCAAAGACTCTGCTGCTGATCAATCAGAGCCTTTAACTAAGTACAAAAATACAGAATCAGCTAGGAAGGCGATGGAACTTCTGAAAGAGCAGCAACTCAAAGATAAAATGGAAGCTGCTAAAGAAGTCATCCTAGGTGAAGAAGCTGATGAAGATGAAGAAGATGATGAGGAATCATCTTATGAGTATGAAGAAGTGCTTGAAGAATCTGATGAGGAAGCTGATAGTTAGAATTTGTAAAATCTTTGTAATCAGTTTACTTTATCTATTCTTCAGACATCTCATCTGATGAACTTGTACTTGTAATCATTTTCAAATACATTAATAAACAGACAAGTTCAATCCAATATACTTTTTCTATCTCAGAAAATTTTGAGGATTACAATCTTTAGTTCAGGTATTTTGACAGGTACTTAGCTGAAGTTTTGTCATCATCAAAAAGGGGGAAATTGTTGGATAAGGATGAAGATGAGGGCACTAAAGACAATTTGTTAAGGGAGGTTTTGAAGATTTCCAAAACTTCAAGATTGGCTAAGTACGGGTTAACTTAGCTGATGATCCCTTTGAAGAAATTTTGACTAAGTAATGAAGACATCAGAAGAGTCAAATTTCAAGGTCCAAGACTTCTGATCTGCTGAAGGAAAGATATCAGACTGATGAAGATCAGCCGACTCAAATCAGATTTGTTCAAGTTTGAGAACAGCTTTGTTCGCCATCAGACTTGATATTCCAACAGCCAAGTGGAAAGGATCATAAAGTCTTCCCAACGGTAATAAATGCCCCTTGGAGTAATAAATGCTGAAGTACAAGGTTATTAAAGACAAATGATTGAAGAAATGCTTCGCATCAGCTGGGTGCATTTAATGCTGCCTGCAGAATAGTACTGTTCACAGTACGGACAGACTGCAAAAGAGCCGTTCGCGGATTTTAAGGACCAGTACTCGAGGAATTTGAATCCTGTCTCTCTTCAACGGACATTTTTCAAACCTCAAGTATAAATAGCTGAAAGAGACGAAGAGATTGCAAGCAACACACTTTCTGAGAGAATTTCTGAAGCAAAATTCTTAAGTCTCAAGAACAGCTCACTCATCAGCTTAGTCATTTGTTGACAAAAAGCGAAGTTGAAGATCAAAGCAAAATACATCTTCTGAGTGAATTTGTAAACCTGAGTGTTGTGAGAAGTAGATATCCATCTAAGTGAGAGATATTACTTCAGAGAGTAGGATTTCTTAGTGATTTCTTACTGCGAACTTACGGCCTGTTCATTTGTTGTAAGGCGTAAGCAGAGTATACTGATTACTGTGTGTTTTTAGTATAACACAAGATCTTTGTGACTTGGACGAGTGGATTAAAGGATATTCACATCCATATAACCACTATAAAAATCACTTGTGTTTTTACCTTGCTTTTAAACCTGCATATTTTCTGAATGCATAAAAACACATTAAGTTAACTGTTTGAAAAGATATTAAAAGGAGTTTATAAAACTGGGGAAACATCTTTCAAACTGCTGAGATTATTTGTGAAAAACACTTTGAAAAATCCGCTGCAAGTACTCTGAGTATTGAAACTGATTTTAACAAAATCAGCTGAGTAACAATCAGACGAGTGGTCAACAAAACTGTTCAAAGATTTGTTCGCGAACAGAATTGTAACTTACCCATCTGATCAGCTTAGTCTGTTCAGTTAAAGAAAAGTTTTAAAGTTAAAATTTGGAAGAAATTTTTTAAAGAGGTTTATTCATCCCCCCCCCCCCTCTAAACCTCTTCTGACCACTTGGGACCAACAAGTGGTATCAGAGCCAAGGTCACGTGTTCGATTCCCAGCAGGAGCAATTGCTGAGGGGGAGATTGTTGGGCACCCAAACTAAGTGTGCGGGTGACAGCAATTGTCCTGTGGCATCCAAACTGAGTGTGCGGATGGAGACCCAAACTGAGTGTGCGGGTGGAGCCACAATCGAATATCGTGGGCGCTTGCGTGAATGCACTATAAGGGAAGGGTATGCGCATTCCCTAACACCAATTGGTTTTGGGGCAAGTGGTAGCGCCTGAGGCCCTACAGTTTTTGTGTGCGAAGTGTTAGTTTAGGAAATCCTTGTGTAGGATTTTCATTAGTTACGTTTTAGTAAGGTTGTTAGATACAATTCTAAGTCGTATACGTACTTGCTCAGGTTTCGGATACGCTTCATTGTGGAGTTTTAGTCGCTATACTAAGAGACAAAGGTGAGCGCTGTGTGTTTAATTTGTATGTCGGTCCGATGTGCTAGTAGATCGAGTCCAAACATGCACTTAGGCTCTTAATAATCAAAGCATGAATTATATTCTAACTTTTCTTGCATGTCATCATGAATAGGTTGACTTATTAGGTCAACATTACTCGCATGAAATCACTTAACATTTCAACATGATTATCCAAATACATGCTATATCTGAATCTACTAGTTGCGAATATACTTTAGTAAATTATCCATGATACCCAAAATTTCATTTGATAAGTTATTAAATGTTGATAATATGTTAAATATGTTTGATATGTTATGTTCCGTATGTTTCCGACTATATGTCTCCGTTTGTTTCCGATTTTGTGTGGGCCCCTTTTGATTGGTGTATGGACCCGATGCCAACCTGGACGGCAAGGGCCGGCGGGATTGTCACGGTTACCCATAGGCCTGGCCTTACAATCCAAGTGGGGAGGAACACTTGGGGAGTAAGGACGAACTTAGGCAAAGACATGTCGATGCATATTAGATAGTAAGGTCGCTCCTTACTTGGTGTGTTTGGATGGACATCAGACTGAGGATGGAGGGTAAGTGGAGGACGGCATCAGCAATTCTTGGTTATGTGAATTCCGTGATTCTTCCGTCCTGAATATATGCTTAATTGCTTGATAACATGCTTATGTTATATAATATGTTGCATTCACACATCTCCCTGCAAATTCGCACATAGCCTCACTAAGTTGGACAACCAACTTATGCGTTTCGTGTTTCATTCTTTTCAGTTTCAGGTGTTCTGGAATTTATAGTCGGATTGCGGTTAGGTCATCACGGTTGCGGTTCCACCCTAGTATTTGGGAAAGTAGTTATATTTTATTGTAGAATTATGTTCTTTTCGATTTTGTTTAAAACCTTGCTTCGAATATTTGAATCGTTAATCTTGATTTATATTTTCGTAAAAGATACAAGATTTTCATAAATTACTTATTTATCTCCCTCGGTTGATTTTGTTCAAATCTTTTAATATGTTATGATTAAATGCTTACGCATTAAAACTCTACTATGAAAATTGATTTTATTTGTTCGTAAAAAAAAAAAAAAAACTTAGTAATTTAAATTGTTATTATTTTGTTATAAACCGCTTCCGCTTTAAAACTTTTAATTCATCGTTTTGTTAAAAAAAAAAATTCGGTATTTTAACACTTTCAAAATAATAATAATTTTTCGACTGTTTTTCTACGGACCCGCTGAGCCGGGCCGTCACATTTTACAATCTCTGTTAAGTTTGACTAACGGCCGTTAAGTCAAGGGGGTGTCTTTGTAATATTTGAAACAGGAGGGTAAGTTCTTGTAATTAGGCTTAAAGTCAGGGGGTGTCTAGACAAATTTCCCTATAAACTATAGTAATATTTATAATACTACTATCATAATTTAATATTGTAAATCGCACTTACTAAAAAATTAAACACATTTGAAAAAGGATTGAGGCTTACTTAGAGAAATTTCCTTAATACAATTTTTTTGGGTGGTCATTGGTGTGGTCAATGGTGCAATAATATCGTCAAGGTAAGGTAGTCTTCCATAAATAATAGTCGGATACTTATTTATTTGTACAAAAATAATTCCATCACAAATTTTACCAAATAGAATATTCAACTAACAAATGGAGAGATAAGATCCTGCTTAGAATGCTATAAAAGGGATGAAAAATGGCCCATGATTTTATTCTATTTATAGGAGCAAAATCGGTGTTTTTGGGGTGTAGATCCTCTGTACCACTTTTGGTGTACCACTTAAGTGTCACCATTAATTAATTGACACTTGCACATATGACAATTATAATAATTCTCACATATGCATGTGTCAATCAATTAGTGGTGATACACTTAAGTGGTACACCAAAAATGGTACAGAGGATCTTGAGCCGTGTTTTTGAAGTATCACACCTAATTGGTTTAAGTCCGAACATGCGGCATTGGTTTCAGTCCAAACATGTGGCACTCTTTCGGTTCAAATTTGAAATGATCGAACACACATTGGTTCGGTCAAAATGGGACGACACGTGTACCCTGTAATAATCCACATCCCCGAGATTTGATCCCAAATTGGGTAAATCCCAAGGTCGGGTATGTAAACGATGCAATTTTTTTTTTTTAAATTAAACATTTCTAAACTCAAAAGCACTACGTTTTAAAAACATAGACTGCGATAAGCCGTCTGAATAACTGATCATTTAGCGAATAATTGCATAAACCTTAGGGTATTTATATACAACAAAGGTATTCAAAGTTTAGTTCAAAATATTGTAGAGGTATTCATAACAAAAGACTTAGGTACATATATTATTCGAAGCCGAGCAAAATGAGATGATCTAATTGAGACCAGAACTATCGACTCCTGGATTACCTATAACTGAAAATTATGACATGAAATGCGTAAGTTGATAATTCAACTTAGTGAGGCTGAGTGAGTATTCGAATGATTAAGAGTAATGTAAACATTTCAATTTATACATGTATAATATAACCAACTTAAATCAGACATCACTTAAACAATTACCATAATCATTTCATATAATTCATATAGCAGATTTACTGATTGCCGATTCCTCTTACCCTCCATGCAGATATACCAAACACACCAGTAAGGAGCGACCTTACACAGACAGATGCATTGACAGTGTCTTTGCTTAGAAATTTGACTTCACGGACCAAATATATGTCCATACTTGACTCATGAATCGGGTTGTAGGTAAAATTAGGGCAACCTAGTAGACCTCGTCTATCAAGATTGTCGCTGATATACCATCAACCAAAGATAGATAAAACAGAACATAACCATACATATTAAATTCGACATTAATTACATAATTAACATGATATTCTTAATAGTATCATCACATCAGACAATAGCATTTCTACTTGCATGAAAATTTCATGTATAAAACTTGAGAATTTAATTCTAATTAGTCCACTACTTCAGAATATTGTATAGGTATCTATAAATATATATTTAGACTTGGACCATAAGTTGTACATTCAGCACTCACCCGATCAGTTATTTAGATTTAAAAGACCGGGATATGGAATGTTTCCAGAACATGTACAAGTATATGTACCGAACTTAGTATCTATGCACTTAACTTAACTTAAACTTTGGATATGTTGGAATAAATTGAATTTGAACAATCACTTTTCTAGAATTATCACTTATTAAATTTAGTCAAAAGTCCTCTTGTATATTTCCTAAGTTTGAATAAGAATGTTGAAGGGTTTTTATTTAATTAGGATGTTCTAGTAAGTTCAATTGTTATGTATAAATAAAGTATCATGGAGATGAAGTTGTAAGGCAGAAAATAAATAAATAAAATTAAATTCAAGTTTCTCCTTCACCATAGCAAATTACAAGCCTTCAAATTGGTATCTAGAGCCTCTTAAAATGTCCAACAATCTTGCTTCTCTTATACCTCATTTCAATGGAGAAAAATTTGATTACTGGAGTAATCTAATGAAGTTGTGTCTTGAATCTCAAGATTTATGGAGTGTTGTTGAAGAAGGCGTAAATTCACTAGAAGATGAATCTCAATTGACCGAAGCACAAAAAAATATTTTGAAGAGCAAAAAGCAAAAAGATAGAAAAGCTCTATTCCAAATTTATCAAGCAATTGAAATTCCAGTCTACGAAAGATTATCCAAGGCCAAAAATTCCAAGGAAGCATGGGATATTCTTCAAACAACTTATTCCGGTCAAGATCAAGTAAAGAAGGTTCGATTGCAATCCTTGCGGGCTGAATTCGAGAAAATGGAGATGAAAGAAAACGAGAAAATTTCTGAATATTTTACAAGAGCAAATTCTCTTGTAAATCAAATGGCATCAAATGGCGAAGTCATGGAGACCCAAAGGGTTGTTGAAAAATTTTTGAGAAGCCTACCAAGTAAATTTGATCATGTGGTGGTGGCTATTGAAGAATCACAAGATCTTTCATCAATGTCGTTGGAGAGTTTGCAAGGAAGATTGGAAGCTCATGAAACTAGGATTCTTCAAAGAAGTCCTCATATTTCCTCTTCTGATCATGCATTTAAATCCCAATTTTCATTCACGGGAGGCCGTGGTTCTTATCGTGGACGTGGTAGAGGTCGACAAACTAGAGGTGGAAGGTATTCTTACAATAACCGTGAACAATCAAAAGAAAATGAAGAGGTAAAAGAAGAAGAAAATAAAAATTTATCTCGTAATTTTCAAAGAGGAAGAGGAAGAGGTCGAGGTACGTATAAAGGTACAAAACCGTATATTGAATGTCATTATTGTCATAAGCCAGGACACAAAGCTTTTGATTGTTGGGAAAAATTTCCAGAAAAAAAACATGAAGTTGGTTTCGTACATGAAAATAAAGTTGAGAATTCTGAAACTTTATTGATTGCTTCTGATGGAAATTTTGAAAATATTTGGTATTTGGATAGTGGTGCAAGCAGACATATGACAGGAAACAAAAATTTATTCTCAACACTTGTCAAAGATAATCATGGGCAAGTTACAATTGGAGATGCTAAATCCTACGAAATTGAAGGTGTTGGAGAAATTACTTTCAAGACAAAAACTGGAAAAGTTGAAAAAATGTCTGAAGTATTCTATGTTCCTGGATTGAAAAGTAATTTGCTAAGTGTTGGTCATTTATTAAAAAAAGGTTTTGATATTCGTTTTGTTGACAATGCTTGCCTCATGAAGAAAAAGAACCAGCTTGTTGCAAATATTGGTTTGAGTTCAAATAATTTATTTCCTCTCAAACTTGATATTTTGAATGTCTCTTGTTACCTTACTGCTAATGAAGAAATTTCTAAGTTGTGGCATGACAGATATGGTCATCTCAATTTTCAAAGTTTGAAGGAGTTATCAAACAAAACAATTGTTCAAGGATTGCCGGGTATTAATATCATCCATGAAGTTTGTGAAGAGTGCCAATTGGGAAAACAACACCGAGAGCCATTCCCATCCAAGTCAAATTGGAAATCAAATTCACCATTGGAGCTCGTTCACACTGATCTTTGTGGACCTTTTCGAATTCCTTCTCTTGGAGGTAATCGGTATTTCTTGTTATTTGTGGATGATTTTACAAGAAAAGTTTGGGTTTATTTCGTGAAACAAAAATCTGAAGCTCTTTCTCATTTCAAAGAGTTCAAATCTCAAGTTGAAAATTTTTCAAGCCATCAAATAAAAAATTTGAGAAGTGATCGTGGTGGAGAGTATTTATCCTCTCTATTTGAGAAATTTTGTCAAAACTACGGAATTCGACATGAATTGACAGCTCGGTATTCTCCACATCAAAATGGAATAGCGGAGCGAAAAAATAGGACGATCATGGACATGGCCTGATGTATGTTAAAAAAGAAAAATATGCCGTCGGAATTTTGGGCTGAAGCGGTTTCTTGTGCTGTTTACTTAATCAATAGATCACCTATAAAGAGCTTGGAGAATTCTACTCCAAATGAGGCATGGTATGGTAAGAAACCAAATGTTAGTCATTTAAAAACATTTGGTTGTCTTGCTTATGCACATATTCCAGATGCTTTAAGAACCAAACTTGATGATAAATCTGAAAAATGTATTTTTATTGGATATAGTGAGAGGACTAAAGCTTACAAGCTTTATAATCCAAAAACAAAGAAAATTGTAATCAGCAGGGATGTTCGATTTGATGAAAAATCTTCTTATGATTTTTCGGAATTTTCAGATTCATTAACTTGGCAGATTCTTGGCGATGAAGAAAGTAATTCTCAAGCAATGCAGCCAAATGATGTTGAAAATGATTCTCCCCAAAATTCACCATCACCATTGGCTAGAAAAACAAGAAGTCTGAGAGAAATCTATGATGCAACTGAAGAAGTGACGGCATCAAATCACATTTTCTTTGCATTCTTTGCTGGAGAAGATCCTATTACATATGAAGAAGCTTCAAAAGAAGAAAAGTGGATCAAGGCTATGAACGAAGAAATACACTCAATTGAAAAGAATGAAACATGGGAGCTTACTCATTTGCCTCCGCACAAATCTCCGATTGGTGTTAAATGGGTTTTCAAAACAAAGACCAATCCTGATGGCTCCATCAACAAATACAAAGCAAGGTTGGTTGCAAAGGGGTACAAGCAAAAGGAAGGAGAAGACTTCAATGAGGTATTTGCTCCCGTTTCAAGACTTGATACAATTCGGTTAATTATTTCTCTTGCAGCTCAAAAAGGTTGGAAATTGTATCAAATGGATGTCAAATCAGCCTTCTTAAATGGATTTCTTCAAGAAGAAATTTACCTAGATCAACCTCCTGGATTTGTTAGAAAAGGTGAGGAAGATAAGGTATACAAACTCAAGAAGGCGCTATATGGATTAAAACAATCACCCCGTGCATGGTATGGTCGCATTAATGATTATTTTCTTAAATTTGGCTTTGAAAGATGTCCTTTTGAGCACACACTGTACATCAAAAGGAATTCTAAAGGTGGCTTTATTGTTGTAAGTCTTTATGTTGATGACCTAATATTTACGGGTGATGATTTGGAGATGTTGGCAGATTTTAAAACTTCCATGATGAATGAATTTGAAATGACTGATTTAGGAGAGTTGCATCACTTTCTTGGAATTAATGTTCAACAATCAAATGAAGGAATTTTTATCTCTCAAGAAAAGTATGCAACTGAGATTTTGAAGAAATTTAAAATGGAGCATGCAAATCCGGTATTAACTCCTTGCATTACAGGTTTGAAGTTAAGCAAAGATGGAGAAGGAAAATTTGTGGATCAGACCATGTTTCGAAGCTTGATTGGAAACTTGATGTATCTTACAGCCACTCGACCCGACATTATGTTTGCGGTAAGCTTGATTAGCAGGTTTATGGAAAAACCTTGTTCAAATCATTGGGAAGCGGCAAAAAGAATTTTAAGATATGTCAAAGGAACCATTGATTATGGAATTTTCTATGAAGCAAATATTCCTATCAAACTTGTTGGTTATACGGATAGCGATCTTGGAGGAAGTATAGATGATTCCAGAAGTACCTCCGGGTATGTTTTTAATCTTGGAAGTGGAGCATTTTCTTGGAGTTCAAAGAAACAACCAATTGTGGCGCTTTCTACCACGGAAGCTGAGTACATTGCAGCTTCTTCAGCTGGATGTCAAGTTATGTGGTTAAGAGGAATTTTAGAAAGTTTGGAATTCAAGCAAAGTAATCCAACAACATTATATTGTGATAATAGTTCAACTATTTCAATCTCAAAGGATCCAATTTTGCATGGAAGAACAAAACACATTCGTCTACGTTTTCATTTCTTAAGAGAACTTGTTAATGAAGGAGAAGTCAATCTTGAATTTTGCAAAAGTGAAGAGCAGCTTGCGGATGTGTTTACAAAACCACTTGGAGAACCAATGTTTTCAAGGAATATTGCAACTTTGGGAGTCAAGAGCAAATCCAATTTACGGGAGGCATTGTTGGAATAAATTGAATTTGAACAATCACTTTTCTAGAATTATCACTTATTAAATTTAGTCAAAAGTCCTCTTGTATATTTCCTAAGTTTGAATAAGAATGTTGAAGGGTTTTTATTTAATTAGGATGTTCTAGTAAGTTCAATTGTTATGTATAAATAAAGTATCATGGAGATGAAGTTGTAAGGCAGAAAATAAATAAATTAAATTAAATTCAAGTTTCTCCTTCACCATAGCAAATTACAAGCCTTCAGGATAAAACCTTAACAGGAATTACCCAATTGTTCAAAACTCTTTAAAAAGAAGACTTATATCCTTTTACCCCACATAAAACGAGGGTGAAGAATATTAAGTGACCATAAATTAGTCGGGGAAAAATAAAGTAACAAGCAAAAATAATTTGCTGTAAAAGGAAAAAAAAAGAAAGAAAAGAAGAAAAAAAAATAGAAAAATATCAACGTACAGCAAGCTTCAAGTCAAGCTTTTCAAACTTTGAAGCTTGCTGTGTGACATGTGTTTATTAATAGAGAAAGTAATTAATTTGAAAATCGACTTGACAAAGACTTAATATGAAAGTAGTTTGACTGAGTTTCATTTTGATTTGGCTTCAAAAAGTGGTTTGAGACTTGAAAGTTTTCTGTAGATTGATTTTGAAAATTTTAGAATGAAATGTTGAGATATAAAATAATATTAAATAGGAGTAATAGTTGGTGAACTTTGAAAATCGAGAGATGATTTTGATTGAAGTTTAGTTGTTGGGGTTTAGAAGAAAAAAGGAGATGGTAAATGTCAAATTAATAATTTTATATGTGTGATAGAGAGATGATAAATATTAATAATTTTCTCAAGTAAGATAGTGTAGGTTTTCGATTTAAACTGGAATGAGTTTAAACTTAGATCTCTTCACTAAATGAGGATTGACTCGATTTGAGTAATATAAAACTCAGCCAAACTACTTATGTATATAACACGTAGTTTCCAAGAAATCTTCAAAAAAGTTTACATTAAATCATTTATATATAAGAAATTATTTAGTATAACCTCTGCATCAAGTCATCAAGCGCACGTGGTGTAGCAGATTAATGAAATTATTGGTGAAAATCTACATCATCCATGTTCTGAGTAATGTGAATACAAATTTAAATTCCTATTTCCTAGAAGAACATGAGGTCACATGGAATCTCACTTCACATATAATAATTATATTGATCGGTTATACCATATATACTTAACATCGTGGTGCAACGATAATTTTGATATATTCCATACTTCTTTAATTTTTTCTACATGTCAACATCCGACCGTATGACTATCATGATAGTGCGGTGGAAACTTGTAGTACTTATTATACATGTCCTATTGAGCACAACTTTACCAGTAATTTTATTTATATTCATTCTACACCGATGAATTATATCCATAGAGTTGAACGATAAACACATGTTCATATGATGAAAAAAATTATCCTCCCGTATAGACATGACTCATCAAGCACTCTCGATGAATTGAATCCACCAGGTAGGCACAAAATTTCCCTATAATTTCATTGTAGAGAAAATGTGAACATGTATTAGAAAATCAAGAACTTAGGCCTCGTTTGGATCGGTTTTGGTTTTGTTTCGCCCTGTTTCGGTGTTTCAAATTGATTTTAATGAGTTTGGCGAAATATTTGAAACACGACTTGAATTAGTTTTGGTTGAAATATTTTGATAGTAATATAATACTAAAATAATAGTTAGTGGATTTTAAAAATTTGAGATATGATTTGAATTGAGTTTGGATGATGGTGTTTGAGGGTGAAAAGGTAATGACAAATGTCACGTCATAGACTTTATGAAAGTAAGATATAATATTAAATAGTGTAATAATTGAGATTGTGATTATAATAATATTTTAAGATGATGATTGTAATAATATTATTGTATTATTAATTTTGATAATTTATAATAATTGGGTGTTAAATTAAATAGAACTACATATATATTATTTTATATGATATTTAAAAATTAATATAGTAAATTAGTAAAAATAAATTCTGATATTTATATACAACTAGAAAAATGCACGTACGTTGTACATTTCAAATTTTAATTTTAATTGTATTTTTTATAAATTAGAATTAGATTAACTATTTTTATGTCATAGAAAATATCAAATATATTCTATCATGTCATAGAATAAAATTAGCAATATATATTCTATCAAATATCAAATATATTCTATCAAATATATCAAATAAAAAAACAATAAAAGATTTCTCTCCTGTACTTTTTCTCGTGACTCTGCTTTGACGGAAAAGTGTGCACAGAAATTGACAAAAGTCCTGCTGCTTGTGTTTTGAAACAACATGTTTGGGTTTTAAGCGAAACACCTGTTTAGCTGAAATTCTGAGCCAAAAGCGATTGGATTGTTGTTTTACCCGTTTCGAGGATGAAAATTTTGGGTGAAAATCAACCCAAACAGGCCCTTAGATACTTGTTGTTTTACCCGTTTCGAGGATGAAAATTTTGGGCGAAAATCAACCCAAACAGGCCCTTAGATACTGCACATATGCAATGTACAAATTCCATAAAATGAGACATGCACACATCCTATATTTTAACTAACATAAACAAATTTAAAATTTTAAAATATTAGAAAATGAAATGCTCTTAAACACACATACTATCATTTAGAGAACAACTCCATCCGGTTTACATTTCTTAAAAAAGGTACAAAGAAGAAATAGTTATAACCATAACTGCAGATACATATAGAAGTACTCAACCATACAATACATACATATTATATATATATTATACTAGAACAATGGGCCTTCAAACATCTGAATTAGGGACTTTAAAAAAGTTGTTCTCCTTCAAACTTTCAACAGTTTCTCTAATGCTTTCTTTAAGAGGAGTGAATTTAACACCAAGACTTTTTGCTCTTTCATTTGAGACATTGTATGTAGGGGCAAATGGCTTGTCGTCGGAACTCCTGGAAAGACAAAAAGTACAAGTGAGGGTGTTTTATACTAAAGACTAGCTAGCTCGAGAGATGCAGAACACAAGAAATCTGAAATCATATTCATATAATCAGATTGAGAACATATATACTTCTCAGGGAGTTTCAAGGTAGGGTAGAGTTCGCGCAATATTTTGACGATCTCAGAGTGATGTGCCGTTCTCTCCACCATAAGATACCTTCCATTAGCCGAGGGAGTCTCATATGCCAAAATATGTGCATCTACAACATCTTTCACATTCACAAAACCCCATGTTTCATTTTGAAAAGTTTCAGCACCTAAAAATCCCAAGAATAAATTAACAGTTCCTAATTAAAATCGCATTACACAAATAAAAGACTTAAAGAGATATATATATATATACAATTAAGTTTTTTCAAAATGGATATGATTTGACTTACCATTAACCAAGTTCAAAATATTAGCACAGCTGGTGTTAAGTATTGGTTGCAGTAGGGGACCAAGGACCGAGGCTGGGTTTATGGTAACCATATCAATACCTTTCTCTTTTACGAATTTCCAGGCGGCATCCTCAGCAATCGTCTTTGACAGCAAGTACCAAAACTGCATGGTAGAAGCAAGCAACATCACAAATTGAGTGAAAACAGGGGAAACAGGGGAGAGGGAGGAATTCATAGAAAATTACATTTACATACCTTATTTTTTATGCAATAATCATTGTCAGACCACCAAGACTCATCAACAAACGCATCCTGATTTAACGGCGTACCATTAAACGAAACAGCAGCTTCAGAAGATGTCAAAACGACCCTTTTCACAGACGGGGTTTTTGCAACGGAACCCAGCACATTGAGCGTTCCCTTTAGTGCAGGATCAAGCAATTCTGCCTGTGGATCCTTAGTTTCAAAGAAAAAAGGTGAAGCCATGTGAAAAACACCTTCACAACCATCAATCAAAGAATCAAAGGAACCCGCTTCCAATAGTTCTGCTCCTATCAGTGTTAGTCTTTCCTTAGCTCCATCAAGTGCCAGTAAATGATTCGTTTCTCTAGGATCATCTACAAAAATCATACTCCATTATAATAATAATAATAATAATAATAATTATTATGAATATTAATGAAGGGTTTATTTATTAGAAATCATGAATTAAGGCCTGACTTGGATTACGAATGGAGGCCTTGACATTGTAGCCGCGTTGGAGCAAGCATTTGACGAGCCATGAACCTATGAACCCTGATCCACCTGTTACAGCAACTGTAGTACTCATTCTTTTCTTATTTCAAACGATTTTTTTGAGTGATATGTCTCTAATTCACAAAATGTAGGGTATATATAAGAGAATTCATCCCTTACCTTGTTTGCATGATCTCCAGGTGGATTTGCATGATCTCCAAGTGGAAAGCAAGTTGCTCTCTTATTGACACATAAATATTGCAGATAAGATTTTACAACTAACAAATGTGAAGAGTTGACAAATAGCAAAAATGGTCCAATAGCAAGAATAGTCCTCATATTCTTATAAAGTCACAATTGTATTTTTATATAATATATATATATTTCTATATTATCTATATCTATACTACTACTAAAAGTACGAAGATTTTAAGTTTTTTTCTTTTTTTGTGAAGACAAAAATGCCCTCTTCCCATGAAATTGATAAATATAATTAGACATTAATTTTATATCAAATTGGTAGGAAAATATTTTCTAAACTACAAATATAAGGAAAATATCTAAATTTGTTTATTTCCATTATGTAATTCCATCAATACTTTCGTTTATTAAGGACAAGAATTTTCAAAAGTTCAATCTCTATTCATTAGTCCTAAAATCCATCACTATTTTTGTTTATTAATTTCAAAAAATTTTAAAGGTTCAATCTCTATTCAAATTTAATACAACAAGAAGTACAACTTCGAGGGGTACATGGAGTTTTAGTTTGGTTATTGGAACAATTCTTAAATGGTTATGCATCAAATGTTGAATCCAAAACCAGGTAAATTGTATATGTCTTATTCACACTCCATTCTTTTATATATATAATTCAAAAATCTGAATTAGATTATTGAAACCTTAAAATATATAATAATAAGGATAATTAGTGGTGTTTACCCTATTTAAGAATGTTGAAAGGCTATTCTTATGCATATGTATATAGTCATGGATCAAAATTTTAACCTTATCCGTCGAAAACAATAAAAAAAAAAAATTCAGTTTTTGAAACTATGGAATGTGTGAAGACAAAAATTCCCTTATTCAAATTGTAAAGTATATTAATAAAATATAATCGAACATAAATTTTCCTTAAATTTTCTCATAAAAAATTTGGTAGAAAAATATATAAGAAAAATTCTAATTTCCTTTCCTCCTAACCGAACACTATATATATATATTCAAATTAGACATAAAGTTTTATTTAGTTATATACTAGAAAAACTTCAATAATTAAGAAATTAAGTCTTACATCACTTTTACAATTTCATTATTGTTCTCCTATAACACATAAAAATAAAAAAAAACACTATTATTTTGTATAGTTGCTAAAATATACATGTGAAATTATTATAATGTATTATCAATATGCTGGTAAAAAATATTATTTGTTTCATTTAAAGATTTAGTACAATATGTCACTCCTTAAAAAATTAAATTCTCTTAAATATCATAAAATCTATTAAAGTAGAATCACATCTTACCTATGAATAAAAAACATTATGACTTAGTGAACTAAATAATCTTTATTTGACATGAGAAACATTACCTCAAATTTTTATGGAAATCTTTTCGAGAAAAACGTGTAAAATAAGTGAAAAAACGGATGAAAATCAATGAAAGTTGGTTAAACCGATCAAATAAATATGTAATTGATGAAAACATATGAAATCGGTCTGGATGAAATTTATGAACACTTGTGAAGTAGGTGAAAAAATGGGTGAAATCAGTAATAAATAGTGCCGGTAAAATCAATAAATACATGTAAATATCGATGAAAATTTGGGTGACATTAGTGAAAACATGAAAAATAAATTAGGAAAATCTGTTAAAAAACGGGTGAAATATAAGAAGAATGAGTGAAATCATTGAAAAAAGGTTAAAGTCTGTGATATCAATTAAAATTCAAGTGAAATTTACTAAAAAAAACAAGTGAAATCGGTGAGATATAAGTTTAACTGATAAAAATAAGTAAAATCTGTAAAAAAAAAAAAAAAAAAAAAAAAAAAAAAAAAAAAAAAAAGTTTAACTAGCAAAAATAGTGTCAACTAATCCAGTAGAAAATTTTGTTTTTTTTTTTTGTTTCAATATGAGAAAATAAAAGAAAACGATGAAATAGGACAAACAATTAACAATAGGTTATAAATGATCAAGAACGAATAAATCAGTAAAAAAATATAAAATCAATGAAAATTGAAATAAACTAATTAATTAAGATAATAAGTGAAATGACTTAGATCAGTAAATAAATATCTTTTAAATAATAAGGTAAGTGAAATAATTTGAGATATGAAAATGTATAATGCATAATTATTTGAGTTGAAAATTCGGTAAATACATGTGAAATCGATGAAAATTCAAGTGAAATTCGCGAAAAAAATGGATGACTTCGGTGAAAAATGCTAAAGTCGGTGAAAACATGTGAATATTGGTTAAAATAAATATTGGTTAAAATAAAATGAAAAAAATTCAAACAAGAAAAACAAAGTCAAACTATTAGAAAAATGGTTTAAACCGAAAAAAAAAACTAAATAAATCGATGAAAATACCCATGATGGAGTTAATAAATTGAATAACAGTCATTAATATGTGCTATTTTATGACATAATGAAATTAATTTTACTCTGATTTACAACAAAAAATCATTGAAATTAAATAGACAAGTACAACATATGTTCACTTCAAACCGGTGAAAAAAATGCATGTGAAATCGTAAATACATTTGAAATCGATAAAAAAAAGTTCGATAAAATTTGTGAAAAATGGATGAAAACTGATAAAATCGGTTAAAATAAAGGTAGAGTTGGTAAAAGTATGAGAAATCGATGAAAATTAATTCGAATGAAGTTTCTAAGAAAAATGATGAAACCAGTAAAATCCAGTAAAATTGGGTAAAGTCGGTGAAAAGAGGGTAAAAGAGGTTAAAAAGTATATAGTTGATAAGAACATATTAAATCAATGAAAAATTCTGGTGAATAACATGTGAAATTAGTGGGAAAAAAACATGAAAAATGGGTTAAAACGGTAAAACGAGTGAAATCGGTTTAAAAAACAGCGTTCAATTGGTGAAATCGATAGAAAAATGGTTTAAACTGAAGAAAAAAATAAAAGAAATCAACCAAAAATGAGAAAACAATGAAAAGTATTATAGCCGATAAAAAAAAAGGATAAATCGCTAAAAAAATAGGTAAAAGAAATCTGAACACAGAGAATATATGAATAGATGAAAGTTAGGGTGAAATTTATGGAGAAAATGATGAAATATGTGTCATCGGTGAATAACGAATAAACTTGACACGAAAACTACTATGATGATATGAACTAAATAACATTCTTATGATCTTATTTTAAAACCGACTTTATAAGATGTAATGACTAAATCAGTCATTATTTTATATTTTATTACAACTATTCAAATCCATCATTTTTTATAAACCAATAATAATTAATAAAAATAATTTCATAAAAATGAAATTGATCAGTCATAAATATATGATATTCTATGACATAAAAATGTATAATTTTACTCTAATTTACGAAAAATACCTATGAAATTAAAACTAGACACGTACAACGTACGTGTCCTTTTCTAGTACAAATAAAAGTACGAGTTCAGAAAATAGAGTTTCTTGAATTTTTTGTGAAGACTAATATACCCCTACTTAAAAGATAATTAAATTAATTAAAATAAGAAAAAAAATAGGAAAAAGAAGTCTACTCCAATATGAACACTTCAATATAAAACTAAATGAAGAGGTATAATTAAACACCAATATGAACACTTCAATATAAAAAATAAAAGTACGAGTTCAGAAAATAGAGTTTCTTGAAGAAGAAAAATTGGAAAAGAAGTCTACTCCAATATGAACACTTCAATATAAAATTAAATGAAGGGGTATAATTAAACATGAAGTCTTATTATAATTATTTCCTACATAAACTCATAAACTCCTAAAATCTAAAATTATCTCTTACATCAACTTTTATAATTTATTTATAATCTAAGTACGTAATTTTTGTTTGGCTAAATAAGTCAAATATAAACAATATCCAAAAGTATCAAGACATGCATAATCGCGAATAATCAAGACATGAAGAATAGGTGGATTCGACAAATACAAGTGAAATAGATGAAATTTTTTGGTGAAAACGATGAAATTTTTGGTGCAGTCGGTGATACTCAAATTTTCATGGAGCTCTTTTCATGGAAAGCGGTTGAAATCGATAAAAGTCGGTTAAAATATGCGAAAATGATATAAAAAAATTTTTGGTCAAATTGGTGAACACTGATAAAGTTGGTGAAAAACGAGTGAAACAGGTAAAAAGACGTCTGTGAAATCGATAAATATATATATGCATTGGAATAACTTTGGATAAATTCATGAAATCCGGATAAGATCGATGAAATTAGTAAAAAGACGGATGGCATTGTTTAAAATGGGTGAGATCAGTGAATCGGGGAACATAAGTAAAATCGATGAAAATATTTTAAATCAATTAAATATGATATGAAATTGGTGAAAAAATTAAACTTATGAATTAAATATGTGCTCAAATTTTCATGGAAAACAGGTTAAATTGGTTAAATAAAATTGGTGAAACGATAAAAGTCGGCTAAAGCATGTAAAAATGATAAAAAATTTGGATGATCACTGGTAAAGTTGGTGAAAAACGAATAAAATCGGCGAAAATGCTCATGTAAAATTGATAAATGCATATGGAATTGAATAGCTTTGGATGAATTTCGTGAAAACCGGACAAGATCGGCGAAATTAGTGAAAAATAGATGAAATTGTTGAAAATGGGTGAAATCATTGAATCAGGAAAAAAGGTAAAGTCGGTGAAAACATGTGAATTCAATGAGATGTGAGGTGAAATTGGTGAAAAAAATATAAATCAATGAAAAACGTGTGAATTAGGTGAAAATGAGTGAGATCTTTAAAAATAAAAAAATAGTTTAACTAGCAAAAACTAGGTTAAACCTATAGAAAATGCAAGGTTTACACCAGAAAAACATAAGAAATTGACGAAAAATGGAAAAATAATGAAAGTAGGTAAATCGATAAAAGAATGGATAAACCGATGAAAAAATATTTTAAATTGATGCAAAATGAATGAAATCGGTAAAAAGACGGGTTAAACCCGTGAAAAGAATGAACTAAATAATTTTGTTATGATCATATTTTAAAAAATAAAAGAATTACAAGATCTTATGAACAAATCAATCATCAAATTATATTTGATTATTATAATTTAAAGTCATCATTTTTTTATGGATTAATAATTTTGATAATAAATAAATTGAATATTAGTCATTAATTTGTGTTATTTTTTGTGATATGATACTTATGAAATTAACTAGACACGTACAACATACACACGTACAACGTACACACGTACAACGTACGTGCACTTTTCTAGTACAAATAAAAGTACGAGTTCAGAAAATAGAGTTTCTTGAATTTTTTGTGAAGACTAATATACCCTTACTTAAAAATTATTTTAAATGGCAAAATAGGAAAAAACTTCAAGAAGCATACTTCTACATAAACACTACCACTTGATAAAATATATTTTAGAGTTCCTTTCCGTATCGAAATTTCAAAGTCCATATCCAACCACATAAAAGCTAATTCCATGTATATGCATAGACTGATCAACACTAGCCACCATACCGTGTCATTAGAATAAGGAATATTAGTTAAGTGAATTAATGAAGATGATAGAAAATAAACATAAAAAAAATATTTATGAAATTGATTATACTCGAATTTCATGGAGTTCTTTTCATGGAATACGGGATCGGTTAATGAAAATTGGTGAAATCGAGAAAAGTCGGTCAAAATATGTGAAAATAATAAAAATTTGGGTGAAATTGGTAGACACTTGTAAAGTTGGTAAATAACTTGTGAAGCCAGTAAAAAGGCGCCCAAGAAATCAATAAATACATATGGGATCACATAACTTTGGGTAAATTCGGATAAGACTGGTTAAATTATTGAAAAACGGATGAAATAGTTAAAAACTGGTTAAATCAGTAAATCAGTGAACAAATGTAAAGTCGGTGAAGACATGTGAAATCAATGAATATATATGAGGTGAAATTGGTGAAAAAAAATGCTTATGACTTAGCTAATTATGTAATTTTTCTTTGGTTATAGAAGCAAAATATTAACAAAATCCAAGAATATCAAGACATGAATAATCTCGAATATAAATATTAGTAAAGTTGGTGAAAAAATTTGTGAAATTCGTGAAAAACTGATGAAATTGGTGGTACTCAAATTTGCATGGAGTTCTTTTCATGGAAATAGGCGAAATAGATTAATAAAAATCGATAAAATCAATAAAAGTCAGTTAAAACATGTGAAAATGAAGAAAAAAATTGGGTGAAATTTGTGTACACTGGTAAAGTTGGTGAAAAACGAGTGAACCTGATAAAAATGCGCCTATAAAATTGATAACTACATTTGGAATCGAATAACTTTGGATGAAGTTCATGAAAAACGGATGAGATTGGTGACATAAGTGAAAAACGGATGAAATCGTTAAAAATTGGTGAAATCAGTGAATTGGGGAACAAAAGTGAAGTATTGAAAACATGTGAAATCAATTAAATATGAGGTGAAATTGGTGGATAAACATGTAGATCCGTGGGAAAATGAGTGAAAATTGTAAAAAGAAAAAAAAATAGTTTAACCAATAAAAACAGGATGAAACTGATTGAAAATGGTTTAAATTGAAAAAAATAAAAGAAATCGACGAAAAAATGGAAAATAATGAAAGTATGTTTCGATAAAAGAATAGGTGAATTGGAGAAAAAATTATATTAAATCAATGCAAAAAGTAAAAAGATGGGATAAATCCGTGAAAAAGATGGATTAAACTAATGAATTGAATAGATGAAAAAAAATTTAGGTATTACGGTTACTTAAATCCTACCCTAGTGTATTTAATCAATTGGGGTTGAATGTCCTATAAATGGGCATGAGAGGACAAAATTCGTAAACAAATGCATTTCAAATAACAAATAAATAATTAAAACAATTAATTTTAAATGGAAACTACTATAATGGATTGAATTAAATAATTTTGTTATGATCTTATTTTAGAAAAAAAATCTACTAGATCATATGAACTAATCAATCAATTAAATTTAATTACAATACTTTAAAGACACTGTTTTTATTAATTAAATTGAATATTAGTCATTAATTGTGCCATTTTGTGACATGATAAAGTTAATTTTGCTATAATTTATAAAATTTATTTATGAAATTAACTAGATAGACACGTACAACGTACGTGCACTTTTCTAGTATTACTTAAAAGTTTGTACTTGAAAGATAAATTTTGATTTATATAAGAGTCATATAATTACACAAAATTAGACCGAAATTCTTCGGGGTTTCACATACCCTATTCACATAAGCCATGTTGATTCTGTTCAGATCATTGATGAGATTGTGCCAACCGACCGACAATGACGCGCACACATATTAGTTAGACATTACATAGAATAGAAGAGGGGTACAAATTCGAGGCTTTAAGTTATCAAAATTTGTGTTCAGATCATTTGAATGAAAAAAAAAAAACTTTGGCATTATGAGACCGTGAATTTTCTAGTTGATAATAAATGACGTTTAGAATAAAACAAATTAATTAAAGAAAAAAAATAATACTTCCAATCAGAAAATCATGTTTCTCTCATAATTTTATAGTTTAGTCTCACTTTTTCCCTTGAAATTACACCATTGTTGCACTTTCCACATTGAACTTATGTGTTGCATTTTACCCCTATATTAAATGACGTAAAATACCCTATAAAACTATCATTTGCCTTTTGTGTAGGGCTGAAAATCTAATCAAGTTATTCGATATTTGGCTGGACCTCGTTTGAGTACTATTCATTAAATAAATCAAATAAGCTTAACAAAATTTTTCATTTAATAACTTTTAAAGCTCAACGCTTGACTCGATAAACTAAAAATGACAAAACACGTATAAAATAACAAGCTACTCGATACCATCGCGTCAATTTTTGAAATAAAAACGGACAGTGGTTAGTGGTTTGTGGTTTATAAAATTTTTGTTCAAAAAATAAATAAAAAAATCCTGTTTAAACCATTTAATTTAGGGTTTTAGAACCAATCTAAAATCCCACCACCGGAGCACGTACCCTCGTGCCCAAACAAAACAATGGACTTTCAAAAGAGGAAGTCCGTCGCCCTCGCCGCCATAAACTCACCGGCGCCGGATAAATCCCCTAAAGGCAACATAGACGCACCCATCATCCCTCTACTAAACGCAATCAATTCCCATCCCTCTTACTTCACCACCAGCTCTTGCTCCGGCCGAATCTCCATCCTCTCTCATCCCACCCCTACCTCCTCCGCCCCCAAGAAAAAAGCCAGAGGCGGCACATGGGTCTTCGTCTCACACGACGTCGTTCAACCCTCCTCTTTAATTCCTCTCCTCTTCCCCTCTTCAGCTGAGCAGAATCTAGTGTTCAGGTTTGAGCCTTTGATTATTGCTGTAGAGTGTGCAGACATAGAATCTGCTCAATCTTTGGTTTCTCTTGCTATTTCTTGTGGGTTTCGAGAGAGTGGCATTACGAGTGTAAGTAAAAGAGTGATTATTGCGATAAGGTGTTCGATTAGGATGGAAGTTCCGTTGGGTGATTCAGAAAAGATTATGGTGTCAAAGGAGTATGTGGAGTATCTTGTTGAGGTTGCTAATGAGAAAATGGGGGCTAATAGGAAAAGAACAGATCATTTTCATGAAAAGCTAATAGAAACTTGGTTTTCAGGCAAAAATGATGATGTTGAAGCAAAAAAAATTATATTTTTGGGGAGTTCTGTGGAGAATGGAGTGGAAGTTCTGGAGGGAGAGCTGGGATCTGAAACAGAAGATAACTATAACACTGATTGTGGTAAATGTTACTCATAAGCCAAGGTTCAGACTGTTGTAAGATCATATGTACATTTCAAGATTGAGATTAGTAATATCATGTACTAATTTGATGATTTATTGTCTTGGTTTATCAAAGTAGCGGTGGGTTACTTGTCTCAAGGGTTTGCAATTTGATAACATGTACTCATATTATATTAGTCTTGTAAACTTTTTTGGTAAATTGCTGAAAATGTATGAAACGGGGGTACTCTACATAAGAAAAGAAAATGCTGAGGACTTCTTTCCTATATTTGGATCATGAATTTTATTGAGGAATGTGAAAACTAACAATAATTAAGCCTAAAGTTATATTATTTGATGCAAGTGTTTTTTACTCACTAAACATGAACTAAATATAGCCTTAATGTGACAGGAACTTAAATCTTTATATCGTTGGCAGGATCACCAGAAGTGTTCAGCATCTCTCTCTCTATTGTTGAGGTAGTTGGTGAACCTGTTGAGAGACTTTTCTTGTGGGGCCATTCTGCATGTACACTGGACCAAAAGATTATTATTTTCGGAGGTTTTGGAGGCATTGGACGACATGCACGAAGAAATGATCTATTAATTCTCAATACAGAATCTGGAGTAGTGGAGCCAATTGCTGCTGTAGGAGGCCCATCTCCACGATTAGGTCACACATCTTCCGTAGTAGGAGATTGCATATATGTGATTGGAGGTAGGGCTGACCCACTGAATATCTTGAACGATGTTTGGGTGTTCAATAAGACAAAGAAAGAGTGGAAGCTTTTACCATGTTCAGGCAGTTTGTTCCCTCCTAGGTAATCTTTAATGATTACAATCTTATAAAGCTTTTCACTTTGTTAAGATTATCTATTTTCTTGGATACTATGTTCAGCTCAATGGAGTTCTGACATGTTTGTTTCAAATTGTAACAATGTATTCATAAAAATGTTGAAGTTATGTTCTTTATGATCAGGACAATGATTATGTGTACAGTATTTGCTCCTCATGGTGTGAATCAATTCAATTCAGCTCTTCTTTGTCATTTTGTTATGTGCTCTAATTCATGTTGACATTTACAGGCATCGACACACAGCATCTGTTGTTGGATCAATGATATACCTGTTTGGTGGAATTCATAATGATGATATATTATCATCATTATACGTCCTTGACACAGACACCTCTGAGTGGACAGAGATAGAAATTCAAGGAGACAGGGTTGGACCTCGTCATTCACACTCCATGGAAGCAAATGGGTCTAAGTTATACATATTTGGTGGATACAATGGAGAGAAAGCTCTGGGAGATCTCTACTGTTTTGATATTGAAACTGGGTTATGTAATAAGATCAAGACAAATGGAAAATCACCAAACGCTAGGTTTTCACATTTGATGTTTATTTATTCAAATTACCTCGGCATTTTGGGGGGATGCCCTGTCAGTAAACATCAGGAATTGTTCTTGCTCGATCTTCAATCTGAGTCTTGGAATAGTATAACAGTAAAGTCTACTAGAGAATGCCTTTTTGTTCGTAGCACTGTAAATGTGGTAGGTGATAATCTTATAATTATTGGCGGTGGGGCAGCTTGTTATGCCTTTGGGACAAAGTTCAGTGAACCAATGAAGATTAACTTGCTTCACTTGACATCCTTATGTGATAGTACATCTCCTACGGCAGTTGGAGTGAAGCACATGGATAGTCAAGTGGAGAAAAAGAGTAGAACCAAGCAAAAAGATCATGTATGTTCTACTCAAGACTCCGAACAAAAAGTTAATAGATGTGCTGACCAAGTCTCCGAGTATGAAGAACCAAGGGAAAATAATGGATGCTTGTTTGTAGTTAGGCTTGCAAAAAAGTATGCAAAATTGGGAAAAGACATACTGAAACATTTTGGTTGGTTAGATGTTTTGAGAAAGGTTTATACTCAGGAAGGTGGCAGACATGTCTGTTTTCCTATTAATGAACTATTTTGCAACTTGTTAGAAGATAAACATAGCTTGGGAGATAACTCTGTATCTCTAGACGATCTTCAGTCCTTGAAGCCATCTTCTTTGGAGACATTATTGAAAGACATGTCCGATTCAGAGGCTTTGAATATTTTATTAACGTGTGGAGCAACTAAGATTGTGGATGAAGTTATCAATGTCAAGAAAACTCCTAATTCTCCTGTTAAAGTGATGAAGGAAGCTGTAGCCTCTTTGTTGAAGCATCATGGTCTGTCATCAGAACTTCTAGAACAGCTCCCCTCAAGGTTCTCTATTTTTGTTCTTTATGTATAGTCATATCGTATTTTCTTAATTTGACCCTTTAATTTAAAATGGCCAGCTTTGTTTAGTTCCATATGTGCCTAAAGTTGTCATTTTTATTATGTCACAGATGGGAGCGACTAGGAGATATCACTGTGCTCCCAGTAACGTCCTTCACAGATCCAGTTTGGGATTCAATTGGTGAAGAGCTTTGGCATCTTGTTGCACAATCACTTGGGACTCAACGGCTTGCTCGCCAAGTAAGCTATAGACACATTTGAGCCTGTTTATTTGGGTTTAACGAGAGTATTTTAGAGATTTGGAGAAGTTTTGATGTGTTCTCGGTTTTCTTATATTTGAATAAAGTTATTTCTTTGAATTTTAGAGATGAAATGAATGTAATGTTTAATTTTTAAAAAGCGGTAGGTTTTTCCCTTAGAAATTAAGGAAAGAAGAGAAATATGGTAAGAGATAGGTTTCTTTACGTCAAATTAAAGTTTGGGTAATTTACATAGACACCCCCTGACTATTACCCTAATTACAAGAAATTACCCTCCTGTTTGAAATATTACAAAAACACCCCCTCGAGGGGTGTATTTGTAATGATTTTAGGGGATGTATTGGTAATATATTTTATGTAACAAGGGGGTGTCCTTGTAATACAATTTTTGGTTGAGGGGGTGTTTTTGTAATATTTCAAACAGGAGGGTAATTTCTTGTAATTTGGGTAATAGTCAGGGGGTTCCTATGTAAATTTTCCTTAAAGTTTTTATGTGAGTTAAGTAGGGTAAGAGATAGGTTAATTTATGTCCAATCAAATTATAGTTTGTTTGGTATTTTTTTCAGAAGTATGAGAGAATTTCTTGAAAATTGAGAAAATAAATTGTATTTAAGCTTCTTCCAGAAAACAAAAACCTTATTTGTTTTGCTTTGAGAGATCACTGAAATGCTCTTTGAAAAGCGAAGCAAACAGGCTCAAAAGCTTTTCAACTTTTGAAGAATTGTTCAAATGTACCCTTTAGTTCCATAAAGTTCTATGTGACACTCAAAAGTAATTATTGTTGAGAGCAACTCATGATTAATATGCTCTAATTCTTATTTGTTGATTACTTGATTGATTATGTTTCTGATATCTAGGGACGAATTGCATCAAATGGAACAAGAGACAGTAAGTTAGAGATTGTTGTTGGAAATGATGGCTGGGTCCGTCACCGTGAAAACGGCATCCTCTACTCTTTTGATACCACCAAGTGCATGTTTTCTTGGGGCAATCTTTCTGAGAAGCTTCGAATGGCGAATCTTGAATGTAGAGATCAAGTTATTGTCGATTTATTTGCTGGCATTGGATATTTTGTACTACCATTCCTTGTCAGGTAACCAAATATAATCCCAAATGTCCATCTTCATTTACTTTTAGAGTTTGTAGTGTATAATTATTATTAATTATGTGACATGGCTTTCAGGGCCAATGCCAAAATGGTATATGCCTGCGAGTGGAACCCCCATGCCATAAATGCACTCCGTCATAACCTTGATGCTAATTTAGTGGCTGATCGATGTATCGTGCTGGAAGGAGATAATCGAGTTACAGCACCAAAAGTATGATATTTTGCTTTCCCTTTTTTGTGTTAAATGTCGGTCTTACCCTTAGTTTTATTAAATATATATTCCATCTGAGACAGGGAGTTGCTGATAGAGTTTGTCTTGGTCTCATACCTTCAAGTGAATGTAGTTGGGGTGTTGCTGTAAGAGCATTGAGGTTTGTTACCTGACCATAATTATATTTGCTATTATACAACAAAGATCTCATGAGAAACCGAAAATTTGCAGAGACGAAGGTGGAACTTTACATATCCATGGGAACGTGAAGGACACAGAGGAGGGACAATGGGTAGACCATGTTGTGAAATCCATTTCAGACATAGCTAAATCTGAAGGTATATATATATATATATATATTATCCGAAACCATTAATTTGTTTTCGCTTGAGAATCCTTAAGGGCAACTCCAAAAGAGAGTTTCCATATTTGGGGATGTACAATGCATTATTCATCTCTAGATAGTGATTTGCATACCCAATCAAAGTACTCTGCTCCAACCATGAGTATGTAAAATGAGTATCCATTTTATTGTATAACCCATTAATTATATAATTCATTTTTTTTTTCGACCTGGTTTTGAAACTCTTAAAGTAAAAACGATTTTTTTTAAGTAAGCGGGAAAAGTCAAAATTCTAAAAGGCTGAAAAAACAGTTAAATGGAATTTGTTGTAATTCCAAAATTCATTGCATATTAAAGTTCTTTATCAGATTAATATTGAAGAAGGAAAAGAAAAATGTATTTAATTTGCCAAATGGATTACATATCAATACTTGATTTTGGCCAATTCTTAAATTTGCCATTAAAAAGTATGTAATTTTAACTATCTATGAAGTTAATTTTAACATACTCTCAAGTCAAATAACAAAATTAACTATTACAAAACAAACTCCAATTAATTCATAAAAAATAAAAAATACCTAATTCCAATAACCCCACAATTAAAGACCCTAGTCCAATAACCCCACAGTTAACCTAACAAGAAATCAAATAAAACATAAATTATCCCAAACCTTCACTAACAACCATCACAAAATCACCATATATATTCTTCACGCCTTCAACGACGGGCAACTTACATTAGTTTGACAAAACCAGGCCAAAACAGATCCTTAATGAGCCTTTGTCTTTTTGATGAATTAATAGTACTTGGGTTGGTATTGCATTGATTAATTTTGTTATTTGACCTTACATTAGTATACTTGTTAATGATGAAAATGAGAATCGGCCCAGATCTAACCACTATACAATGTTTATGGACCTGTAGCTTGTTATTTTCTATCATATTGTGTATATCGGATTTGAGGTTCTCAACTTCCTCACTGTATTGATTAAACGAAATTTGCAGCATGGTGAAATGTTAATGAGAGATTGTTATATAAGCTTGGGTTGAACTTTGTGGTAGTTTGATATATCTATGATTCTTATTTAAGCAGATGAATTACAATGATCATTTAAAAATTGAAGATGATATCGTCAATTTGAACACTCAAGTTTCGAATGAAGTTGCTCCTTCGTCGATTTGAAATTTTAAGCTTATTTATAGAGTACATTATTGTAGAATGCGTTATACACCCTCAAATATGGAAACTCACATTGGAAAGACATGTTTTGGTTGCAGGTCATACATGGGAGGTCTCGGTCGAGCATGTCGAGAGAGTAAAGTGGTACGCCCCTCATATTCGCCATCTTGTAGTCGATATCAGGTGCAACAACTTGAGCAACGGATAGATGAACAGAATTGGGTTACCATTTGGCAAAACCACCTCTATTTCCATTGGTTTTTTAGTTTCTACATGTTTCTTGCATTCATAGATAGAACTAGGCTCAATGTATGTAGGTTTTATTGAAAATGATGTCCTGTTATCACACTCTATTCTATTTAGATATTCTTTATCTAAGATATCACTGCTTGTAAGATGTAATAATCCATGTCAGTTATGATTTATCCAATTCAGATAATTACAATTATAGATTCTGGTCTAACCAGATATTGAAAATTTTATTTTATAATTTGTTTCTTGTAATTGTTTGCCAAGTCATTACCATTTTTATTACATTTGCATTTGTAGTGCAAATTTAATTTGGGAAACAGAATTTATGTCTTAATTTATGCATATACGTCCATTTGGACAATAGTTTCAATGAAATATTATTCATCATCTTAATTTCATTGAAATTATTCTTTAAGGGTGAGTTTGGTCTAGCGCTTCGAAAATCAATTAAAGGAGAATTAATTTTATTAACATTGATTTGGTAATAATTGATTATAATAAAAATTAATTATAGAATAATTAATTTTGTATAATAGATTTTACAAAAGTAACACTTTAGTAGCTTATAAAATAATTTTTTTTTTGCTTCTCGAGATCCCAAAAGTGATTATGATCATGGGGGCAAAACACCATGAATATCACGATTGAGCAGAAGTAATTTCAATAATCAGGGTCAAACACTTCAAAAATTACAATAGAATTCTATAAGTGTTTTTGAGAGCTCCAACCGCTGGGCCAAACTCACGCAATCGAGTTTTAAAAGTTTCACTCGAAATTTGCAAACTGAATTTCGAGATCAAACTAAAACCAATTCCAGCTTTAATTTCTTTCGGTATCGATATCGAGTGGCAGCAGATCCTCTGTACCACTTATTTGTACCACTTATGTGTACCACCAATATAAAGCTGACACATGTCCATATTAATTGTACAATTGTTTGAGTTAACTCTAATAATTAATGTGGTTAAGTTTAATTTGAATTAACTCTACAATTAATATGGACATGTGTCAGCTTTATATTGGTGGTACACATAAGTGGTACAGAGGATCTGCTGCCGTATCTGAGTGTATTAACATTTTATTCTTAGGAAAGTAATTATTGAGTTAATTAATAATTGGGTAAGTCAACATGTAATTAAGTGACTTCCAAACTTATCCAAAATATTTGTGGATCTCCATGCATGTTGTTTATAGATACTTTATTTTTATTTTTTTGTGTGGAAAGTAACGAAAAATTAAAGACAATAAACACATAATAATGTGAGTCCGTGACTAAGAGATTAAAGAAAGTTCATAGTGTTTGAAAAAGATATTTAATCTTAGCACGACAAAGATTAAATTTTTAAATAAATTTTGTGATCGTGAGCTGGAACTTCATTACGTTATCCATGATTGCATTTCTGTTTCAAGATGAATAAAAAATCATGAAGAAAAACTAAGCAAAATATATTTAATTAATTATGAAATTGAGTGTAGTTATATATGGTAGAGCCATAATAAAAGTGTCGGTAGCTACAGTGAACGAGCTAGACGTCGTACATAAAGTTAATTTGGCTTGGGTCCATGTGCCTTTAAGACTCTTGAATAAAATATAATTTCAATCTGAGCTAATATTATTAAATTAAATTATACCGTGGAATGTAGTTTATTTGTAACTTTTTATTTTATATATTATTTTTATTAAAAAAAAAAGATCGTTTTATTTTATATATTGCAAACGTAAAGGTACTCTAAAAAAAAAAAAATACAACTACTTGAGTTGCGTTCCGTTGATCCTTGAATTATTATAAATCAAATAATGTTGTTCTATCTTTTCACAAAGAAGATTATTAATTATACTAATATATTATTCAAATAGTGTTTGGTTTAGCCTTTTTTTTGTTCATGGATGGCAACTTGCTACCGGCAACTTTTAAAATTTACATATTAATTGATACCTTTGAGCATTTTTTCTATCTTTGACCTTTTGGCTTCTTCTATTGTGTTATTATTGATGTTTCTAAAATATCTTTTCCTAAAATAGTACAAAAAATCATCTATATTTATATGATATGATATTTAGTTTATGAGTGAACAATAAAATACCACATGTACTACATTTTTAATGAATACTTTACGAGCAAAAGACAATAACATTTTCTATGCTTTGTGGAACTTTCAAAAACTTCCCTGTGTTATTTTAATTCTTAAAAAATTCCCTATGATTTCAAATAAGTGTCAAATACACTCCCAAAAAAGAGAGTGTGTTTCAAATGCCAAAATTTGAAGTATTTGTTCACATTTTGCTTTTGATATGATAGTTTTATCCCTGACATCGAAAGACAAAAACACCCCTATGCTTTGTTTAACTCTAAAAAAACCTCCTATGTGTAATTTTAAATCCCCAAAACCCCTTAGTGTTTGGTTTTATATATCACACTAGATCCAAGTAGTATATACTTATTTTTTCAAAAAGAATAAATAAATTTTAAAAAAACAAACACATAGGGGTAATCTTGTCATTCTATCAAAAGTCAAAAATAAAATTATAAGTATATATTACTTGGATCAAGTGTGGTATTTAAAATCAAACACAGGAGATTTTTTGGTAGTTAAAATAACATAAGAGATTATTTGGGAGTTAGACAAAGCATATGAGGTGTTTTTGTCTTTTGCTCAATACTTTACCCCTCTGTCGATCATAAAGAGAAAAACAAATACACTTATTATATTTTTAAAATATAGACTCCTATATAGCCTCTCTTAATTATTCATTGAGCTAGACTAAACTTTACTTATGTACTCCCTCCATTTTAATTTTATTTTAATTATTACACTTGCAAATTTATATCTTTGAAATTAATTTATTTGTTTAGGAAGTAATTCGCATAAACAGATAATCTATTTATTGTACAAGAAATAACTAACTTAAGCATTTTTTTTGGAAGTAGCTGACAAAAATGACATTTATCTACGAAAACACTACTAGGTAAACTAGTAGTGTAAATATCAAACTAGTTAAAAAAGTGCATACATTTCGACAAAGACTTTCAACCATCTTCTCCCTTCCGGTTTTGGTAACTGAAAATCACAGATAAATTAAAAATGGCAAAATTATGGTGCACCATTTTATTGTATCACTTTTGAGATCACATCCCAACAAGTCGTTTTATAGATATAAAAGGAAAAGTTTATTGATTGTAAGAACTTGAGGAATCATTGCTTTAATTTTATAAAAGAAACCAACTCCATTATTCAAATATTTAAGAATGAATAATTCGGATTTTTTTTCACTTTGCACCCCCAAAACTTAGATTTAGCACTTTGCACCCTCAAAATATGAAAAATGCAGCATTTTGCACCCTTTTTTATTTTCAGGCAAAAACTCAAGGGCAAAATAGGTAAGTCAATTATAAATGTTTGGCACTTTGCACCCCCAAAACTTGAGAAATTGGCACTTTGCACCCCCAAAATAAAATTAGCACTTATCACACTCGAATTAAGAACAAATCAGCAACTTGCACCCCCAAAATAAAATTAGCACTCATCACCCTCGAATTAAGAACAAATCAGAAACTTGCACCCTCGAAACACATAATTAACACTTAACACCCTCAAATTAAAAAAAAACTCAAACCCCGCATTAAAAAAAAACTCAAACCCCATCCGGGTGAAAAAAATTGAAGGAAAAATAGGTAAATTTTCGATCCGATAGAACAACGTAACCTACATTTATATACATATATACAAATTAAATACCATGAATTTGGATTGATTACATCATATGAAAAATTAACAAGTCATGAATTAAAGCTTGTACAAATTAAACATGCTATGCACAACAATTGTATGAGTAAAAGTTGGCAAGTTCAACTTTGCCTTGGATTTTTTTCACTCCGACGGTCAACTTTGCCTGAGAAAATGAGAGTTTGTGTTTTTTTTTTTATTAATTTGAGGGTGTTAAGTGTTAATTTTGTGTTTCGGAGTGTAAATTGTCCATTAATTGTGTTTCGGGGGTGCAAGTTGCTGATTTGTTCTTAATTCGAGGGTGATAAGCGCTAATTTTATTTTCGGGTTCAAAGTGCTAATTTCTAAAGTTTTGGGGATGCAAAGTGCTATATTTAAGTTTCGAGGATGCAAAGTGGAATAATTCATATAATTAATCCTGACGTCTAGCATTAATCATAACGTGCACTAAGTGGGACAACTTGATAAATTTTGTCACTCTCAAAGTTTGAAGTAATGCAATAAAAAATCTGCACAATAATCGATGTGGAGAATTGTAATTTTGGTACCAAGTTTATGTTCATTTATATTTTTGCTACCAAATAAATTCATGTCAATATATTTGATATCATAATTTAATAAATTGTTCCACATTAGACACAATCAATAGCTAAATTTGAAAATCTCTTTAAATTACTGACGTGACCGTTAAATTATTTTCAATTATTATAAAATTAATGTCATAACTTATACTAGCCGATAATTTTATCATATAACATTTTTGGGCTAGCAAAATAACCTTTATCGAAACGAGGTCCGACTTTATCAATTCGAATTCAAATAAAAAAGAATCGAACGTGAATAAGCTAATAATTTTGCCTATATTCAAGTTTAATTTAAAAGAATTTGTATAACGAATATAGCACGTATAAATTTTGTACTAACTGGTTCGATCAAACTTATTCAATCACTTACACTTATTTTATGATTGATCTTTCTCTTATAAATTATATCAAATTGTAAAACAAATGTATTGCACTCATAATAATATCCCATATTTGAAAATGTTTGATTTAATTTGGGCCTTACACATAATTCCCTAAAAAGTGGAAGGAAGTCCCACCTCAATGTCAACAGTTTAAGCTCTCTCTCCTCATTTATTTAAGTCAGTCAGTCCCAAGTGAGAAAACACTAAGCTCAGCATAAAATTACCACAATGTCCTCCATCTCCAAAGCTCTCATCTTCCTTGCAATCCTCTACTTTTCCTCACTCTCTGTTTTTGCAGAAAATGAGGATCCTGGCCTTGTCTTGAACTACTACAAGGACTCCTGTCCTCAAGCTGAAGACATCATCAAAGAACAAGTCAAACTCCTTTACAAGCGCCACAAAAACACTGCTTTTTCTTGGCTCAGAAACATCTTCCATGACTGCTTTGTTGAGGTACACTATCAATTTCAAAATTGTATTTCAAAAATAATAGTGGTGTTTGATTTGTGTACATGTTGTAACTTGTAGTCATGTGATGCATCATTGTTGTTGGATTCAACGAGGAGAGTTTTGTCTGAGAAAGAGACAGACAGGAGCTTTGGGATGAGGAACTTTAGGTACCTTGAAACCATCAAAGAAGCTTTGGAGAGAGAATGTCCTGGAGTTGTTTCTTGCGCAGATATACTTGTACTCTCTGCAAGAGACGGCATCGCTTCTGTAAGTGTCTTTTCCTCTTTCATCTAAAGCGGTGCAACTAAATTATGTCCTGCTCTGTTTTAAGGAGTAAATTGCAATAACACTCCCTGTACTTTAGCTAATCGCACTTTCTACCCTAAACTTATAAACGAGTTGCACTTTTACCATGAATTCTTTGGCCGCAAAAGTGGGTTTAGAGGAAAAAGTGCAACTTGACTGTAAGTTCAGGAGAAAAGTGCAATTTTTTCATTACCAATTATGTAAAGAAATGAGACAAGTAAAATATGTCCTGTTTTAAGTGTCTTTTTTTGTGTTTGGAATGTACCTAAATTGGCACAGCAGTAGAGTACAACAGAGTAAGCCTAACGTGCAATGTTTACAGGTAGGAGGACCATACATCCCACTAAAAACAGGAAGAAGAGATGGTAGAAAAAGCAGAGCAGATATACTGGAGCAACACCTTCCCGACCATAATGAAAGCATGACTGTGGTCCTTGAACGCTTTGCCAATATTGGAATTAACACCCCTGGAGTTGTTGCTTTGCTTGGTATTATTCTAAATTTCGTGCAAAATCAAAATTAAATATTCCGAAAAAAAAAAAAAATCCCATCTTGCAAAATCGAGGCCTCAAAACATTAATTCGATTCGAGTGTCACCAGAAGTGTGTATGAAAATCACGATTAAGTTCACCTTATCATGTCAGCTTTTGAGGTGAATTAGACTCAAACCGCATTAAGTGGACTTCACACAGCTCAAATATATGTTTTTTTTTTTTTACAGGTTCTCACAGTGTAGGACGAACCCACTGTGTCAAATTGGTTCACCGTTTGTACCCAGAGGTGGATCCATCACTGAATCCTAGCCATGTCGAGCACATGCTACACAAGTGCCCGGACTCGATCCCGGACCCTAAGGCCGTGCAATACGTAAGAAACGACCGTGGCACACCGATGAAACTCGACAACAATTACTACAAAAACATATTGGATAACAAGGGATTGTTAATTGTGGATCATCAATTAGCCACGGATAAGAGGACTAAGCCCTTTGTCAAGAAAATGGCTAAGAGCGAAGACTATTTCTTCAAGGAGTTTGCTAGAGCTATTACGATCCTTTCCGAGAACAACCCTTTAACCGGAACGAAGGGTGAAATTAGAAAGCAATGCAACCTTGCAAACAAGCTTCATTAGAATATCACCTTTTCTTATTTGTGTTTGTTCTAAAATAAGATGTGTTTATCTTTTAGTGGGGTTTGTTTTATTGCTTTGCATTTTGTGTTGCTGAATTCTACTTTATGTTAGGGTCTACCTTCTTTGTTATATGTAAAGAATGAAGGTAGTGATTGTGTTCATTGTGTTTGTTGAATGTTCAAGCAATGATAAGGGGGCGTGGTTTAGTTTAATTTAATTTAAATTTTGTATCTTTAATCGTAATTCCATATCTTTATTTAAGGATTTGTACTTGATGATCAATAGGTTTAGTAGATCTATGCGATTATCGTAATTCCAAAATTAACTTAGCGAATATCGAGTTGAGAAGATTTTATTTGTTGGATAAGCTAATAAATAAATTGTGGTATATAAAAATAAGTAAATGGGTCGGGAGCATATTTTCTAATTCTGTATTTAGAGTTGAGTGGTAATATATTAGAATTCATTTGGCTTTGGCCTAACTCAACCTCAAAAACTAGCTTGTAAGGCGAGGATTGCTCAAGGTCTTATAAGGTGGACTTTTAAATATTGTTTTCAACCTCAAAAGCTAGCTTGTAAGGCAAGGATTGCTCAAGACCTTATAAGGTGGACTTTTAAATATTGTTTTCAACCAATATGAGACATTTAGCCTTAATACTTCTCATTCACGTGTGGACGGACAAAATGTGTGGGTGAAACAAGCTCAATACGTGACATATAAAAGCCCAACCTTATGAATTTGCGACATGTGGGTGAAGACCCAACTCACGAATAATGACACTTCGGGCCTTTGTTAACCGGGGGAATAATGACAACCCAGGCTTTGTTATCTGGGAGAAATGTGTGGGTAAATATTGAAGCCCATCATGCGAACAAGGAGCAGCCCATCACGGAAGGAGGTAGCCCACTTCAACCTGGGCTCTAATACCATATTGAACGCCCCCTCACGTGTAGAGGGTATGCATTTACTCAAGCCTTAACACATGGAATTTAGAAATGGGTGGCGAGGGGATTCGAACACAAGACCTCTTTTGACCTGGGCTCTAATACAATAATGAATGACCAACTCATCTAAAAGCTTAAGCTATTAGAGAGAGGAATAATTTAATATATATCATTTAACATAATGTGATTTTTGCGAAGCATTTTGTAGATGAAGATATATAGTGATGAATTTTTTGAGTGGAAATTTCATCAAATTTAAAAGTCATTGTCTAAAAATCAAATATGATCATAAATTTGAAATACCTACCCATAATTATTCAGTGAAAGTGAAATCTAGCTATCCTCTTTAGAAATCCAACATGATAAGAAAAATCAAGCAAGGGGCCCTGCGGTATAAGAACAATTATGGAATTGAAAATTCATTGACAAGATTCCTTTACAAAAGCAAATAGTATGTATGTGTCCATTAATATTTATTACAGCAGAAATGGAATGTAGTGTGTGTCTGCGTGTGGTGCATGCTCCATAGTGTGATTGTGACGGATAAATTACAAATTAGTGCTTCTTCTATATATTTAGATTTTAGATATACTAACAATTTTGGATGAGGTTAATTTGTTTAAATGATCTAGATCGGTTTAGTAGGGCGAGCTCAATAATCTAAATCGATTTTGCTTGATTTTGACTTTGAAAAAATGGTTTGAACGAGTTTAGTGAGATTTTAAACACTATGTTATAATTATAATTGAATTTGAAATTTGGATTTGGAGTTTTGTGGTCTTTAAATATTAAATATGAATGGGTTTTTGACATTTTACAATTTAGAATTATAAGATTTTGACACTTTACATCATGTCTTATAAGTTTTGGCATTTCGTAACCTAAAAATATACTTTATTTGGTACTTGCATTCTAGTGTGTGTTTTGATGAAAATATGCATCGATAAAAGGGTCGAATAGTACTTTTCGATATTTTTTTTGGCACTTTACACACTGAAAATATAAATTTTGGCACTCTACACCCTGAGAATATAGAATGTTTGCACTTTGCGCCCAAAAAATATAAAATTTTGGAAATTTTCACCCCGATTAAAAATTTTGGACACTCTGCACCCTAAAAATATAATTTGTATGATATTTTGCATCCTAATGTGTTTTCTTTTGAAAAAAACTTATTAATGTCGTCGATAGAGAGATAAAATGATAATTTCTATGTTCAAAAAACATAAACATGTTATTCTTAATTTATTTTACTTTTTAATAACTTATTTTCAATATTTTCTTTCAGTAAAATTTAGATGAAAAAAAAAAAAAAAGACATTATATTCATTTTGTTTTCAAGTATCCTCTAGATTATTTACTTAATATTTAAAAAATACTTTTACAAATCTAACATGTTATTATAATGCATAATATTGTTTCTACAAGACTCACATGTAATCGATCCTAAATTTTTCTACGCCACATACTCTACAAATCTGAAATTAGTTACTATTTGCATGTTAATTTAACTAATCACGAAAAACAAGAAGAATTATTACTTAATCACTAATAGCTAGTAATTTGGTTAAAATAAAAAATATGCCAAAAATATTAAGTTAAGGTTGAAAATGTCAAAAATATATATTCTTAAGGCGCAATGCGCCAACATTCTATATTTTCAATGTGCACAGTGTCAAAATCTATATTTTCAGGATACAAAGTGCCAAAAATATTTGAAAATGACTATTTTAATCTTCCATCAATTATTTTTTTTTTATCAAAACATATATTAGATTGCAAAGCGCCAAAACTTTTAAAGCAGGGTATAAAGTGCTAAAATCTTATGATTTGATTTCAAGGTGCAAAGTTCTAAAAACCCAATATGATTTGAATATCGAGATTTTAAATGTTGAAATTCGATAGAGAAAAACAACATATGATAAATTTTAAATCAATGTTTTTATAGATAAAAATAGATGATATGTGTCAAATCAATATATTTTATATATTTGAGGCTTCTTTGAATATATAAGTCGAAACATGTGTTTCACGAAACATATGTCCAAACTTCATATGGAATTGATTTGACTCAGTTTCACGAAACCGCAAAAAAACCCTATGTCAAACAATATAATAACTCATAGAGAGAACATAAAAATGCTATAGATATACAAAAAAATTATTTAGGCAACTTACTTTTCCCTTCTGGATGCTTCAATTTGCAGCAAGAGTTCTGTTGTTCAGCCTTGTGTGGATTTGAGTTCCATAAACACACAGACAATTTTACCTTGAATATTTAAGTTAATACAGCAGAGTCTTAAATTGAAAAAGGGAATAAAGAAATTTTTATAATAGAACTGAGAGGGCATAAACATAACCATTACACACAATCTGAACTAAAGAGACAGCCCAACGAGTTATTGCAAGATCATGTGACCTCACACCCGTTTATCGACATTTCATCGTCAAAACGTCCTGCTCAAGAAGAAACCTTTAAAAAAGCTTCACCTGTTGTTGTGTTCCACTTCTCATCATTGCACAAAACTCCTCGTAGTTTATTCTCCCGTCCTAAAAAACACAAACTTGTAAATCCCGATTTGTAATTCAAAAAACAGTTAAGAAACGTAATATCTTATAACTCAAGCCAACTTACGTTATCTGTATCCACCTCTGAAATTATTTCCTTGATAGTGCCATCGTCTCCCATACCATACTCCTTCATAGCAGTTTCCAGCTCATCTCTCGTTATAAAGCTGAAATAATATATAATAACATAAGAAAAATAAATTAAATCAATTCTTTTAAAAAATGATTTGGCAACGAGACCATTCTCATATCTTACCCACTGTTATCTTTGTCAAAATACTGAAATGCGCCAAAAAGATGCTCGTCTCTTTCAAGCCTATGTCTGTGCATTGTAGCAGTGATAAATTCAATGTAGTCTATTGTCCCATTACCATCTACATCAGCCTGATATTACCAACACCAATAGTTTAATGCAAGAAAAAAGTCGAACTAAATAAAAGATGAATATGACATCTAGTGTGATACTTACAGCTTCCATGAGTTGTTTAACTTCGGTTTCAGATAGTCTTGAACCAAGTCGAGCCAACCCTGATTTCAATTCTTCATAGGTGATTGAACCACTCTTATCCGTGTCCATATTCGTAAACATTGTTTTAAGCCCTTTAATTTCTTCTTCTGATAAACTTTGTGCAATGACCTGCACGCATTTTCAAAGAAAAGGGCAAGATTGACATTTCAAAAAGTTTACTGGTTTATATATGTGATTAATATACCTTCAGTGCAAGTTTCTTGAGCTTATTCATTGCCCTGAACTGCTTCATTCTAGAGAGAACCGCACTATTTATCGGCTTGTCAGATGCTTGTCCCTTGATCCAAGGGTGCTCTTTAAAACAAGAATATATTAATAAGGATTAAACCAAATATATTAATCATAAATCCAATTGTTTACGGAAAAAAGGTGTCTACCAAGTACTTGGGTAGAAGTAATTCTTCTGTGTGGATCCTTTGTGAGCATTTTCTGAACAAGGTCTTTGGCACTGTTTGATATCGAGGGCCATGGCTGGCTGTCAAAATCGACTTCTTCTTTAAGGATAGCATCAAATATCCCCTTTTCAGTTTCTGCGGAAAAACACACTTTGAAGTTCAAAGAAAATTTATGTTCGAAATAATATCATCGTAAATAAAATAAAATAAAATAAATTGAACTTACCAGCCCAAAAAGGAGGCACACCACTAAGTAGAATGTACAAAATAACACCAGCACTCCATACATCTATTTCCTTTCCATAGCTTCTCTTCAACACTTCAGGAGCAACATAGTATGCACTACCAACTATATCACGATACACCTTTCCTAGATTTCAATAATAATTAGACATTTTAGTACATGCACCAATTCAATTAAATTTGCAAAAACTTCACAAGTCATCATTAAACATTTCAGTCAGTACACCAATTCAAAAAAAAAAAAAATTTGTTAGAGGATAAGACTTTCATTCTAATTCATTTCTAAAAACACAAGTCACGACTTCATTAAGTATGAAAGATTATAACGAGGAGAAACATTATAAAGTGGACTAATATTATGCATTACATTTTGATTGCCAATAACCTAGGTGGTTTTTCAGATACCTCTATGCAATACCAGCACAAAGTTCCAGAATAAAATAACACCACTCACTTAAACATATCAAGAATCGTATAATAATAATGGAAACAAGGAGGGATTTTTGAACATTACTAGTACATTATATAAACCAATTAAAACCACCTAATTTATTTGATTCTGAAGGCCATACAAACTACCTAGTATTCATCTAAGTTAAAGGATAACTCTTTACACTATTACGCAAACGATTCACATTTTATCCAATAAATGTAAAACATTTACATGTATTAGCATGTCAAGAGCTTTTCTCTAAGGAAAAACAAATACTACTATCATATTATCAAATATTCACAAACTCAATTCATTAGACATAGCAAAACACTATAAGTCTATAAGCAGTTAAGATATAAATAAATCATAATCACCTTCTTCGATAAACACAGAAAGCCCGAAATCAGTTGCTTTCAACGCAGCCTTCTCATCCTTACTCGAAAGCAAGAAATTCTCCGGCTTAAGATCCCTATGCATCACCCCCATAAAATGGCAATGATGAACAACATTAACAATCTGCCTACACATATCAGAAGCAGCTCTTTCAGAATAATGCCCTTGAGCAATAATTCTATCAAAAAGCTCCCCACCTCCACAAAGCTCCATTATTAAATGCACAGACAATCTATCCTCATAAGCACCTTTAAATTCCACTATATTTGGTTGCCCACTTAAATGCTGCATAATTTGAACTTCCCTTTTCATATCATCCTTATCATTTTTACTCGCAAGCTTTCTTTTCAATATTGATTTACAGGCATAAGGGTGTCCAGTTGCAATTTCAGTACAAGAATAAGTTACCCCAAATTGACCCCTGCCCAATTCATTTCCAATGTTGTATTTTGATTTCACATCTTCAAAGGGCTTTCCTAGTATGTTATTGGGCTCTAATCTTCGAACAGGGTTTTGGGTTTGTGTGGTGTGGTGGTGTCTTTCGGGTTCGGGTACGGATACGGGTTGAGAGGTGTAGTGGGTTGATGTTTTTTGATAATTTTGGTGTTGTTCATAACCTGTTCTACTTCTACCTGATCTGTACCCATTGGAATCTGAGTTTTTGCTAAAACAGCCTCCCATTCTTTCTTTCTTTCTTTGTGGAAAGACAGTGTAAAAGTGTACAATCAAGAATCGAACTTTATGACTGAATTTGAAGAAGATAAAGATGGAAACTTGGAAAATGAAATTTGGGAAAGATCTGGGATTGGGTAGAAAAATTGACAGAAGATTTATGATTATGTGAAGATTCGGCAATGGGGAATGAATTAATATCTAAAGATCAGAAAGTCTCAGACGTGTCTCTGATGTGTTGACTCTCCAGCAGGTCTTGGGCAAGTGTTTTATACACGTTTTGGTTTTCCTTTTTAAAGTATTACCTCCATTTTTTTTTTTTTTCGTTTTCATGGATGGATTGTACACGAATTAAAAAATATAATAAATAATTATTTTTTAAGCAAAACTTTAGAATATTATTTTAATCAAATAATAATATCATTAATTAGCATTTATTATAAATATTAACAAGAAGGATAATATTGGTAGAAAATAATTAATTTTACATTGAAATTTTAAAAAGTAAATAATTTTTTTTTACCAAAGCAACAAATAAAAAAAAACAGAGGGGAGCACATGCTAATAGTTGTCTTAAAAGAAAATAAGAGTTAAAAACCTACTTTTTTTTTAAAAAAAAAAAATTAAAAAAAGTGGAAAGAGCATTATTGGTGGACGGGGGTATTATTTTTTTCCATCCTTTAGATGCATTTTGAAAAATATGCTATATGGTACGTGTATGTTATATATCAATTAGTATAAAATTAATTTTCAAGTCAATATAAAGATTATATAAAATTATACGTACATAGTAAATAGTTTATTATGTTATTAATAAAAATGAATTTACAATCAGAATTGATAAGGTAAAAATTTAATATGAGGAAAGTGAGATAAGACTTATTGGTAATTTAGCATATTTTACAAGATTTATATGATATTATTTCAGGTTTCATATCAAAAATAATTATAAGCATTTGTGGTTAAATTGTGACTACCCGAGAATTTATATCGGACAAAATATTTTTCATAATACAAAACAAGTTATAAGAGATATGGTCAAAATTGTGTCTTTTTATTTTTAATAGAGTAACGAGCAGTGTGGTTTGACTCTGAAATGACTTGAAAATTATGAGTTTTTAATAGGCAAAAGAAACTATATAATTATCATCGAAATGATTATTTTGAAAATACTTTTTCAAATTCATCGAGTCACAATACAGGTAGACTGCACTTGCTTTAAGACTTTTAATAGTTAAGTTAATTGTAAATCACGTATATTACACTTATTATATAAATATTTTGAGTTTGTTCACGTATTTTATGATTAAAGATATAAATTAAGGGTCAGTTTGGAGTTTTGGTATGATTTTGAATTAATCGATTATCCACCGGTTCTGTTAGAATAAACTGCTTCAACTTTTAAGATTTTAATTTAATTATCAGTAAATGTATCATGTGATTAAGTAGATAATATAAAATAAGATGCACAATGGATATTTGAATCATGTTAATGACCTTTCCGACTTTATCTAATCTAAAGGTGTAAGTGCCTTGTGGGTGTATTTTAAAGCATAAAGTTGTAACACTTTTATATCATTTATGTTTTCAACAAAATTAGATTGACTTGAGAAAATCAATTATATATAGACGGGAGGCAAAAACTATTTTACGATAATAAGTGCGTTTTTAGTCTAATATTATTTTAAGGTTTGTGTCCAGATGTATCACTACTCTTCAATGTGAGGACAAACAGGTCAATCAAATTTCTCATCGTTTGTATGGGGGATCTTAACCTAACCTGTAATCAAAGAAGATTACGTCAAGTTAATACCGGTGATAACCCTCCGATGCCTAAGTCAGTATCGAGATATGAGATCAAAGGTATAGTTATGGTTCATAGTTTATGCGTACCTTTTCTTTCATTTAAGTGGAGTATTTATAGTTGTAGATTTCACCTACCGGTTCGGATCGGGATAAGATCCACATGATCGGATATGGATTTGGACTATTTGAACCTGCAGTAATGGTTGGTTGCACAGAGATCGACATCGAGGTTGGTTTCACAAAGATGGACATCGAGACAAGCTCAAATGTCGGTACCAATCCCTCGTTAGGGATCCTTGATGATTCTTTATTATAATCTTTATTTGACTGTTACGCCAGAGGACGAAGACTTGTTACATCAATCGAGTTGTTCAAATTGTAGTCTAGCGAAAAAAATTAATGTCCTAAAATCACGAGATCGTAAGTTTGATTCTCACAGTTTTCATTAGTGTGATTTTGTACACAATTTATTTTAGAGCTGTTAATGGGTCGGATTCTAGTTGAATCAAGCTCATCCAGATTCGACTTAATTTATATCGGCTCGGATTATGTCGAATTCGGATCTTGCTCGGATTGTGCTCAGATCTGATTTTTTTGAATCCAAAGGATCTTGGTCAGATTTGGTCGGATATCGAATCTTTTTCGGATTCAATAAAATTTTCATTAATATTTTTTTCCTAAATAAGTTTATTAACTTTGCAATTGTATTTAATTTTAGTTCACATGTTTAAACTTTCTTTACTAATATATTCATTTAAATAAATTTATAAACGAGTATTACTATCTTCTTATATTGACGCTGAAATATTATTAATGTTACTTACTTTTATAAAATATTATGTTTTTTTTTGTTTTCCAATTAAACCCCTTCTGAGGCCAATCGGGAACATTAAGTGGGAATATCTCCCGACAGATTCGAACTTGAGTTCGCTAATTTATAGTGACTAGTCCCTTCCATTAGACCTATATTTATCATTATTTTTATTTATTGTCGAATACAGATCTTTAATGGATCGGATCGACCTAAATTTATATTCCTGTCCATGTGTTTCGGATTATAGATCTTTATAATCGGATCAGGTCCATCGAATCTCTATTCGAACAATTATCCTAATAAATCGCATAGAATTCGGATTAAAATTCGCCCAATTGATAGGCTTAGTTTATTTCTAAAAATCTAAAATGAGTTGATTTTTGTAATCTGATAGTAAATTGGTCATTTTTTTTATGTATTGCTTGTTGTATTAATGTGTTCACGTTCTAAGATAATTGTAACATCCTAACCCCCCATTGATTTGTGAGATAATTGTTTGAATGGTGAGACTTGGTTCATTGCTATTTGTGAATACGAGCTTAAACATTTCGGCCTAATTGATTAGAGTCCAACAATGCTGAAACAATTAGAAATAAATCAGAGTGTTATTCACCGAGCAGTCTTGAACTATTAATTTGAATTTGACGAGGACGTCAAATATTTGAGATAGGGAGATTGTAACACCTCAACCCTACATTAATTGTAGGAGAATTGTTTGAAAAGCCATAAAATATTTCATTCAATGCGCTACATGTCAATATATTCTTCAACATTTAGAGCTAGTTGATTAGAGTTCAATAGTATTGACAATGTCATAAGTTGATCAAAATCTCTACAAAACTGTGATCTCGGCATCATTAGACAAAATTATTAGTTATTACCCTTTTAACTTGGATCATAATACCACTTCTTTGATATGTTTTAGTTAATTAAACACATAGATTTTTTGAGAACATTTTGAAAATTTACGAAAAATATGTACAAGTAAAAGAAATATATTGAAATGTTAGATTGATTCAAACAAATAATACGGATGTTTTCGATGCTGACAATTTTAATTCATACCTGTTAAAAAGGACAAGAAATTCACGTGAAGGAATAATAGCATAAAGATGAAGCTGAAAGGTGAAAGGTACGCGTCACTTTTTACTTTTTAGTTAATACTTATCATGTAATAATAATTTTTTTTTTTTTTTATATTTTTTAGTTTGTCACACTTTTTACTTTTATAGTCATCGAACATCTTTAATTATGTAATAATGTATTAACAGTTTGAATAAAAAAGAATGAGAAAATCATTTGAAATTTCTCAAAATCCAAGTAATGGCCCATGAACGTGTCAAATAGGGCAAAAAGTTCTCCGTGTCAAATGGGACCCAATGTCAAGTACATTAGGTCCATTATCTTTCCTTACAGAGGCCTTTTGTGAATAATATGGGCCGATCGATGCTTTTTGCAATTTCTTTTCTGAATAAATGTTTTTATAATTTAATCATAGAAATTTAGAAGGATTCCGACAGAGGCCTTTTTGTATACTTGTGTTTAGGGCTGTCAATGGGGCGAATTTCAATCCGGATCCGATCCGAATCCGGTCCGATTTATTAGGATAATTGTCCGATTAGTGATCCGATGGACCTGATCCGATTAAGAAGATCCGTAATCCGAATTATATGGAGCGAATATGGATCTAGGCTGATCCGATCCGTTACATATCCGTATCCGATATATATTACTATATGTTGTTTATATATTATGTATTTAAATAAAAATAAAAATAAAACTATCTATGTTCCACTAAAATCTTTTACTATATTAAAAATAATTTTAAAAAGAAATGCATGAGAGATGTTGGTGAACTGACCAGATAACTAATTGGGTCTACAACATATTAATTTATACTATTTAATAAGAAAAATCAAACCATAACCATTCATCCTTCAATTTTTATCTTCTCTTCCATTTCTCAATATTGAGTTTTCTTCTTCTTTGTTCCAGTTTATATATTTTTTACTTATATTTTTTGTTTATTCTTTTGTTCTAATTTTTATCGTTTATATTTGTTCATCATATTCCATCTTCTACAATTTTTGGCAATAGTTTCGATGAAGTAAGTAAAATATTACATTTTTAATTCATGATGGTGGAATCTGCAAGTGATTTGAAGGAAAACGGAAAAAAAAAAAAAAAAAAAATTAGCTTGCTAAATGGATCCGGATAATTTATCCGGATCCGAGATATCCGTCGGATTCGGATCCGGTTGCTAATATTCCAGATCCGAGCGGATTCGGATCCGGATCCGGATAGAAAAAATGGAAATCGGACTCGGATCCAGATCTGCCCTGATCCGGTCCGAGTCCGACCCATTGACAGCCCTACTTGTGTTCGTATCATCTTCTCTTCCACATTTCCTCAATTCTCATTCATAACTTCATAATAAGCCACTAAAATAGTTTTTACCTATGTTTATCAGTAATACTTTGCTCCATAACCATAATTAAAGCTGTAATGTACGGATAGGAATACCTAATTAATACACAATACAAATTTTACGGTATTCATTGTTTAAGGGAGAAGAATTAAATGTTAAAATTGACTACTCTTTGATTATAGTATATATATATTTAATTTTCTATTAAGAAAAATAAGAGAGAGAAAATGATGCTATTTATAGATGCTACAAGAAATTAAACCATATTCAAGAGTCTACTTGATAGTTGATAAACATATCCAAACTAGAAAGATAGCTACTTATTGCAATTTGATGTTGTATAAAAATGTTCAGGACAAAGGTGGAATACGTCCTTCAATCTATAATAAAATTACAAAAATAAAGTAAGATCTGCACATAGATATCGAGAGAAAAATTGTATTGTAATTATACTAGTGAATTTGTAAGCCCTTCAATCTATAACAACATCACAATTTATAACTTTTTTCTTAGGGTTTGCAGACTAATCGTATAACTCTACTAACTAAATCAATCATTATCTATTATTCATTTAAAACTTAAATGACACATATGTCTATACATATTGTGCTCAGTAATGCAAATTAACTGAGAAAAAAATTAACTACTAATAGCATACCATGCAATTCCACTAGATCGTAACTCGTAAGTATGTGACATATAATACACAATAAATACATATTTAGTATTGGATAAACACCACTTATAGTCCTTATTATTAACTTTTCGCAGAGTTCCTCTTCATGAGTTTTTTTCCTCACGTTACTAAGAGTTATTTGTTTAACATTGGCTCTTTTTCAGGTTGAACAAGAAGGTTCCGATATTCAGTGACTTGCACGTGAATGTATTTTTGTCCCTTCATTGTGATAGTATTATACTTAAGTCCCCAATAAAATCTATATTGCAGTTTATGTCACATCGAATCCACCATGCTTAACCTGAAAAATTTGTCAAAGTGACACAAATAACTCTTAGTAGGGACTAATGTGGGAAAAAAACTTAGCTTTGTAAAAAATTAATGAAGGAGAACCATAAATGATGTTTAGACTTTATCATTTTCCATTAACTTGAAGATATAATAAAAATTGCTAAAACAAACACCCAAAATCAATGTTTTAAAAATCGGACCGGACATCGAATCAGTAGCTTTACTGGTTACTGATTAGATCGGTTTAACCGTTTTAACCACTGGTCCAGCCGGTGTGACGTCATTATAATATAATATTTTAATTTTAATTTTAATATATGTAATCAACTATTTAAAAAAATATATTATTCATTTTTTCAAGTTTATCTCCGTAAACTAAATGTTCATCTCATGATCAATTATTTTTCCTACAAAATTTGAGTTAAGAATGAATGAAAACAACAAAATTACAAGTATGATAACATGATATCAACGCAATAATTCAAATTATAATAAACATCATATCAAAAACAATAATTTTATTACTAATTACCTATGAAAAAGAGAAATTATTGATGAATTTTGTCATTGAATTATATAATATAAATAAAAATACTTGAAGTTTGTTAAAAAAATGACTTTTTAATGAGTTTGATACTCAAATATATTTATATAACTTATTATATATAAGATTTTTTTGTTTCTTGTTGATTTTGTTTAATTCAAAGTGAAAAATAAAAGAATAGATGTGAGAATATTGTTGAAGTTTAAAGGCCGTGGAAGAGAAATAAAAATATGAAGCGTAAACTTTTTATTTTTATAAGTGAACCAGTGGTTCCATCGGTTCACTGGTTTATTGGTTTTATCGGTTTTTTTAGGTTCAAATTGGTCAGGAACAAAGCAGGTTTTGGAGGGTTAACCGGACCGGATTGACAACTGATTATCGGTTAAACCGATCGAACCGACCGATCCGGTCCGATTTTTAAAACACTGCCCAAAACATGTAGTACAGACTTAATGACTTGTGTTGAATAAATTTATATTTTAACTTCAAGTATAATTTTATTCGAGTACATTTCATGAGCAAGCCAAATATTGTAAGCAATTGTTTTTGTTTTTGTTTTTGTTTTTGTTTTTTTTTTTAATCAAGTGTGTTTATGTCTTGTACCTGACATAATTTCTTTCAATACGCGTTGAATTTTTAACATGAGAACATTGACAAGCAAAAATTTGAACTCCATGGACCATTTTGTGAGACGACTACTCCCTTTCCCTTTACCAATCATATAGTATTCAAATATATTTCTAAACTACATTTGTATAGCAATAATGGGTTTTATTTCACATTAGATGGTTTGTCTTGACAATTAGATGATATCATAAATGTTTGTTCTTAAATACTTGATTTATAACACAACCACACAAACCGAACTACAAGTTTAATTCCCAGAAGAAAGTCTGATGAAAAGATATAAAAGATGAACAAGTGACAACTCAAAAGTAAATATGCTGTCTCTTCCTAGAATACTTTAATGAATATAAAAAATATTTCATTTAAAAAAAATCCAAAAACAACATTATTATTTTTATAGATCGAAAAAAATTTCATAGATCACACTATTATTTTTTAAGCCATTTTTTTGTTTGTTATGAAACTACTTTAAAAAACGCACTAAGAGCCTGTTTGTTTGGCGTTTTCCAAAAAAAATTTGTGTTTGGGAAATGTCAAACAAACATGTCTTCTGTTTTCTTAAATAAAATTTTCATCTCGTAATTTTCTCAAACTACTCTCTCAAAACCCAAACAAACAACAATTTTTCTTATCTTTAAACAAAACCTATACAAACTTACTTTGATTTGACATAAAGTAACATATCTCTTACACAATTTATCTCACAACAAACATGATTTGACATAAAGTCTTACACATCTTACACCTACAATCTAACTGTTCCAAAAAAAACCTAAACCTACTTTATTTCTCAAACCACTCTCTCAAAATCCAAACAAATAACATTACGCAAATCAAGATTATTTCACAAACCTCCACTACTCTTCCAAACTACTTTCCCAAACACCAAACAAACAGGCCCTAAGTGTTTATATTTATAAGAGGCTTGTTATTGTATTGAATATTTTTTTGATATATATGTATTTCCTTAAAATTAAACATACCAACCATAAGAAATGATAATTACTTTAAAAAAAAATTAGAATTCATCACATGGATTGGGCCACTTACTTGGCTTGACCCTACCTGAACCTCAAAAGCTAGCTTATAAGGTTAGAATTGTCCAATTAATGCCTTATAAGGTGGATTTAACTATTGTTTTCAACCAATGTCGGACATTTAGTCTCAATAAAAAATTAAATTAATCACAACAATGAAATTAATATAATCACAAAATCAAAATTATAATATTAAAAATTACAAAATTGTCAATCTAACAATTTAAAAATCCAACATCCATAATTTAAAATAATATAAAAATATAATTACATCAATTCATAATTTCAATCACTACATTACAGTTCGATCTTACACCTATAACATAAATCCTTCGAAAAATGCCTATATTTACCTTCGTTCTCAAATCACTCTCCCGGAATTCCAAAAAAAATTTATTGCAGGTACATGTAGTACATACACATACACCAAACAATTATCACAACATACCTAAAGCAAAGCAGTAGCTCTCTGACACTGTAAGTAATTTACTTACACACCCCTCTCCTTTTTGAGGTTGTTTGGTGTAACATTTGTACATTTAAATTTTATCAATTCATTAAGAAAGCAAACTATACTATATATGAAGATTGAAGACGTGTTTGTAATTATATGTACGCGCTACTAACAATTGCAATATCCGTAACGTTTTTGTAAGTTGCAGGAATTTAAAATTAATTATGATTTCGGATGAACGAGTAAGTCGGTGGGTTGGAATTTCGGAATGGAAATTCCAGAGTGGAAGAAGAGGTGGAGCGGCGGCGGTTTCTTCTAGGAAGCTCGGGGCCTCACTGTGGCAGTTGGCCGTTACGGAGTATGATGGAGGGGTGACGTGGCAATGTAATGAATTTGGTCGGTTGGGATTAGAGGTATGTTTGTTTGGCTTTTGATTATATAATATCTTAATTTATTTTATCTAACCATAATATATACTCCATGAGTCTATAAGTTATGATGGGGTGATGATCAATTTTTTAAATGAACGACAAGATATATATTTGCTATATTTTATAAGAACACATGATGTGTAATTGTTAAATTTTAGAGCTAATGCTAATTTACTCCTTTGAATTGTATAATATTCAATTTATTTGAAAAATAATACTTTATCCTTAATAAATTTTTAAAGGCACAATTTAATTCATTTAGTAGGATTGTGCATATATATATCATTTTAAGTTAATATGACAACCTTTTTCACATTTCTTGTCATTAATGTATCTATATATATCATTTAAATTGAAGGTTAATCGTTTACTTTTTTTTTTTTTTGTTTCTCAAGGGTTTAATCCCTTTCGAGGCGCGTCAGACACATAAAATGGGAACCTCTCCCAACAGGGATTCGAACCTGAGTCCGCTACTCTGTAGTGACTAGTCCCTTCTACTAGACCAATCACCTGTTGGTTTTTGGTTTCCCAAGGGTTTAATCCCTTTCGAGGCGCGTCGGACACATAAAGTGGGAACCTCTCCCAACAGGGATTCGAACCTGAGTCCGCTACTCTGTAGTGACTAGTCCCTTCCACTAGGCCAATCACCTGATGGTGGTTAATCGTTTACTTAAACATGAGTATTTTCTTATTTTATTCAAAAGAAAAAACTAACAACTAGGGTATTAACAACTCTGTCAAAGTACTTATAAATTGTCTGATGATTACAATTTTTAACCCTGTAATTCATGTGACTTTTGTTGTGCAACATGTTAGTTTTGTTCATCATTGCCAATCCATGAACTTTCAATGGAAGGAGCTACAAAATGGGACGATCTCTACTCAAATGCACCCGGCAACGCTAACCATTTCCGCGGTTTAAAAAGTCGAGAGACTACAACTACCTCAGTTGCATCTGTTGACAATCACACTGAACTGATTAAAGCACAAAAACGGATAAAAGAACTCGAATCCGAGAGAGAACTGTCGAGGACAAAACTCAAAAACTACATAAAGAAGCTCAATGAAGAAAGAGCCTCATGGATGAGACTCATGAAAACTCGTGCAGAAATCAAAGACTTAAAGTATGAGATCAAAAGGGAAAGAACAAATTCCAAAAAGATGGATATTTTGAATTCCGAACTACAAAGTGATATTGCTAAAGCCAAGTTATCATCCAAGAAATACATGCATAATTGGGCGAAAGAGAAAACAGCGCGAAAATTCTTGGAAGATGTTTGTAACGAGCTGGCTAAAGAAATCATAGCCAACAAGGCCGAAATCGAGGCAATCAAGAATCGATGCACACGGGAAATTGCAGAAGAGAGGAAAATGTTGCAAATTGCAGAGGTTTGGCGAGAAGAACGCGCTCAAATGAAACTAGCCGATGCAAAGTTGATTATGGAAAATAAGTATCATCAAATGAATAATTTGATATCAGAACTTGAGGATTTTTTGAGATCGTCAAATGTGACGACAGACGTTAACGAGACAAACAATGCTATGGTTTTGAGGCAGCCGTTTTCATACACGTTTCCGAATTCAGACAACATGGTTGTTGCCATCAAGGATCATAATCAAACAATTGAAACCAAACATCGTTTTAGTGATTCCGAAAACATAAACTGTAAAGACATCGTGGCTCGAGACAAATCATATACGAGTCAAGAATCGCGTGATGAGTACGAGTCGAGTAAAATTCCATTGGTTTCGTTGAAGCAATTACGGGAAAAAGGCTCGTCGACTCTCGTTGATGGCGGATTACGTCAATTGAAATCGATTGGGCATGTAAATCCACACATAATAAGAGCTATGAAAGGTCATACTGAATGGCCTAGAGGAATTCAAAAACATGGCTTGAAGAGTAAAAGCAACCATTTGGAAGCTAAGTTAGAAAGACAGAAAATGTTGTTGCGCAATGTAGTCAAACGCAGAAGCTAAGGCCATCTCCAATGATCAAGGGGGTAGCTAGCTTCCCCCTTGAAGGGATGGAGATGACCATGTCCATTGATTTAAGGGGAGGTCCCCTTGAATTCAACCACCCATTGCTCAAAGGGGTGGTGCAAACCAAGGTTGCCTTGTCTCATCCCTTGAATCTTGAAGGCAATGATTTTTTGTTTTTTGTTTTTATTTATTCTTAGTTAATAAAATTCTTTCTTTTTTTTAAATAAAAAATTTCTTTAATTTATGATTAATTTTAAAAAGGTTAATTTTAATTTAAAAAATGTAAACTTTAAATTAGAAAACTTAAAGAAAATTTAATTTTAAAAAATTAACATTAAAAGAACGTAATTTTGATTTATGAAATTTAACATTAATTATTTGTAAATTTAAAAACATTGTAAGAAACTTAAATACAATTTATTATTATTAAGTGATAGTGGAAAAAAATGAGAATTGAAATTAAATGAAATTGATAGATTGAGTCATTGGAGATGACTATGAAAAAGAAAGGGGAAGCTGGACTTGGAATTTGAGGAGAAGCTGGACTTAGGCTGAGGGCATCACTGGAGATGCCCTGATGATATTGATTTTGGGATAATTACATATACACCCCTGAGATGTAGCGAAATTCGAGAATAGTACTTGAGTTACCTATTTAATGGATACTATTGTCACTCAATAATACATGTTGCAGTATGCTAATAAACATTAATTGTAAGTGCCAATATTTTTCATATTTGCAGACAAAATGGCAATTTATATTTTTTCATCTAGAAATTGGTTAAAACTTCCTATTGACTTCAAGACTAGTTTTAGTGGATGTAGTGAACTAATAAAATATTAATATATGAGGTTTTTCATTTATAACATTACTATTGTTGCAATTATTTCTAATTGTGCATTTTGTTTTATCTATTTGAATAAACTTGTAGCGTGACAAGAATTCGGATTCGGGTCGGCTTATACTTTATCTAAATCTGGTTTTATTTATATTGGATCATATTTTTTTCGGATATGAATTTCTCGAGTCCAACGGACTTTCGTATGTCATATTTTTTTCGAATTAAATAAAATCTTCACGTTCAAAATTTAAATCAGTATTTTTTTCCTGAACAAGTTTGTTAACTTGATAATTTAATTTAATTTAACTCACATATCTAAACTTTTGTAGCTAATATTCACGTCATTAGATGAAAATAAAATATGCACAAAAAAAATAGTAGTCTAGTGTAAGCTTAGACGTATGTGTTATAGGAAAAAAAAGTATGCCCAAAAATGAAGTTATGAATGAATTAAACTGATGATATGTTATTATTAATATTACTCATATTGATAAAACATCATGTATATATTTACTCTTTGTTTATTTATTATCGGATACGAATCTTAATTGACGGATCAGATCAACCTAGATTTATATTCACTTCACGTATTTTAAATTATGAATATCAATTGAATCTCTCACTGAATTAAAATCTTAATAAATCGAGCGAATTCGGATCAAGTTCGAAATGAAATCCAGACCGTTGACAATTTTAGAGTTAAAATGAAAGTAACAAGTAACAATTGTGTAGTGTAAAATAGAACGTTAGAGCCCAATTGTAGAAGAAATGGACTAAGGGCCCACTGAATTCAACCATTAATAATAACGGAAGTATGTTATCCCCAGAGCCCAAATCTAAAAGAAATGACTTAAGGGTCCAATGGATTCAATTATCATATTCTAGCAAGGGCCTTTTTTTTTTTTTGAGAAAACCCGAAGGTAAATTCATTAATACGCAAGATCAGCAGCCATAAGCGTACAAATCGAATCCGGTAAAATAGAAATACCCGGCGAAATAGAAAGAGCTAATTTAGCAAGGGCGTGAGCAACTGCATTACTCTCCCTAAACACGTGGGAGCAAGAAAAAAACTGTAAACTACTAACAAAAGCTCTAATATCACTAAATAAAGGCTCCAAGGGGTGAAAGTGTGTACTGCTACCAGAACTCATGATCCCAACCACCACATTTTTGCAATCACATTCCAACTCAATGAGCGACCAGCCCTTTGAAATCCCAAATTCCAGTCCACGTTTAACAGCCACTGTTTCTGCCGCTTCCGGTTCTAGACATATCTCACTTTTTTCAGCACACCAGTCAAGGCAAGTACCCACATGGTCGCGAGCAATAATACCAATACCGAAGCTCCCCGAGCTGATATCAATCGAAGCATCAACATTAATTTTCACATGGCCAGCCCTAGGAGGCTTCCATGACGGTTTATCTGGCCTGTTCGAGAGAAAGCAAGGATTACGAACCAAAGACTCTTTGAACCTGGAATAGAATTGGCGAGAGGACGTCACTAAGTCTCCTGGAGATATATCCTTGTTTTCCCAAACAAGCTTGTTGCGTCCGAACCAAATCCACCACGCAAGAGTGATAGCGAAGCCAAACTCGAACTGATCCAGGTGAGCAGAAAGATGGGAAATCCAGTCGATAATATCGTGAGAGACAAGTGAGTAGTGGGCAAATGGGATGCCGGAAAGCACCCAGCACTGTCTCGCAAAGGTGCAGTTGAGCAAGCAATGAATCGCGGTTTCGTGTTCCCTTCCACAGCGGTAGCAAGTCTCTTCGCTCATGATTTTCCTTCGAGCCAATGCCGTAGAAACCGGCAGCGAATCTGTTCAGCAGGCCCAAAGAAAGTGCTTGACTTTTGGGGGGGCTTTGGTAGCCCAAACTCGATTCCATATTTGACTGTAAGGCGGACTGGAGCTTCCTCCTCCTGAGGTGCTAATTAATTCTTTATGGAACCGATGCAGCCTATACGCTGATTTGACAGTGAAAGCGCCGGACTTCTCGAAATGCCAAATAATCTGGTCGAGATTATCATTACTACTAAGAGGAATAGAGAATATAAGTTGAGCATCTTGATGTAAGATTCAATTAACTCCCTTTTCCATGTCCTGCTAGAGTGGTCAATTAACTCACTGACTTTCAGGGACGGATCCAGGATCGGGAAGTTGGGGGGGCCGAGTTTAACCATCATCGAAACTAATTGACAATAATATTTGATATATTTTATTTACTTAAGAATAAAATATTACTGAAAAATATATTAAATTCAAAATTCTTAAGTAATTTAGTGAAAAATTTATCGTAGTTCTACACGACGTTCTCATATTTCATAAAATTCATCTACGAATAAATACCAAAAATCTTAATAAATTTATTTTCAATGTTAATAATCAAATAATCCACACAAGATATTGTTCTTTCATTTTATTTCTACGCCTATTTTTGACCAACTTCATTATTGATAGTTCGATTGTTATGGTTGTAACATGAAGCGTTAATATCAAACGAATCAAACAATCAATAAAAGGTTACATTATATCATCTTTGTACTTCAATCACAAACATAGCTTATAAATTATGGATGTAATTTAAAATTAAAAGATTAAAGGACTAATGTGAACTATTTATAAAATAATAATACTAAATTATTTTTTTTCAAAATTCTTGGGGGGGCCAAGGCCCCCCCAAAAACTAGCTGCATCCGTCCCTGCTGACTTTGGCATGTACCGAAAGGACCCTGGCTGGTGTAAAGATTTTGAGTGAATTATCCCTCGGAATCCAATTAGGGCCCCAAATTCTGATGTCATTACCATTCCCAACTCTCCATCGCATACCCATCTCAACAAGCTTGATTGATTCCCAAATGCCTCACCAAGTAAATGAGGGAGTAGAGCCTAGTTGAGCCTCCAAAAGATTAGTGTGAGGAAAGCAGCGCGCTTTAAGGATACGACCTAGCAGCGAAGCATTAGACGTTAATATCCTCCAGGCCTGTTTAGCAAGTAGAGCCATGTTAAAAGAGTTCAAGTCCCTAAAACCCATTCCTCCATCTCGTTTGCTAGAGCAAAGTGAGTTCCAGCTTACCCAATGAATTTTCTTCATGTTCTTGTCATCCCACCAAAAGTTAGAAATCATAGATTCGATTTCTCTAATAAGATAATTAGGAAGTCGAAAACAGCTCATTAAATATGACGGTATGGCTTGGATAACAGATTTGATCAAAATTTCCTTCCCAGCTCTAGAAAGCATACGAGTCCTCAAGCTTTGTAGGCGATTCCAAACCCGCTCTCTAATAAAATCAAAGACATCCCTCTTAGATTTTCCAACAAATAAAGGAAGACCAAGGTACCTCTCGTGCTTCTCATCTCTCCGAATAGGGAAGACATGCAGAATCCGCTCAATCAAGGACTCGTCCGTATTTCTCGTGAAAACCACACTATTCTAGCAAGGGCTTGATCAAATGGTTTTAGTTACTTTTAGAACCGAAAAATAAAGGGATTACTTTAATTTAAGACTTTAGAAAGTTTAATATTAATCTAGGTAGATGAATATTTTAAGTTTATTAATTCTACTTATTAGTGATCAAATAGAATTTATGATTTAATAATGTAATCACCGTTTCACTTAAATAAAGAAAAAAGAACTTCTAAAATGATAAAAACCAAAATCGGGTACTGATATTTATTCCTTCTAAAATTTGTAGTACTCTCTTCGTCTCAATTCTTAGTTTTCATTTGTTTTGAGATGCTAGATAAAGTCCCTTTCCCAATATAACTTTTTATTTTTTCAAACTACACATTTAATAAATATAAGATGGAATATCTTAATATGTTCCACTATTATATATCTAAAATATGGTGTCAATTTCAAATAGTAAATATATTAAAATGGGAATAGCATCGATGACGAATAACTAGTGAATAAATTATAAATAATTGAAAACTCAAAATAATGAGAATTCATTAATTAATATATAGCGAGTCAATCACAGAGTTAGTGAAACTTCATTCTCATTAGTCCAAATCTTTCATTTCAGATAACCCGAAACGAATGCAGCTGGCTTAAATATGGATTAAGTTAACTGAGCTAGATTAATTAGTCAAATCTTATGGAAATTAGGGAAAGTAATTACACATAATATATCCTAGCTACCTAGTTCGAGTGAAAGATACCTAGGCCCATGTCCTACGTATCAATGACTTCTAGATCATATATATCAATAGTGGGAAGGACCCACAATCTTTGAAAATCATGCAATGCAAGCTTTCAATTTAACAATATATTCCCCCCCTTTTTTTTTTTGGGTTTTGGAAATCATAGGACCAATTTCAATCAAATAAGAACAATATTAATTAACCATAATTATAAATATTAACAAAGAATGATAATATTGATAGAAAAAAATACATTAAAATCCTAAACCGACAAATAAAAACATAATTTTGTTTTGTCAAAGCGACAAATAAAAAAATGGAGTGGTAACCTACATACATACATACATTATATATATATATATATATATATATATATATATATATATATATATATATATATATATATATATATATATATATATATATATATATATATATACACACACGTCTAGCTAGAGTAACTTGTTATTTAATTTGATTAAGCACCAAAAATATTTATTGTAGCGTATTGAATAGCGACTTTCACTCTAAAAAATGATTAATCAGAAATATAGTTGATCCCCGCAAGAAAATAAAAAAATATTTTGTGCATAAGTTGTATAGATGACATGATACAACATGCATATAAAATTACGTTCAAATCCTAAGTTGAAGAAAAAAATGAGATTTACTGTTTGATGTTAACAAAAACAAACCCTACATGCTTTTATTGAGCATTATTAAACATGAATGATGGTAGTGATAGAATTTGTCAAATCTTGTGAAAGATAAAGAAAGTACAAACCCGCCCTAATCGAGAAGGAAAATCATAGGACCAATTTCAATCTTCTGATAAGGATCTGAAGATAACACATCCAATTAATTTTGAAACATTTGTCCAATCTATATCACAACATGAAAACCAACACGGTTTGATGAGATTTCACATATGAAGAAACTTTGTAGGCAAATTATTGATGCATGCATGGGTCCTACACCTGCCCAATTAAACACTAGTGGATTGTACAATTTCTTATAAATAAGTCTAATTATGCGGTACATCAAATTAAGTATGTAACTCCATTTCATTAGTGAAACTAAATTTGACAATTTGGCATGTTGCTTTATTTAATTTTTTTATGGTGGGGGGGGAGGCGGTTAAGGGTAGATTTGAACTAGTTTCAGGGGAACAAAGTAGTTAATTAGTTAGCTAGTTGCTAAAATGAAGCGCAAGACTTAAGAGTAGATTTAAATGAAATTCCTAGTAGTATTTTGCTTTTTTTCTTTATTTTGAATAATGTTTTTTTTTTCTTTCCGAGGGTTTAATCATTTTCGAGGCATGTTGGACACATTAATTAGGAACCTCTCCCAACATGAGTTCGCTACATTGTAGTGATTAATTCATTCCACTAAACCAATCAACTGTTGGTATTCTTAACAATGTTTAGTTGAATGAAAATCCCTTTTCTTATGAGGAAAAGTATAAAAATTGAAAATGTGTTTATCATGAAGGAGCATTCAAGACAATTTTTTTATTAGTTTTTCTTGAAGTTAATTAGGTTTGTTATTTTTCTTGTTAGTTTTCTTATTTTTGGTGATTTAGTTATTATAGGAGTCTTGAATTATTCAGTTTCTTTTTTTTTTTTTTTTTTTGAGAACCTTTCTTTTATTACCTATGATTAGAATCTTATAAATAGAGTTGTAATTTTCATTATTGTCAGATATTGAATTTTACGAGTTTTTGAAAAAGAAAAAAAAAACATATTTATTCTTTCTAGATTTATGGGTGTCTATTTCTCTTGTTCTTCTAGTAAATTTATCTGATGGAACTTGCCTGCAGAATAATCGTTATTCTGCCCGACTTCAATTTAAAATTATATTTAGTATTAAATTTTTGAAATATGTGAATCCACTATCACTAGAGGTTATGCATGTGGATTCAGCAAGTTATTTGGTACAACTAATTTATAGATGACGTGGTGCAATAAACAATTGAGATCTGATTAAATATGGGTTTTTTGTTTTACAAAAGAAGAAGATATTAATGAGAATATGCAATCATTTTTCATTCAAAATGTATTGTTGTATATATTTTTTTGATAAATCATGTATTGTTGTATATTAATTATTATAATCATGACATTTGAATGAATTTATTATAAGTATTTATTTATATCAATTAATGAGTTATTGGTCTAACAGAAGTGACTAGTCTCCATAAAGTTACAAATTCATGTTTAAATTTTCAGTGAGGGAGATTTTCCATATAATATGTCTGACACATTTAAAAATAATAATCAAGTCCTAGACTTACCTTGGAAAACCAAAACCAAAAATTATTTTATCTTTGTATATATATTTTTGATACTCTAGTAAATAATATGTTTTTTTTTTTTCCTACAACATAGTAGTATACTCTCAATTTCTTTTTTTATATTTTCTAACAAATGTCAATACTTAATAGTAATTGAACCATGAAAGGGACTTGTGATGACATCTTTTTCTCAATTGTTTCAGATGCCAAACTTATCAAATTATCAATCATTCTTTTCCTTTAGGTATATGTTAGAGTAGAGGGACATAGTTACCAGTAATAATAGAACAAAAGCCCGCATATTGTACAACCTATATCACTAATTTTGGTATACTGTTTAAATGAGAAAGGGACATGACAATTTATAACTACTACTTTCTGTTAACTGTCTCTATTAACTACTTCTATGGCCTGAAATGGTAAAAAGGTTATTGAATTAGTTAATTGAATTAATACCATTCTATGTAAGTTAAGTTAATTCAATACAATGAAAAATTTGTTTCATTTCATCATTAAGTTTGATAAGTTCCAGATGTATTGTTAAAAAATAGCTAATTTACATCTAGGAAATAAATAAGCAATTTTCTAGTATTTTATATTTTGCCAGTGATCAATATCGTTGACGTAATAAAATAACTATTGATTTGGACAATTTCCTCGATATGGTCAATTGTTAATTTTTGAAAACATGTTTCAGCCTTTATCTATGTTGTCATCTCCAAGAGCATTGCTAAAAGTTAAATTTTAAGAGTTTTGCTAAAATTTTGATAAAAAGTGCTCTCCAAGAGTACCTCTATAATTTAGGAGTTGCTAAATTTTATAAGTTTGGCTTGCCAAATACCCATGGCCAAGTTAAAATTGCTATATGCAATTGCTTGTAGGGAAGTACAAAAAACTTTTGTACTTTTATGCAAAACAATAAATTGGAGGCAATGCTAATTAAATTAATAATAAATTTAAATTTATAGTTTGTACTAATTAAATCCATACTGCTTGTACATTCAAATACATATTAATTAAATTCAAATGCATACAAATTTGAATTAAAATTTTAAAATTAAAATTTTATAAATAATTTGAATATCATTATAAAAAATTTGTCACTATTTACAAATAATGAAACCTCTTTAGCGATAATTAACGTTGTCACGATGATTTAGTGATAATATTTTGATTATAATTTTTGGGGCATCGCTAAATGTTAATACTAAAAGTCAATATTTTTTTTTTAAAAAAAACTATTTTTTCTATTATGAAATAAAAATCAATTAGTATTATAAATATATTATTATTATTTATATAAAATAATAATTAAAGTTATTTGTTAAAATATAAATTAGCTATTTGAGTGAAATAATATGGTTGTTAAAAAGTAGTCTCTTAAAATATAAACTAGCTGTTGGAGTGCTGAGTAAAAAGTGGAACTGTATAACACTGTTCATTAGTTATATTTTAAGATAAGAGGCTGAAATTTAAGGGAGCTGTTGGAGATGGCCTAAAGACTTAGCAGCCACTTATCTAAAAGGAAAAGCACGTGCTTTTGTTTAGGTGGTACTCCCTCCCTTTTTTGGCGGCTAAATTTTTTTTTTTTTACTTTTATTTATCGCTTTCGAATTTTAATGTAAAAGTAATTTGTTTTTATTAATATTATCATTCTTGTTAACGGTTGAAGAGAATTGTTGTGATTCAATTATATCAGATATTAAGTTGTTAGTTCACTTTCGTTCTATTTCTGTTGTTTTTGTTCGTAGAACCTGTTATGAGGCAGCTCATTCTTTAGCAAGATTAGCATTTAGGCCATCTCCAATGGTCACCTCCGGGCTCGGGGCGGGGTCGGGCTGGGCTGGGAAAATGGTTGGAGATGGAGAGGGCTCGGGGCGGAGCTTGGCGGCGGGGCGGAACGGGCGGAGCCGCGGGCTGCGCGGAGCACGCAGGTCAGCCCGCGGCTCGCGTGGGTTTGTTGGGGAAGAACCCACACGCCCCTCTTTAAATTAAACAGGTGCCGCCAAGTGGCGGCACCTGATTGGGTCTTTCCTTTTTTTTTTTTCTTTTAATGAATTAATGTGTGTATGGTTAATTTTGTATAATTAATGTGTTGTATGTGATTTTAATTAATGTGTTATTTTAATTAGTGTTTTATTTTAATTAATGTGTTATTGTAATTAATGTGATTTTATTTAATGTGTTATTTTAATTAGTGTTTTATTTTAATAAATGTGTTATTGTAATTAATGTATTATTTTAATTAATGTGTTATTTTAATTAGGGTTTTAATTATATAGTATATAATATGATTAATTATTTAATCATATTTTAAATAAAATTATGATATACTAATAAATATAGAAATAGTCCATTTAATTTAACACTCATACAAATAATTTTTTTAAAAATACGAAATTAATGTATATTTGAACTTCTTGATAGTACTCGGAGTATTGTTTTGGCGGAAGCTGTTTGATTTGTTATGAAATATCATCGTTTCTATATAAAAATAAAAATAAAAAATAAATAAATGAAGTAACCATGATATATTAGTGAAATTAAAACAAAAAGAATTAAACAAACCCTATGAGCATAAAATTAACTAGTAATAAATTACCACGAAACAATTTCTTTTTAAACAATAAATACAATAGATGTCGTTGCATGCTACAAGAGAACTTCAGTAACAAAATTAATTAAGACCTGGGCCGATGAGGCACTAGCCTATGGGCTAAAGTCGAGGCTCCATGACTAAGAGGTCATGGGTTCAACTCCCACTATTGTAGGTATTTCTCTAGCTTAATACTACTAGTCTTTGTATATAATTACTTTATCTCGGTATTTTGACACCAATAAAATATATTTGAATAAATTTTCTAATATAGTGATTGATGTAGTACTTATGTATTCACCGTCTAAAAAAGATTAAAAATAAATAAATCAAGATCTGGCTAAGCAAATAATTATGTTAGAATATATAAGTTTATTAATAGTACAAGAATTATGTTTAGGAAATCACACTTTAGAGATTCGTATGTATATTCAGGCGGAGTCAAGATTTAAATTAAACGGGGTAAATTTTAATTAGAAATCTCTTCACTAACTTGTTCTATGGACAATTATTTGTGAATTTAATTAAGCAATTTTTGTATATTGTCATAATGCAAATTGCCATTATATCATATCAACAACTCTTTAATAACATATTGATAATCTAAAATGGTTGTACCTATGTGAGAAGTTTATATTGTGAATTATTTGGGCGCGACACTAAGTTTAAATAATACTTTTCCATAAATACTTTGAACAATGATCAAAACATTTTGGCGACTAGCTAGATTGCAGGGCCACCAAATGTCGAAATTTCTAGTCGGACATTGAAAAACTAGTTAGTACATTAAATGCACGGATAATGTGGTGTAATAGACAAATGAGCTGTTTGGTAGGACCTAATAGGGGGTAATAAGTCATATTATATGAGTTGATATGGCTAATACAATTTTTGGTAGCATTGCCCTAATACCGGGTCAAATAGATTAAATTCTTACGACCCGGTATTAAGACTAGAATATGATCCACCCAGGCATGGGTGAATTAGTTAATTCGGGTGAATATGGATTAAATAAAATGTCACTTATAACCTCAAATTGAAATATTTCTTTTTAACATATCATTAAATATCATAAATTCTTCACAAATCTATAAAAATGGAAACACATTATACGTAAATAAATCACAAATTAAAATCTATATCAATTTACAATTAATAAACATGGAGGCATTCAAACCAAAATATTGAACGAACATTGATCAACTCATACTCTTATAAATATCAAACAAATGGCTTCGATGAATTGATATATCTTAACTAACATAATATGTTCAATTAAGTAGTGAAAATATATTAACATATACCTAAACTCATAACTCTTAAAAACATATTATGGTAGATTGTTTTAATGTAATATAACTCAATCAAATCTACCAAATGTAGTTTTAATATGACATTCAATCTGACTTCAATCTAGCTTCAATCTAATCTACCTTAATCCCATACATCCTACCAAATGGTCCCAAAAAAAATTACATTTAATTTCTTAATATAAGAAGAAGTTGACTTCATAATCTATCTCATTTATATTAATTGAATGCATCTAATTAAATAATCTCTATTTATTTAGTGGTTCCTATTAGAGATTTTGGCTCACACCAACTGCAAGGACTGATTAGTATAAAGAATAATTAGGTAAATGTACAAGAAGCATTTTCAATGGAGGAGCTTAAAAGTTTTTTTTTTTTTTTGTTAAAATTGAACAGTTGGTCGATGCTTGTCGACTGGCCGGGTATATATTGGCAGTCCGGTCAACAAGTGGGATTCTTTTTAAGCACTGAAAGGGCAATTGACGATTCTCCTTAAAAATTAGATTATTAGTTCAAGTGGAGATTAGTGTCACAATTTTCATGATTAAGATTGTTTTATGATGCTTATGATGTTCAAAAAAAGAGGGGGGGGGGGGGGGGGATAATATTTTAATTAATAAAAAATCCTCATGTGTTAATATTTTTATAATTAGCAAAACTCTCTTCGACATGTTAACATTTTATTAGCTTGTTGCATCCATTTGAAAAATTAGAGTTAATGTTAAGTGTACAAGGAGGCTATTGCAAATTTTTTAAATTTATAAATGAGTTATATATTTCAAATTTTATAAATGAACAATTGTGCTTTCATATTTTATTTGAAAGAAAAAATAAAAAATCATGAAAAATAACCCGAGGGGTTTTCTGCCTCAGAAAAGGGGTAAATTATTTTTAACTTGCTATAATCTTGAGTTTTTTGCTAATAAAAATAACAAGAAGGATTTTCTATTAATTAGGATCAACATAGGGGTGTTTTCCATTTTACTCAAAAAAAAAAAAAAAAAGGAATCTTCATAATGTGATTAAGATTAGTGCATTAATTTAGAGACCATTAAATGGAATCTTCATCATCATTATCTTAAAGACTCAACAAAAAGGCGAACCAAGTGTTGTTATCAAATAAACCTTTTTATTTAAGTGCATATCCTTTTTGTTTTGAAGTTGCCTCTGATCATTATTGAACTAATTCCCAGTCACCCGTACGTGATAAATTAACTCATCCTAAATTTAAAGTGGAAGTAAAATGGCAAAATTATCCATCAAGGGGTAAACTAATAAAATATCATATATATATATATATATTTATATCAAAAGTAAAGTAATTCACATATATAATAAGATTGGGGAATAAGCTGACATTAAATAATACAAGGAGTGGATTGGACTATACAAAACGACACATTAGCGTAAACATGCCCATATAAAATAAGGCATTTTGGGTAAACATATCCATTTTTATTTTAAATTTAAAATAAGTCTTAAGTATATTGTACATATATCAAATTATATTTCTTCGAGGTCTAAAAATTATAGCGATGCAAAATATAGAAAAAAAAATGCTCTTTAATATTATGAAAATCACACGATATAAAATGTCATAGACTCTCTGATTATTTATCTTAATTTAAGGTACGTATGCGGGAATTTAAAATTAAGGAGTATTTTGACCATAATATTCTGACAGACCATCACTTTTTATGATGGAAGGCATTTTCATCAGATCAAAGACTATAGTACGTACTATTTTATAGAGTTAGTCAACTGTGATAAAATAATTCAAGAGAATATATATGTATATCTTTTTATTTTTATTTAATTTTTTTTTTTTTAGGGCTCAATCGTTATCATGAAGAAAATGAGGTAAGGGAAAATTGCACATACGTACATTCATCTGCATACATATATATATGATATGTCTACCCCATTTTGATCACGTATCAATTGTAAGAAACCCTACCATGCATGGTTCCATTTGTAATAATCACTCTCAAGATTAATCACATTTGTGGTGCACTACAAAAAAAGCTGTCTTCAGAAACGGCTTGATTCCAATGGAAAAAAAAGTTGTTGCTATTAGTGACGAATTTATAACTGATTACTAATTAAAACGGTGTTCTTTCAAAAATAGCAACAAATTACCAACAAAATTTCGAAAGAAAAGATTTTTGGTTGGAACTTTGTTGTTTAATTGTCGGTAAAGATGGCAGATAGCAACGGAATCGTTCCAACAGAAATAATTTGTTACAATTTTTTTGGTCAATAACAAATGTACAACTGAACAGCGACGAAAATCTAAGAAAACTATGTTTTTCAAAATTATCAACCAATTATCAACGGAATTTGTAACGAAAAATTGTCATTACAAAAAAAGCTGTCTTCAGAAACGACTTGATTCCAACGGGAAAAAAAATTGTCCCTATTAGTGACGAATTTATAATGATTACTAACGGAAACGATATTCCTTCAAGAATAGCAACAAATTACCAACAAAATTTCAACTAAAAGCATTATTCATGAAAAAATTATGTTTACTCCCAGTTCTCCGAATAAGTTTAATACTAGTGGAATAAAAAAAAAATCTCTTTTTCTTTGAAAAGGAACATTCAGCCCAAGAAGAATAATTCAAAAAAGGCCACAGGCAAAGTAATCAGCTTGAAGTACTATGTAAAGTAGAAAACAATATAAATAAATTTTAAGCAAGAGATAAAAACTTAAGAATTATCATTTGCAAATTGATAGGTGTCCTGGATATAATTAACAAACATCAATTAAATTGCATTCCAGCATGCCTTCTAACACCAATAGCATCATACATAACAATCAAACTAAATCCCATACAAACAAGGAACGAAAAATCTGCCATCCCATGAAAAATAGCCACATAACAAGGCGTTGCACCAAAAGCAAACACAGTCCCAAAATCTCATTTCCTCTCAACACAAATATTCAAGAAATTTTTCATAGATTTTGCATCAGCCCAAACACAGAAACTCAAAACAAATGTCAGCTTCACTGCTAAAGAAGCTACAAAAGTACTAAAGGAAAAAAAAAATTCAAGAACCAATTTATATTAAGTGTCATAAACTATTAGAAATTTTAAGAGCATTGAATAAAAACTACATCAAAGAATTCTACGTCCTCCTCCTCAACCGATCAATCATCATAGTCCATAAAATCATCACCACTGCTATGCTCATTTTCTCCACTTTCATGTATATGTTCATGTTCTTCTTCTAATAAAATATCGTCAAATTCTTTTTTGTGCTCTATATCCTCTTCATTCTCATCTACCTCAACAGTTCGACCAAGTTATGAAGGATCCACCTCTTCTAAATCACCATCGGTATCCAAAAGAATTTCTCCATCAACAAAGGATGTTTGTGACAAGATGTTTCCTGGAGCAGATGATACCCCTTCCTGGAAAGGACCTTCAACCATAGACTCAACTTCTTCAGCATCATCTAGTAGTAAAACTGCGGTCCTACTCCTAGCTTTGATTTTGCATACTACCACCCAATCACCGGCCTCTATCTTTGTGTTGCGGGCGTTTTGGGTAACCTGTGTAGTAAACCTGGTGAGCTTGTTGAGCCAATATAAAGTGTCATCCAGCCCAAGAAGAAAACTTAACCACTCAAAACTTTGAGATTTTCCTCAAAACTTGGAGCTTTAATGTCAATTTAGAAGATGTACAACCCAGTTGAGTGTTTGGATATATATATCAATCAAGTATTAAATTAATGCTTCATGCCTTCAACTACCTCACTGCAAATAATTCAAAAAAAGCCACAGGCAAAGTAATCAGCTCAAAATATTATGTTAGTAGAAAATAATATTAATAAATTTTAAGCAAGAGATAAAAACTTAAGAAATATCATTTGAAAATTGATAGGTGCGCTAGATATAATTAACAAACATCTATTAAATTGCATTCCAGCATGCCTTCTAATACCAATAGCATCAGTGACGACCTGATTCCAACAAAAGCAAATTTGTCGTTATTAGTAATGGATTAGTAATGAAATACCAACAAACTTTCAAATGAAAAGTGTTTCTTCGATAATAGCAACAAATTACCCACGAAATATTGGAAAGTAATATTTTTTTTATAGGAATTCGGTTGTTAAGTTGTAGGAAAAAATTATCCATAGAGACTAAATCATTCCAACGGAAAATTATCCATTGCTATTTAGATTTAGTAACTGAACAGCGACGGAACCATCAACAAAAATATATTCCACCAATAAAAATGATAAATTACCAACAAAAAATTGGGAAAAAATATTTTTCGTAGGAATTCAATTGTTAAGTTGTAGGAAAAAGTTATCACATAGCGATGAAATTATTCCAACGAAAAAATTACCAAATTACCATTGATAGAAATATGTTTCACGAATAATAACAATAAATTACGTTTTACGAATAATAACAACAAATTACCAAAGAATTTGAAATAAAAATATTCTATGTATGACATTTGTTATTAAGCTGTCGGGAAAGGTGATCCATAGTAGTGAAATCATTCAGGTGAAAAAAATACGTGACTACTTCTCTTTCATAAATTTGGATCAATTTTTTCATCATTTTAACTTTTTCTTACCAATTTCACCGGTATATCCCATTTTAACCGATATCATTGATTTCCTCATTTTTTTTTATCAGTTTAACCCGTTTTTACTTCGATTTCGTCAATTTCACTAGTCTAACCATTTTTAACGATTTAACACGTTTTTCATAGAATTTTTTAACCAATTTAACTCTTTTTACTGACTTCACTAATTTTACCAGGTATACTCGTTTTTAACCAGTTTTACATATTTTTTCACCAATTTCATTGACATAATAAATTTTTGATGAATTTAACTTGTTCTTTTAATCGGATTCACCATTTTTTCATAAATTTCACCGATTTTTTTAATTTTTCAACTAATTTCATCATTTTATAGCACATTTAACCAATTTTATAACATCGATGTTTTCACTCGTTCACCTATAAAACTCATTTTCGATCATTTTAACCAGATTTTACATTGATTAAATTCATTTTCCAATGGATTAACCAAAATTTTTAATAATTCATAAATTTCATATATTTTAGTGGCTTTTACACCTCGATAAAATTAGTGGAAAAATAAATTATTCGACGAAAAAACGTGTAAATCTGTAAATTGGTGAAAAAATGTTGAAAACGGGGTATTGAAAACGAATGATATCAGTTAAATTGAAGAAAAAAATTGGTAAATTCGATTTAAAATGAGTTTAACCTATCAGGAACATGTAAATTTGATGAAATTCGTAAAAACAATTGAAATCGGTAAAAAAAAATTGAAACATGTTGAATAAGCTAACTTAGTTAAAACTAAGTGATGTCGATGAAAAATGGTGAATGGTTAAATCAATCAAACAAATCAAGTTGATAAAATGTGTGGCGAAAATCGATGAAAATGGGTAAAAGAGAATGAAAATGGTGGAAAAACTAGTTAAATTGGTCAAAATGATTTAAATTAAAGAAATTAAGGGGAAAACTAGTTATATCGATAAAAAAAAATGAAATCAATTAATTGAGGGAAAAAGGGTGAAATCAATAAAAAATGGGTTCAATTGATAAATTTGGAAAAATAAAAAAACTTATGGGAATGATGAAATAAACTATTAGGTGGCTCATATATATAATCGTCTAATGAAATTACAACAAAGCAGTCCAGCTCAAATGGTTTGATCATTTAATATGTATATGTGAGGTCAAGGGTTCAAATCCCATATCCAACAAGTTAATTAAAAACATATTGCCTAGTCACCAAGCATCGCCCAGGGCACATTGCCCAGGCGAGCCTCAGGCAGCCCCTTGAGTGACCCGGGCCAGAACTAGGAATGACATTAGTGCCTAGGCCAAGCCCAGGCGATACAGAGGCGCTCAGGGTAGCCCCGTGAGTGGCACGGGCGCCTGGGCTAAGACCAGTCAGGCGTCCAGGCATAGACCGATCACTCGAATGCGCAGTCCAAGCTCGAATGACCAGTCAGGCATGGCCCCATCGCCTGGGCGCCCAGGCAAAGCTCAACTCATGGGCGCTTAGGCTAAGCATGATTGCCTGGGCGCCAGGCAATGCCTGACCGCTCAAACGACTAGTCGAGGACCAACTGCCAGGCGAAGCCCGACCGCCTAGGAGCCTAGGCAAAGCCCGATTAAATGGGCTATGTGAGCACAACGAAATATATTTTGATTCTAATATCGTCGGTATTTTTTCAACCGATCAGTGACAGAATACCAACAAATCTAAGCCGACGGAATAGTTCTGATGCTAAAGCTGTCGGAATGCTTTCAACAAAATTAGCAACAAATTACCAACATATTACAAGCAACAAAATAATTTGGATGCTAGATCCGTTGATATGTTTCCAACCGATTAGTAACAAAACAATAACTGAATTAAGCCGAAGGAAATCTCTTAGTAATATTCTAACAGAATTACCTACAGTTTTTTCCATTTGCAAAGCTATTTGAAGCAGAGTACTTTTCAACGGTATTACCAACAAATAAATTATTGTCGCTATATTTACAAACGGAAATGATTCCGTCACTCCATTTACCTATGGGGCCTTCACACACGGAATATCCAACGGAAAAAATCCGTCGCTACTCTTGAATATCAACGGAAATCGAGGCTTCACCAACAAAAAATTGTGTTACAGAAGGCCCATTTTCTTGTAGTGGTGGGTTAAAGTCATACACGAGGTGAGGTCTTATTCTAATAGTAAAACTATTAGTTATGGATAATTTCCTAGTTTAATGTTTAATACGAATTTTGTTGGTTTAATGTAGGGGTGAGATCGGTACAAGTTTTCGAGAATTCGGATATTTTGGGATGGGATTTTGAGTTACTGTATCTCAAATTCAAATCCCGAAACCCGATAGATCAACCAAGGTCTCGATAGTTTCAGGTGTTCGATTTAGTTTCGGGATTTCGGGACGGGCCGGGACTGGGTGTCACGAGAAACTATTAATTTTCTTTCCTTTTTAGCTTAATGCAACTTGCAATCGCCTCGGATCTTCTGTGCGAAACGCCTCGGGTCTTCTATGTCAATATAGGTGTGTCATTTCACAATCTTGCGCCACATGTCTTGGAGTTATGCACCACTTGTAGGAGTAAATAACATATTAACTCCTTTTGTTATTTTTAATAGACAGTCAGTGGCGGAGCCAAAACGTATACTCATCGAGGTCATCATATATCAAGCTAACAATAATTTAAATTTAATTACAAATTTTAAATAATATTAAAAAAATCAATAACAACAATGAAATTTGAACAAAAAATTCAAACTCAAATCAATTAGATATAATGAAAAAGTTTTGTTTACAAGTGTCCACGACTTATTTTAAGTGTTCTTAATATATTTTTTTTGTTTTGCCCCTTTTTTATTGGGTTTCTTTTGTGGGAAAAGAAATAAAGATGAGTGAGATTGGTAAAAATAGCATTGATTTTTGTATTAAGAAAGTGTCCCCTATATCTTAAAATTATTAGTTGTCATTTACTATAATTCACATTAGAAATTAGGAAGAATATGTTGGAGTTTGAGTTGAAACATGGACCTTTTTCACATAAAATTGGAATACTTCATCCATCTCATTTTTCTTTATCTCTTGCTACAACTGACTAGTCAACACAACTAAATTTATAAAAATTATAATAAATAATTTAATTAATCTATTTCATTAATAAGTTGATAATGTCATATAATACCTTATGTATTAATATTTAAAAGACTTAATACACCACAAATGTGAATAATTTAGCATGATAAATCACTTAAAAAGTTAAAAAATTTAATTGGGTACTGCAACTAATAGAATAAAAATAATTGGATGGATGAAATATTAATTAGAGGGCCAGGGTCCGTTAATTTTTTTTACAAATTATACTAAGATTATATATATTTTAATAGAAACATAAGGTATATATATATATATATGTGAACTATAGCATATAGCTAACAACAAAATTTCAGGGGTGTCCATGCACCCCCTTGGCTTGAACGTAGCTCCGCCGTTGTAGACAGTTTAACTCCCTATGATAAATAAAATGACAAAATACCTCCATGTGTATTTATAAATGAAGCCCACGGTCTCCTTCTTGATTTTTATATTTTTACAAGGGGTTAAAATGCCCATCATGCAATATCACAGAGAGTTTTTAAGTATATCATAGTGAGGTAATTACTTATTTACGCATATCACGTGGGGGTAAAGTAAGGTGAATATATTTTCAAGGGTAAGGTTAAATTGATCATTTAATTTTTTACATTAAAATGAAGTCTCGGTTGCATTATAGAGTGTGTGGGCAACACCTTCACTGTAAAGGAAATATATTGCTCGTTATTTCATATCACATGAAGATAAATTGCTTATTTTCATATCACATGAAGGTAAATTGCCCGTTAAACATATCACGTAGAGTTACCTTTTAAAAAAAACACCACATGTAGACTAACCTTAAGTAACCTTCTTCATGTATTAGTTTCGACGTTGTTATAAATTAATTACGTACGTACGTAGTCTTTACACCCTTTCAGTAATAAAATTTATTTTCTGTTATATAACCGTTCAAGAAAAAATCAGAATAATGTCGAGTGTTTCATGATAAAGAATGCGGGTATTGTTTTTCTGGCTAAAATTAATCAATGCTCCAAGTAACTAATAATAGGGGTGCACATGGTTTTCAAAACCGTACCGGACCGTCCCGTACCGTACCGAATGTTAGGTTTTTTTTCTCAAAATCGAAGGTCTTGGTATGAATGAAAACCGTACCGAGTATTTTGGTATGGTTTTGATTTTAGACTTCTCATACCGTAAAAAACCGTGCCGTACCGAAATTGAAAAGAAACATGAATTAACTATTCTTTTTTTTTTTTTTAAATTTACAACTAAATTTTATAAATTTATAATTCAAATATTATTGAATACTATATTATTTATATATTATATTATAGTCCTTCATAGTTTATAATTACTACATTGCTATCGTACAATTAAAAAAGATATGCTCAAATTTAGCCCATATTAAATTTGTTATATGTTGAAAACTTAATATGCAAAAATTTTAGACAACAAATACCAAATAATAAGTTTCTTCACATAATAAAAACAATGATCAAATAATTAATCAATTAATTTTATTCAATTAGGTCGAACTATAGCGTCAAATTTGTGAACATTTTCTTTTCCAATGCTTTATTTAATGTATAAAAATAGTTTATAAGATATTACATTATTAATTTCTTATATAATTGTCAACTATGTGATCAATTATATATGAAAAGTCGTACTGTTATAATTAATTTCTTATATAATTGTCAACTAGTTTGGTTTTGAGTTTTTAAAAATCGCACTAATTGGTACGGTACAAATTTTGTTAAAAATACCGCAGAACTATACCATGTGCACCCCTAACTAATAATAAATGTGGTGGATTTAACTAAATTCACGCAGTAGAGGATCGTGCGCGCTCCGAGTCAAAATGATAATTCATGCTCAAAATTCATCCATGCAGAAGAATCATAGATTATCGTACCACGCACTTTTTGTTGGATAAGGATGAAGATGAAGGCACTGAAGACAATTTGTTAAGGGAGGTTTTGAAGGATTCCAAAACTTCAAGATTGGCTAAGTATGGAGTAACTTAGCTGATGATCCCTTAGAAGAAATTTTGACTAAGTAAAGAAGACATCAGAATAGTCAAAGTTTCAAGGTCCAAGACTTCTGATCTGCTGAAGTAAAGTTATCAGACTGATGAAGATCAGCCGACTCAAATCAGATTTGTTCAAGTTTGAGATCAGCCGAGTTCGCCATCAGACGTGTACTTTCGTCAGCCAAGTGAAGAAGATCATGAAGTGTTCCCAACGGTAATAAATGCCCCTTGGAGTAATAAATGCTGAAGTACAAGGTTATTAAAGACAAATGATTGAAGAAATGCTTCACATCAGCTGGGTGCATTTAATGCTGCATTTAATGCTGCCTGCAGAATAGTACTGTTGACAGTACGGACAGACTGCAAAAGAGCCGTTCGCGGATTTTAAGGACCAGTACTCGAGGAATTTGAATCTTGTCTCTCTTCAACGGACATTTTTCAATCCTCAAGTATAAATAGCTGAAAGAGACGAAGAAGAAGCAAGCAACACACTTTCTGAGAGAAATTTCCGAAGCAAAATTCTTTAAGTCTCAAGAACAGCTCACTCATCAGCCGAGTCATTTGTTGACGAAAGCAGAGTTGAAGAATCAAGAAAAATACATCTTCTGAGTGATTTTGTAAACAAGAGTGTTATGCGGAGTTGTGATCCATCTTTGTGAGTGATCAAACTTCAGAGAATAGGTCTTCTGTGTGATTTCCTATTGCGAACTTGTGGTCGTTTCATTTGTTGTTCGACGCAAGCAGAGTATACTGTAAACTTTGTGATTATAGTATAACCCAAGATCTGTGTGACTTGGAAGAGTGGACTAAAGGATATTCAAATCCATATAACCACTATAAAAATTACTTGTGTTTTTACATTGCTTTTAAATCTGCATATTTTATGTTTGCATAAAAACACATTAACTTAATTGTTTGAAAAAGGATTTAAAGGAGTTTATAAAACTGGGGAAATATTTTTCAAACTACTAAGATTACTTGTGAAAAACACTTTAAAAATTCGCTGCAAGTACTCTAAGTATTAAAACTGATTTTGGCAAAATCAGCTAAGTAACAATCAGACGAGTGGTCAACAAGGCTGTTCAAAGATTTGTTCGCGAACAGAGTTGTAACTAACTAATCTGATCAGCTTAGTCTGTTCAGTTAAAGTGAAAGTTTTAAAGTTAAATTGAAGAAAAATTTTAAAGAGGTTTATTCACCCCCCCCCCCTCCCCCCTCTCTAAACCTCTTCTGACCACTTGGGACCAACACTTTTATTAATTTTTTTAGTAATTAGATTTTTTCTTTTAGTTATTTAGTTTATGTATTTTTTTGTTATTTCATTTACATAGAGGCCTAGGACTTAGGAGTGCTCTATTTCATCATGAGTTTCTTTCCTTTTAAGTTTTAAGTTATTTGTTATGATTCTGATTTTATTATATTATCATAGTTATTAGCATTTTTTTTACTTCTCTATTTTTTTAGAAGTTTAAGGTTTGAGTTCTATATATATAAGTACTTATTGTTTAAGGTTTTTTTCACCTTAAGTGAGATTGTTGTTCTACGACCCTAAAATATTATTATGGTCCATCTTACATTCACTAAAATAATAAATATAAAAATGATTCCAAATTAAAGATCGTATCATTATTTCTGATCAGAGTCATATATAGAACTATAATATTTAAAATTATAAAATAATTGAATATTATGTTATTTAGAATGAACGAGATTCACTTTCTCTATGATTCATAAATATGTGAATTGTGATGAAACTACCATATATACAGAATAATTGTTATTCTATCCAATGATATTGCTCTCGTACAATTATTACATACGTCAATGATCATATGGGATCCTATTTATCAAATAAATTATAAGCTAATACACTATCAATTATAAAAAGGTACGTAAATTATATTTCCTTCACGAGCCACAGGGCCTGTTTGTTTGGCGTTTTCTAAAAAAATTTCGTGTTTGAAAAATGCCTAACAAACATGTTTTTTATTTTCTAAAATAAATTTTTCATCTCTCAATTTTCTCAAACTACTTTCTCAAAACCCAAACAAACAACAACTTTCTTATCTCTAAACAAAACATATACAAACTCTACACTGATTTGACATAAAGTAACATATCTCTTACAAAATTTATCTCACAACAAACATGATTTGACATAAAGTCTTACACATCTTACCCTTACAACCTAATTCTTCAAAAAAAAAAAAAAAAATTTACATCTATTTTATTTCTCAAACCACTCTCCCAAAACCCAAACAAATAATATTACGCAAATCGAGATTATTTTACAAATCTCCACTACTTTCCCAAACACCAAACAAACATGCCCACAATTTTCTATAGGACAACTTCTTAGAAATATCAGAATAATCATGTCGATCGATTGATAAAAGTTAAAACATAACTTATTTTGCCACAATTTTCCATTGGACAACTTCTTAGAAATATCAGAATAATCATGTCGATTGATAAAAGTTAAAACATAACTTGTTTTGTTAAATTCTCAAACATATATGATTGTGTTTCCTGACACTTTTTTTAATGGTACTTTTTGTCTATTTTTTTTGTACTACAAAATTTCAGAATATAGTATTTTTTTATCATAAATAATTGTTTCTGACATTGCAAAATAGAAATTAATTACAACAGTACAAAAAACATGAGTACTTTATGTGTGTCCATCATACAGCTACATTATATTATATAAAAAAATCATCCAGCTCCAATAAAAGAATTAGGACGAGACTAAGAATTATTAATAATAGCAAATATAATATATCATTTAAACATGAGGTCACATGGGAATCACTCGAGGAATAATCAGGTATGATTCTGATTCTAACTTATAAACAAATGAGGCAACCACATATATATCTTTTAATTTTCGAATTATAAATTAAGATAATGTCTTATGCATGACACGGGAAATGGGGCCACGGGATTGGACTTCAAAGAACCCTTTATGGTTAATGTGGAAATAGTTTGACTGAGTTTAATTTCGGTTTGGTCTCAATAAGTGGTTTCAAAAGTTTGACGAAATTTTTGAAACTCGATTTGGATAATGGTTTCAATGGAATATTGAGATTATAAAATATTATTAAATAATAGTTAGTGAGTTTTGAGATTTGATTTGGATTGGAGTTTGGTTGTAGGGTTTTGGGGAAGAAAAATAAGTACTATGTGTCAAATCAATAATTTTATAAGTTTCAAGTAGGTCTGTACATGTTTCATTTTGAACTGAAACCTAGGTTTGAGCTGAAACTTATTCAAACTCCTTACCATATATATGGGGTTTGACCCGATATGGATGAGACCAAATCCAGTCAGTCTCATTCCATACATACAGACCCTTAGATTCCATGTTTTATCTCTCTCTCAAGCAAATTTCTTTTGTTAATATTAAATATATAGATTTTATATTACATTTGGTGTTATTTTCAAATAAATTGCAACATAACTCAATAGAGATAAAGTTAATTTAAATAGTGTGGCCAATGCTTGTAGTTAGTAGTACATAATCTATGTAGAAAAAAAAAAAAAAACACACACACACACACACAGTGCAATTTGAAGCTTGTTGCTCGAAGATATGATAATTATTGACACGGCCTAAAATGTTGCAGGGCAAATTTGAAATTTGTAATTGAGTATTTTTCCGCCTATCGTTCATATTAAAAAAATTGAAAGAACTTCGATTTCAAAAAGGATGTCATAAGTATGTATGGATGTAAAATTTTAAGTGATAGAATTCACATTATCTCGGAGTGAACGATATATTGATAATATTGATCGAAGTGTCAGCGAGAGTAAATCTAATTAAAGGTCGTATTAATATTTCAACGAAATTTGCGATGTATATATATGTTTTCGTCGCAAAAACTCCGTTCGAAAATGAATTTTTGTTTTAGTTTTATTTGGTGCGTGGAGAGAATCTTTAAGGAGTGAGATGCACAGTATACCAACAAAAGTTTTTATAAATACTTTTGAATCTTAGTCGTGATTTTGAAGTCATGTCTAACGTCTGAAATAAAAAATTTGGTCAACTGCGAATTTTGATAGGGTGTATGTCCCGTATTATAATCACTTTTAATAAACTTTTGAAACACAATAAATCAACTTTTGAATAGTCACAAACTATAATTTTTTTTTTTTTTTTTGACAATTATTCTGTAATCAATTTCAGTGATAATGGATTCTACTATATTCAGTTATTGTAAATTTACCTTTTCTCGTTAGGCCAACTCATTTAATTTAATTATTCTGAAAATTTAGCTAGCAATTAGATCATATATTTGATTGGAAGAATATTTGTTGTCATCCTTCAATGATGGCTACAAGACATACCGTCATTTTGTTTCACAACAATTTATACCACAATTATATAATAGCCGCAAAACATACAATTTTGTAGTGTTATGAATAAAATTTTAAAAATAAAGAAAAAATATTTACTAATTAATGAAAGAAAAATAATATATTTTATTGGAGAAGAAGTGAAAATAAATATTTGTATACATAATTTCTTTTTGTACGATAGGGAATTTGTGAGTATGTACAAATGCATCTAAATATCTAAAATCACTATCTGTTTTTTTTATTTTATTGGATCAATGAGGCCAACGCAACATATGTTAAGAAAATTCTTATTTTTTTGTCCAAGTGAAAAGTTTAGAAGATTTCAAGACTCGGCAACAAAGCCGCTCACAATCTCGTAAAATGTGAAAACTTTGTAATTGAAAGGATTATATCCCTCTCTCACTCATCTTCCCGTTGTTTTGTTGATTTTTGTTTTCTCTAACATCCTAGGATTTTTATAACAAATTTTTTAAGGGAAATTTACATAGGCATCCCCTGACTATTACCCAAATTACAAGAAATTACCTTCCTGTTTGAAATATTACAAAAACACCCCTTCAATAAAAAATTATATTAGAAGGACACCCCCTTGTTACATAAAATATATTACCAATACATCCCCTAAAATCATTACAAATACACACCTCGAGTGGGTGTTTTTGTAATATTTCAAACAGAAGGGTAATTTCTTGTAATTATGGTAATAGTCAGGGGGTATCTATGTAAATTACCCTTTATTTAATTTTCATGTTTTCATGGTTAATAATTTGCTTATAAAAAAAATTTCAAACTTTTTGTGGAAGCACTTGATGTTCTATTTTTTTTTTTTTTTTTTTTTTTTTTTTTTATCTTTTAGTGACATTTAGATTTAAAATATGACTTTAATTCATCTTGAGCCGCTTAGAACGAATTATGTAGCAACTTTTATGCTCTATTACAATTATATATATATATATATATATATATATATATATATATATATATATACAGAGATATATAATTAATATGATGTAGAGTGTTAGATTTATCAAAAGAAATGATATAGAGCGATAGAAAGAATATATATTATTTAAATTTTGTGACTTAATCATATTCCTTATGGATGGGCCAGGTAAATGTATGTAACTGAACATCATTGCACGCTGAAGGGACGTTGAGGGCCGGGAGATGTTAAGACCAATGGTAGCTTGACTTATTAGCTGAGATTCATTATCTAACCTATATAAAAATCAAAAGAAGAACAAGGGGAATATTATTGTAGTACATTTAAAAATAAATAAATAAATTCATTTTGGTATTTGTTTTTAGTAGCTATAAATTTTTAACTATGATCTTATGGCTTCCAACTCGAGTAATATAATTTACTTCCGTATATTTTTTTTTTAATTGAGAAAAAATCTCGTATGTTTTTTAATTTTTTTTTTATTAGAGAAAACATCATTTTGTGAACAAATCTAAGATATTTGGTGTCCCTCGTACTGTCCTACATTTAAGTGTGAGTACTGTTTATGATTTGCATGAAAAACGACAAATATATGTTATGTTTTCTTTGTAATAATGTGGGAAAGTACCATTATTCACAAATTTTTTGCTATAACCATCTATAAGGGCATCTCCAGTGATGCCCTCAGCCTAAGTTCAGCTCCCCCTCATCCCAGTTCAATTTTCACTCAGATTCCAAGTCCAGCTTTCCCTTTCTTTTTCATAGTCATCTCCAATGACTCAATCTATCAATTTCATTTAATTTCAGTCCTCATTTTTTTCCAATATTACTTAATAATAATAAATTGTATTTAAGTTTCTTACAATCTTATTAAATTTACAAATAATTAATGTTAAATTTCATAAATCAAAGTTACGTTCTTTTAATGTTAATTTTTTAAAATTAAATTTTCTTTAAGTTTCCTAATTTAAAGTTTACATTTTTTAAATTAAAATTAACCTTTTTAAAATTAATCATAAATTAAAGAAATTTTTTATTTAAAAAAAAGAAAGAATTTTATTAACTAAGAATAAATAAAAACAAAAAATCATTGCCTTCAAGATTTAAGGGATGAGGCAAGCCAACCTTGGCTTGCATCACCCCTTTGAGCAATGGATGGTTTGATTCAAGGGGACCTCCCCTTGAATCAATGGAGATGGCCATCTCCATCCCTTCAAGGGGGAAGCTAGATCATTGGAGATGATGGCCTAATCTTAAAACATTGTAAATAACCTCATTTCTCTTAGTCCGCTAATAAAAAGAGAAAAAAGTTTATACCAATTTATTCCTATGTGATTTAAAAAAAGCAATTTACCCGTCTGTAAAAAATTTAAAGAAGTAATTTATCCACTTCAGTCGAAGAATGTAACACACTTATCAAAATTAAAAGTGACATAAAAAATATTTTGTAACTTAAGCTGCTAAAATACTACATATAAAAAATATCAGGAAGACTTGAACTCTATAATTATCACATGGTTAAATTATCGTTAACTCATAAAGAAAACAGCATTTTTGCATTTTACTCCGAATTCTTTTATCAATTTAATACATGAAGAGACAACATAATCAAAGTCCAAAAAAAACTCATGAATATATCTCTATATTATTAGGGAACCCGTATAAGGGCAGATGGGTCCCATGCAAGTCTAATCATTGAAAGCGTGGGACCAACCCTACACACAACACACGAAGAGGGCCCTTTCTTCTATTGAAAATGCAAGCTAGTATCAACTACTAACGATATGAAATATGCTTTAATAAGATTAACTGTGACTACATAACCCACTACCACATCTCTTTCATCCCACATTAAATAAGTATATGATGTAGATACGTATCATGCATATTAATTATATCTTTAATTTAAAAGACATATAAATGCTATTGGAAAAAACAACAATAAATGTATTAAAATAAACTAGCTAGGCATATCATACAAAATTCAATTAAGTACATTAAGACTTTGAAGTCGGGCAGAATAATTCTGCAGACTAGTTTTCATCATAAATTTACAAATTTGAAATGCATAAAAATGAATTCAAGATGGGTAAAAACCCGAGAGAGAAAAATCTTTTCTATTTTTTTAATATCAATAATCAACTCCCTGAAAATAAGTCTACATGCCGAACTTTTATAGCTAAAACAAATTAACTAACTAAAAATAGATTAAACTCCTAAAGGAAACAAAATAAATTAAAGATAACAATGAAGACTTTTCTAGAAACAAAATAACTAAAAAGATAACAAAAATATTCTGCAAATCTCATATTTGATATTCTTTCAAAATCTTCCTGCATCAGACTTGATACATATTCAAATAAACCTAATCTTATTATCCAAATTTTTGACATGGTGCATGTTTTAACTATTGGATATCGCAAAAAAGGTACGATAATTAAAATATCATATTGAATAAACATTTATTTTTTAATTTATACAATTAGAATTAATATTTGTTTCTAACCTATGATTAGAACACATAGTCCATTACTACTGATTATTTTATGTTATTCATGTTCATCTTAAACAAAATATACCCAACTATTTAAGTAGAGCATATAATCGTGTTCGAATTAAATTATTCATTTGCCAAAGTCTCCAAAACTAAAATTTCTAAGCATAAAAAACTAAACAATATATAAGCTATTCTACCAGTAAAAGAAAGTAACAAACAACAAAAAATAATATTTAATTTGTGATGCAAGAGGGAGCTACTAATAATTAAAACTCAATCATTGGTGTTATATCTTTATGTTACTCTTTATTTATAGTAAAATATTACCAACTCACGAAGTATTATTTTCTTTGACCAACTATCAATCGATTATAGAAAAATAGTATGAGAAAAAAAAAATTCTAGACCTGCAAAATCGTGGTGTACCATAACTTGAACCACAATGTACTGGGCGTACGATATGATATTCAAAAGTTTGATTAGATATTGAATATTTAAAAATCACAAACTGATATGGTATGAATATAGCAAATAAAACCGCTATACAAAATCAACTTCACTACTATTTCATCTTTATTTCTAAAATTTTATCCCCACACAAATAAACTCATTATAAAAGAAAGATGCAATCATATAACGTTTATTGGTTTAAGTTTTTCCATATTAAAAGAACAAAAAATGATTGTTGAAGGTAGATACATTGTATGAAATATTTATATATACATAAAGGTGAATAATTGGATATTTGTTAGTTGTGATGTACTTATTTTATATTGAAATTTTACATAAATAAAGTTTTCTATTCGAGAAGTTTAATTTATGTCAAACTATTAATTTAAGAATTTGATTCACGGTTTGAATAATTAACTTTGTTTAAATTTTTATTTTTTCTTAATTATTTCATTTCTTCAGTAATCTTTATTGGACTTAAGATTTTAATATAATATTATCGTTAAAAGTATTTACTATTATCATAATATATATATATATATATATATATATATATATATATATATATATATATATATATAAAGTCTATAATAAACCCAACGTGGATTAAAATTTCTATGTATTTGCATAAAAAAAACATCGAAGTTTTTTTACTCTTGAGTCAACTAAAACGAAAAAACAAGTAGTTTCTAGTTTTAATTAATACATTTTTTTTTTATTTACAATTATATTTCAAAAGGTTCTCGGAAATTTCCAAAAATATTCTAAATTTTAATATTTAATTGAACGAAGCATACAACGGGAAAAAAAATTAATACGTGGATCCCAGTGAAAATATATCCGGTGTAAATTAATCTCATACGCGTGTTTAAGGAGTACGTATTACGATTTAACAAATTAAATTACATAAAATTAGTAAAAATGAAAACATAAATCAAACTACTTCAACATTACCGTAAGTCGGTAGTTTGGATCCCTTTAATTTGGAGCTAGGGATGATGTTGAAATATTGAAACTGAAATGATGATACTAATTTTTTTTTTCGTTTATTTTCACACATGGCAAGTTGTTATTTTCTGGCTCCACCAATAAATTATAAGCCGTCCAACATGCCTGTGGAAAGACACTCGATTTCTGTTTTATTTCGCTGCAGTGTACCTTCCATAATTGGGTTTAATTTTTTCGAATAAAATAAAATAAAAAACGCCTATATTAAGGTAGTTAATTAATTCTAGCTTCCTACTTATAAAAGTACATGCAACAGGTTTTAAATGTAATTAGGAAATGAGGACTAAACCAACTCATTATGTTATAGTCTTGTCTACATCTACATGGTTTTGATAAAAAAAAAAAAGGGACATTAACATTGTTCGGTAGAGCATCTCCAACAATGTCATCTATATTAAATTATACATGGTAAACAGTGTTTTAACTACTTAATTTTAGCTATTTGCTCCAACAGTCATCATCTAAAATTTCAGAATTACTATATTTTATTTTTATTCTTCTTTCAATATTAAATTATAAATTACATTATAAATAATATTTTATTACATTTATTATATTTTCACATAATTAATAATAAATACATGCTTTAATGTTTTTTTATTTAAATATAATAAATTAATAATTTTATTTTGAAATAAATGGCTTTAAATAATGATTTAGTAAACTATTAGATTCAAACCGATAATTTTTATTTTTTTATTAACAATTATATGCATTTAATTTAAATAAACATAGATTTGCTTATGTGGATGTCCTGTATATTTATACATGGATATCCATATATGCAAGTTCAATCTTCTATTATGCATAGGCTTGTATAAATACAAGTCACTGCTGGAACAAGATTTTTTGATTTGGTTATGTATAATCTCAATTTTAGCTCTTGAAAGAGCTAAAAAGTATATTGTGTCATATGGGATTCTCTTTAGGGGTTAATATGCACGAAATTCTATTGTGTCATATATGTCGACATGAAATTATTATGTGTTAGATTATTACACCAATTTCTCTTTATGTTATTATAAACCCTGCATACTCTATCAACCTTCGTCAGTTTTACTAACCGTTAATTTTTCAAATCATTTAACATTTAATTAACATTTGTTATTTAACCTTATATATTATTCGTAAATTAAACAATAAATAATATAATATTTTATAAAATATAAATACATAAATATTTTTCTTACAATTTATTAATGCAATTTTTTATATATTTACTAATAAATTATGTAGAATTATAAAAATAAAAATCTTATTCATAGTTATATTAACAATTTAATATTAATATGTTATTACTTTACTAAATTAAATATGAATATAATATCTTATAATATAAGAATCTTATTTGTATATTTCTTAATTAGAATAAGATAAATTTGTTATATTCAATAAATCAAAAATATTAAAAATTTAAAAACAGAAGTAGGATTTCGTGCGGAGTTTATAAAAACATAAGAGCATTTGATGCAACAAAACTTAGTAGTTTTCGTGGAGGTATCTCATAAGAAAAATGGGATTGTGTAAGATTTTCTTTTACTTCTAATATTATCTCACAAAAAAAAAGGGGATTTTGTAAGATTTTCTTTTACTTCTAATATATGAATTGATTCTTGAGGTCGAGTATTTCATATATATTCATCAAAAGCATAGAAAGTTTCCTTTTTTTTGGTCATCAATCTAAGCGAAACTATGAGAAGTGTGAGGGGACTGAATGTATGAGTAAAGCAAGCCCAACACGTGATATATTAATGTCCAACCTTGTGAATTGCGATATGTAGCTCCCAACACACGAATAAGGACCGACCAGACCTTTGTTATATGAACTAAGAATGACAATTCAGGCCTTTGTTATGTGCAGTGAAATGTGCGGATGAAAAATAATCTCATCATGTGAACAATGAGAAGCCCATCACAAAAGGCAATGACTCAAATCAACTTGGGACACTGATACTATATTATAATCCATGTTGATCTTTGCAATGCCATATAAAAAAAAGGTATCAAATTCTTCTTACACGGATATTTATTTCATATTAAAACCAAAGTTTATCTTTGTAGTTTATGTTTCCAAGGTCACTGTCCCAATAAAATATAACTGCATGTACTTTTTCTTTATAATGGATTACAATATAGCAGTCCAATAAATAACCATTTCTATCTCTCAAACGGTGAAATGCAAAAATGGTGAACGCCTCTAAATTAACCTCTTACTCCAAATCATATGTCATGGGTTGAACTTTTTACAGTCAATTTGTTAACGGATAATTACTAACTTTTTTTCTTTTTGAGAAATACAAGAAGATATCAATTAGCTAGGAAATTCAGAGTTTACAATATCTAGGATAGATAAAGGTAAAACATTGAAAACATAAGATTCCCTAAAAGAAAGTCAAGCAACTTCATGAGCCGCTTTGTTCCCGTCTCTGTTAATGTGTTGTGCCTGTCAATGTGTTGTGCCCGAAAATGTTCAAAACTAGAGGTTATAGTGTGTAAATCTGAGATGAGATTTCCGTCGGACAATTACTAACTTAAAATTCCAACTCTAATTGCACATGATCATGGCCACATCTTAAACTTTGTCGTAAAATGAAATACTCGATCTGTCAATGCCTGCCAACGTGGCAGAGGTTGTAGACTTGAACCAATAATGAAATATGGAGCCCATGCCCCACGTGTGCTGTGGGGTTTAATTAAATCAAGCACTTCATGAGATCAAGAGCAAGTGCAACGGTGAATATAAATGGAGATCCAAATCATTTTGGCTCCAAAAGATTAAAAAAAGAAAAAAGGTGAGCCTAATGGAGGATTCAAAGGGAGGTGCAAAAGGCTCACCTTTCTAAATTATGTCTAAATATGGGTTTAGAATATGAAAAAATTATTTAGTGCAACCGTTATAATGTGGTGTATAGAGCAAATTATTAGGATTGTATGAAATTATTTTTAAGATATCATCCCCCATCGTGTATTGCGAAGCAAATCAACTTTATATGAATCTCAGCCATTTGCTGTATCACGACATTCTTGCAGCGGTTATACCAAATAATCTCTTCAGAATATATATGGAAACCCAAAACTTTTTTCAATATATAAATATTAAATGAATACATGTTAATTATTTGTCTCCTTATTTTTTAATTAGCAAGATTTCTTTTCAGCAACTACAATTTAAATAAATTTTGCAAATTAATATTTAAGTGTAGCTTATTTTTCAAAATTATGTTTCGAATTCTATCTCATAATTTAGTTTCAGAATTAATAATAATATATTATTTTTGTGTATACATTGTCTACTATTGAGAATCATCATAATATTTCACAAATATTTTAAATTTTATTTATCTTTAATTTAGTCTAAATTTATTTTTGATTGCATTTCTAAATGGTCTTTAATTTTAAGTAAATGAAATGAATTTATTCAAACTATTTTAAAATTGGGCTCTCGTTTCTCATGCCTATTAATGCTGGAGTACAAACTTTCACAAGCAGTGCAAAACATGGTAACATGTTATAAATGGTTGATTTGAGTCTAATCTTTGTGTACACCATTGATGGGGTGATACTTGCCTAGACCAGATCTTTCATAGATCATGAATAAAAGCACTGCATCCATCAAATATATTTGCAAGATTTTGTGTTATTTTAAACCCTCAAATGATACATCCATTATCTTAACCTGGTATAGTTAAATAAGCTCCATTAACTTAAAGTTGAACACTAATTTCATGCTTATAATCATTGATCTAGGCAAGGTTAATATATATTCTACTAAAATTTGACCAACTTTATTATTTATTAAAAATTATATTATCTTAATTCAAGCTATTTGACCTCGAGTTGTACTTTAATTTGGCTTTAGAAATTTTATCAAACATCAAATTTTTTTTTTCTCAAATTTTTTACTTGCCTAACTATAATTAGAAAGAAAAGTTTTTAATATTTTAACTGAATTATCTTATTTATATTTTCGCAGTTTATTATGTTTTAGACCTCTTATATATATAGTGTTATCTATGAAGTATAATTTTCTAAAACTTATGGGACCGATGGTTATTCTATTTAAAATTACAATATTATGACTTAAATTTGAACGATTATTTAATTTATTTGAACCCCAGCCTTCATTCATATCAATCAGATCATTTAATCAATAACATACTGTAATATTTAAAACCTTCCTCTCTGACAAGACGATCTTTCTTCTGGTAACCAGCACGTGTTGTCCTACGCGCTTCAAATTGCGCGTAGAGTCCCTCAACCACCATTACTATATGCTAAGAAAAATGGAAGTTGTTGTTTTCGATTTTACAGTTTCGTGTTCATCTTCATCATAGTTGCCTTGTCCTTATTGTAACATTAATTAATTAAATTCAGACAAAATGAAACCCAAATTCAAATGAAATGAAATGCTGGTGGGGCCACCAACCCACCCCAATACACAATCAAACAACTTTATATATACAGCCACAGCCTTCGAAATTGAGTCCGTCCGTGTTAATAATACCCATTATTATTCTTCTTCTTACACTTACGTCCGTAAACACTCACTCAATTTCCAGCATTTATTTTATTTTCTTTCTCATTTTCAGCTGGAAATTAATTAAATCAAGCTTGATTTTCTTTTTTTCTTCTTTCAATCTATTAAATAATTCTTTTGGTGATCATCAATTAATGGCCAAAGGTCGAAAATTGACCACCAGTCGCAGTGAACGCTATTTGGGAAGCTATGGTTACAATCCGGGTCAAGGAATGGTAAACGGGTCATCGGAGCTCCGAGAAGATGAAGTTTGGTCCATGGTAGATGACTCGGATGATCACTCAACAAATGGAGAATGGACTCCACGCGCCTCCGTCGAAAGCAACGGAAGCTTCAATAACTACAGGACGCGCCGCCCAATCTCACGTGCCGACAACCACCACCGCCAGGCTGGCGGTTTGTCGTTAGCTTTCGATGACTCAAGCAACAGCTCATCACCGAGAATCGTGCACCAGTTCCGTACGCAAGAAAGTGTAACGGAATCTCCACGTGGCCGACACATGGCCACGTCAGCACCAGTGAACGTGCCCGATTGGTCAAAGATTTATCGAGTCGACTCGGTTGAGTCATTGCATGACTCGGTGAGTTACTTTGATGACAATGACTCAGAGCTCATTCCGCCACATGAGTATTTGGCCCGGGAGTACGGCCGGAAAACCGCAGCGAACTCGGTGTTTGAGGGTGTGGGTCGGACTCTCAAGGGACGTGACTTGAGTCGGGTCCGAGATGCGGTTTGGAGTCAGACCGGGTTTGATGGCTAATTAAATCATCAATTAAATAATTTTAGGCTAAATTAATATTAATATGATTAGTTTTAAAATTGTCACTAGTGAATTAAGTATGATATTTTTTTTCTGTTTGGGCAATGAGTCAGACCAGGTGAGTTCACTATGAGAGACTGAGCCCAAATCATTTGTTAAAAGTTGATTTCAAGTTCCTAAGTTTTCTTTATGTTGTATTGCTCTAAAATTTGGCCTAAAATATAGTGTCATTTTCAAATTTAATATTCGACACATTAAATTTCGGTACATTGGATTTAGTATATAGTTCACATAACAAATTTAATAATTTATGTTGCAATGAAATAAACCTATCGGACCCTGAATGATTTAAATTTAACCCCCCATACTGCAGTATGGGAAAGTGACCATTCCCTAGTTAATTACTGGTAACATTTTCCGACGTACTGTCTTTGTTGCTGTTCCGCTTTAGTGAACCTATTTATTATAGGAGCAAATGATTGGAGTTAACTAATGCTTTTTTAATTTGTTTTTTTACTTATATTGATTTATTTTTAAATAAATTGAGTTATTCGGGTCAAACATGAGTCGAGTTAAAGATATTTTTTAAAGTATTTTGTTAACTTGTTGAGTCGAGTTAATCAAAAGAGCCCTAGACAATCATCTTACATAGGTATTGTAATGATCTTTCGAACATGCGGCAAATATAGAGCTGTTCCATTCAACTTAAATAGTGTATTTATTAATAAAATACATAATTCATGCTGGAATGCTTTGATTAAGTGATATTTAAGTAATAGTAGAATTTGTATTCCTTCTTGAAAGGAAAAAAGAAAAAAAGAGAATTTTTTGTTCTAAAAAGGATTAATTAAATCATTTAATTTTCTACACGATATTTAGTCCTCGTTCAAAAAAAAAAAAAGAACTATTAATTGTGATAAATTAACTTTTCAAATGTTAAATTCAAGTTCAACTGTAAATACGAAGGAAAAAAATCGAGTTTTCAAATATTTTTCTCATGATAACCTATCCTAATTGGTATGAAGATTAACCGCGAAAGTATTCATAATATCATTTTCAAAACGGAATCAGTAGTTTTGTCGATAGTAAAACATCTAGAACATCGATCATATGTAATTATTCTTCTAAACAATACTAGCTAGTATTTAGTTTAGTACAACTTAAGGTAAACAAAGTCCAAATTAAGTAGAAAAGAAGTACTTAAGTAGAAATATGATGATTATGTGGTGGTCCATTGCAATTCCAAGTTTAAAGCCCAATAGTTGGGAAAAATAGCCAACTTAATTTCCTTTTATTGGAAGGCGATTGTGCAAGTGGGGGCAGAAGGTGCAAGTGGATAGATGCTGCTGTGCTGTGCAGTGCAATTGTTTTTGTATTGAAAGCTGGGAATGAGGAACGAATTAAAGGGTGGATACATTCTTGCTTACCTTTTTATAGAAAATGATATTCAGTCCATTTATTTTTATTGACCCTCACACCCATTGGTTTCACTTCCTCCAGCATTTGTGTTTTGGGTCCACTTTCTCCAATTTATTACACAAAAAAAGGTTAGCTAGGTACTTTACATTTTCATCTTTGCACAAAATTGAGGTCATGAAATTACTTTAGACCATAATTTAAAAGGTTTTTCTTTTTTTTATAAGGCCATAATTTAAAAGTTCTTTTTTATGTAAAAGAGTATTTAGGAATACATGGGCATACTTTTGACCTTGACGACGATTTTGGATATTTTTCTTCGTATTTATAGTGAAAGAATAAAAGAACAAAAATAGGATAAATCGTTTCATTTTTGTGATCATGGGCTTAACAAAGAACAAAGTGATGGATTATCTTTGACATTTCAAGGACCACCATACAAATATTATATATACCTTATTCAAAAGAAAATGAGGTATGTTATTGCGGGAAAATACTTGCTTAGATCAGATTTAATTAGGATAGCTGTCTAAATCTTCTGATTAGAAATTCACTATATCATTTATTTTAGAAACAATGTATGATATGGTGAAACTCTATCATTCTTAGCGAAACATGGTTTATGGTGTTAGTGTAAGGCAAATTCTTGAAAATAATTATGCATTTCTTCATCGATATCAATTTATTAAATATAAATTCTTAAAATGTAATTGGTAAGAGCTCAATAAGCTATAATGAACAAACAAATTGTAGAATTTTTTAGTTCAAACTTAAATGAAATGGAACCGAAACCAAATAATAGTGGAAAATAAACATCATGTAAATAAGGAGTCCATATATATTGAAGCAATTTGTAAATAAATAACATACAATAATTTGACAATTAAAATATTATTATAAATGGTACATAAATTAAGTTTTTGTGGTTGAGGTGAACCCTGGCTATTGATTAGGCAAGTGGTGTGAAAGTGGAGGACTATCCCCACAGAATTATATTTGCGCATGATGGAACCTTTGATTGATTCATCCTTTGTATTCTTCACTCGTGAATTAACAACAGTGAAAAGAGACATTGGAAGTTAGTGTGTTGCAAAATGGAGGCAGCCCCAAAACAACAAAAAAGAAAAAGAAAATTAAAATTAAAATGGCTTGGAAATGTCCAATCAAATTACAAATTTAATGGGTGATGAAAAAGTATCTTTACTACTAATTAGTGCTCCTATTATTGTTCTGGTGATGTGTATTTTAAAATTGTTTAAATAATGGGTGATTATTTAGTCAAAAAAATTAGTTTCAATCATGGTTATTCTTATGATTCACGATACGAGACACACGAACCGACATGATCAGTGGCGAAGTCACGCTTTGGACAGGGGGGTGCATGGACCCCCCTGAAATTTTGGTCCCAAGTGCATCTATGAATGCTATATTGCTATATTAATTTATTTATGTTCAACTATAATATAATTTATAATTTTCTTTTAGTTTAAAATTAAATTTTTAAATAAAAGGGGTTCATGTTTATTAGAGTTTGATAAACTAAAGAGTTATAAAATGGACATTAACTGACTCTAATATTTTAATTTGAATCATAATATAACACTAATAATACTTTTTAGGGTTTCACACTTTTTAGGGATTGACACTTTTTAGGAATATCAAGAGTCTCTCTAATTTTATATTAGTCTTTCTTTCATTTTCTTCTCCATTTTCACAAAAGAACCTATTTAAAAAAAAAAACGTGCAACTTGAAAATTACATTGTCGACATGCGGTCAGATGAAGAGTTCTCAAAATTAAAAGAAATTGGTGATCTTGCTAGAAAATTAGTTGAAACAAAGAGGAACCCCGTGTATCCTCTTGTATTTTTACTTTTAAAATTGACATTGATTTTGCCAGTTGCTACAGCATCTGTGGAGATAGCGTTTTCTGCTATGAAGTATATAAAAAATCGACTGAGGAATCAGATGGGAAATGAATGGTTAAATGACTCTATGATTACTTATATAGAGAAAGATGTATTTGATATCGTTACAGATGATTCAATCATGCAACGATTTCAGTCTATGACAAATCGACGTGTACATTTGTAAAGACGTAGTTTTCATTCCATATAATTTATTTTAAGTTTGAATTAGTTTGGTCGTATTTTAATTTTTTTTAATATTTTAAATAATACTCATAAATTTATAAGGACCCCGGTGAAAAAACTTTCTGGCTCCGCCACTGGACATGATACATATATAGGTAGAACGGTACGATTCACAAGTCGTACTGTATAACGTCCTCATGTATATATCTTATGGATACGATACATTCTTATGAATCGTACACGATACAATACATATCTGATTTACACGATAAAAATTATAAAATCCCAAATTTTTAAAATACATATCTTAAATATGAGATGGTAAACTCCACCTTTCTTTTTTTTTTTTAAAAAAAAAGGGGCAAACTCTAACCCTCATTCAAACTTTTATTACAAAATCCTAAATTTCAAATCCTAACAACCTGCAGTTATGAAATATATGTGATGTTTCTGTTTGTTGAAAATATATTTTATGTTATTCCTAATAATTAATTATGTATCTTACCATTCGAGATACGTGACGAAACAAGAAGAAAACGATACACGATTCAATAATTATGGTTCCAATAAGACGATCGATGAGGTTAAATTTGAATTTGAATTAAGAGAGTACTGATGTAATGTGTTTAACGCGCCTCATAAAAAAGAAAAATCTAAGTCATACAACCCACAAAATTATTAGACACACTAAACAAATAGATAAAAAAAAATTCTTATATTACTTCCGAATTTTAGCGCAATAGTCTCATCAAGTAAACAATTTTTTGTAGATCTCATTCAACATTTTGTTGCTTGTTCGAATTTTTTCTTTTTGGCTTGTGCATGAAGATGTTTATTTCAATTAGGGCTGTGAATGGGACGGATTTCAATCCGAGTTCGATTCAATTTAATAGGATTTTGATCCGATTAGGGAATCGATAATGGATCCGATCCGATTATATAGATCTGAAATTCAAAATACGTGGACCGAATATGGATTTAGGTCGATCCGATCCATTAGCGATCCGTATCTGACAATAAATAAAAGAATTATATATATACATAATATTTTATTAAAATAAGTAACATTAATAATATTTTACAATTATGTTAAGATGAAAAGAGTTAATAATTCATTCATAATTACATTTATATGCATATTTTCATCCAAAATATGAATAATAGTTATGAAAGTTTGAACATATGAGCTAAATTAAATAAAACTGTAAAGTTCTCAAACTTGTTTTAGGAATAAATATTGGTGTAAATTAATGTTGAAAATAAAGATTTTATTGATTCCGAAAAGGATCAGATATCTGACCGTCCGACCCAAATTCGATCCAACATAAATGAATACAAATCCGAGTCAAATATGATCCGAGGACCGATTGACAACCTAATTTCAATATGCCACCACCATTACTTAACCGCATTCAATTCCCCTAAATTTGTTTCTGCAATACATGATGCTCTAGGCTCTAGCCTCTATATTTCTTTAATCATAATCTCTGCAAATAGAATAACGTAAAGGCTTTCAAAAAAAGAATAACGTAAAGGAAAAAAGGAGCCCAAAAATAAACTTTGAGAACGATGAATTTAAAGATGAAATAAAAATAGAGATGTCTTGTAATATACTCCGTAAGAATTAGCAAGTCAACCATGAGATTTATTCATTTGTTGCTAAATCATGTGACATTTACTGCAGGTAAGTCAATGCACAATCCGAAATAGAGATTATATTCAAGATAAATGCGTGGTGTTAATATAGATTTATAAAGGGTCAATGTCAATGGCAAATTATCTTCCGTAATATAATAAAGGGCCGTTTGGTAGGGTGTATGAGATTAAGGTGGATTAGATTGAAGTCGGATTGAAGGTCATATTAAAAACATGTTTGGTAGATTTGATTAAAAATATAGATAAATACTCATGAGTTTACCTTATGTGATATAATAAAGAGTATTTTATCTTCTTAAATTTTTATTGAAAAAAATCTTAGACTAAGTGTTACATTTTTATGTGGATTAGTTTACCTCCTGCTTGTTGCATCATTTAGCCCTTAACTTCTTAGACTTCTTGATGCACATTTAATGTGTTTGAGCTTAAATATATAATTATTTATATCACTAACAACCATTACTATTAGTCCATAAAAGTGAAAAAAAAATGTTTTTTTTTTACATTATAATATGCATAAACTCTAAGCAACTAGTGTTACATTACTACTTTAGTTCAACAAAGTACTCGTAAGCCTATCTCCAACTAGTAGGAGGATATGCCCTACCACCCCACGGCATCCCACCTCCGGGCTACCTCGTTTCCAACCGCCTTGGGGTAAAATGCAAATACTTACTTTCCCACTCACACCTATATTATAATAATAATAATAATAATAATTTTAAAAATTAAACTAACATTGTATATACTACAATGTTATTAAATTAAATTAAAATTAAAAAAAATCAAATATTTAAATGTTTTGTCTAAATTTTTACTTTCGTAGGCAAATTTAAATTTAATATTAAAACTAATAAACATCTTTAGTCAAAAATATAATATTATTAAATCTTACACAAATTTTATAGATAATTTTTTCATTTTTATATAAGTTTTTTTTTTAAATTATTGTTTTTTATTTAATTAATTAAAGAAATTAAAACCAAAAAGAAAAAGAAAATATAACAATAGGTGACGCTTGCATCGATTAAATTGGACGCGACAGCAGGTACGTCCTGCAACCCGGGGGTTGCCCTTGGTCATCTCGGGCGATATCACCGTCCAACCCACGCTCAGCTGGAGCCAGCCATTTCACTCCATCTCAGCATCTCCCACCCATCTCCGATGGGTTGGAGATGACTTAAAATTACGAATAACTTACATTAAACTTATGAAAAATAAAAAAAAAAAAAAAAAAAAAACTCATACATTATATGTCTATTAAAAACTATATATAAAACTTGTGGTTGAAGTATAATCAATGAGTTTTGTCTCTATATTTACATATGTAACTATTTAATTACCTCATGTATTACCATGTGCGCAAGTGGTTGTCTAATATCAAGAAACCCCTATATACGTTAAGTAACCCCTGTGTTATGTGGATCAGTTTACATCCCTATGTATTTATGTGTATCAGTTTATTATTTATGTAGTTTATGTGTGACAGTTGGCTAAATATTATTTCACATACGCGAACGGTGATTTTTATTCTTTCCTAAGATATTTAATAGAAAGAAAATTGTTCAAGAGTAGAATTACAACAATTAAATTCAGATATCTAAATAGAACCCCAAGTTCCTAAATATTAGCAGCTGTTGATGTTAGGCCCACTGGCATAATTTTGGGCTAGATCCATATCCAATCTGTTAAATACTAATTACTAACCCACCCACTAAAACATAAAAGTTGTAGACTTCCATCTTTCATAATTCAAAGGGTAAACACATTGATGGTTCTCCTTTATTATTAATTTTTTACACAATGTTATTTTTTGTATTTTTTTTCTCAAGTTAGTCCATACTATAAATTATTTGTTTAACTTTGATTATTTTTAGGTGGTCTAAGATGAACTAAATTGTCAAATAGTTTTATGATATACTAAATTGATAAATAAATAGTTTTATGAGAGACTAAATTAACCGATGCATAATAATTTTATGAGGCACGAAAGTGTAACACTATGAATAAAAGATCCCTTTTAAATGATCAAAGTGAAATAAATAATTCATAATGAGGACTAACGTGAAAAGGAAAAAAATGCTAGAAGGACCAATATATAAAAAGTTAATGATAAAGAGGACCATTGGTGATATTTACCGATATTTATTTTGTTGAGTTTATGAAATTCAGCAATGACCAACTGACCAACAACATTTCAAAAAGTTAAATTAAATTCGACTGATATTCACTAGAGGAATTTACGATCGAACCCTTGAAGTTTAGTCGTTTTACAACAAACCCCCATACGTTTTATATTTAATATGTCTGATTTCTGAGTTTCACTTTTTTTTTTTTTTCTTTTGATAATCACCATTCACCTCAGTTTCCACTTTCCAAACCAAGAATTTAGTGAAATTAATTCTAAAAAGTGGGTCCTTTTTCACAAAATTTGTACAGCTATGATATTGTTGGAATTACTGCTTTTGTCCCCACTCACTTAAGAAGCAGCTCATTCATGGCTGCGGCCCCAACCTTCTTCCGCTCTATCCACAGACCTCTCTTTACTCTACTTTCTATTTCTCCACCTAAATTTTTCCCCTTTTCTTTTCTTTCTTCTACTTCAGCTACTTAATTTAATTTTTTCCCATAAAATCTGTACCCCTTTTTTGCACACTGTTCGCAATTCAGGGCAAGAAGGAATGAGAGGAGTAGAGGCTCCATTTTTCCCTCTTTCCAGTCTTATTCTGCTTCTACTTCTTCTGTGTAAGTTTATATAGCCTAATTTCTAAGTTTTATTTATGGGTTTTGCTATCTTAAATTCTTGCATTGTTCTGTTGGTTTTTAAAGATACTAATCAACTGGGTTTAATTGTTTTTCTTATTTATGTAGGGTTTTAGGAAATATTTCTTTGAAAGATTCCGAATTCTAGTATATTGTGCTTTTAGCTTAGTCAGTTTTCAGTTTATTTTGTTTTGTAACGTGGGTTGCTGTATTAATTGTTTATCTAAGTTCTTGTACTGCTATGAGTGTTAATGCCATGTGTATGTCAATATATGCCTTATTTCACGCTTGCTTATGTATGTTCTATTTAGTACATCCTTAATATGAACAATTGACTAATTTAGAAAGTAATTGTGTGGTTTGATTAGTTGTTTTAAACAATTTACCGTTAGGGAAAGAATATTGCAAACTTGTGTCAAGGTTGAGTCATCAAATCCAGTTATGTACATGAATTAGTATGACATTGTGGTAAATTTATATGATCTCTGCATATTCCTATGTGTATTCGATATATTCTATATCACAATCCTGACAATTAGATACTACTTGTATAGGTGGACATGGATCCAATTGCGCATTGACGAGTTATGGAAAAAGTTCGATTTTAGCAAATAGAAGAGCAGATGTACTTTTGCCCGACACTTCCCCAACTGCATCTCCTCTACCCAATCTTCCTCTTCTTCTTGCACCTTCTCCATTAGCTCCATTCACAAACAGTACAATCCCCAAATTATCTGGTTTGTCTATTTCACTCTCAATATTTAAAATTTATAAGCCATTTGTGGTTCTTGGATTTCAATGAGTAAAATGATAAGGAAAACGAAAATGAACATGAAATGAAGCTCAATGTTCCATCATTTGATGCGAGAGTATCAATTTTTCCTAGCGTTTTACTCACTGAAATCCAAGAACCAAAACCAACCTTAAGTTACTGAATTTTTAAGGATGTTAATTCAACGTGCATTTTTTATCCAGGACTTTGTGTGTTGAACTTTACTGCCCTCGCAAGCATGATGCAAGTGACATCAACCGATTGTATTTCAGGATTTGCACCGCTTTTAGCTAACGTAGTGTGCTGTCCACAACTAGAGGCTACGTTAGTCATTCTCATTGGTCAGTCGAGTAATTACACCAATGCCCTTGCTTTAAACGGGAGTCTTGCAGGGCATTGCCTTTCAGATATCGAGCAAATTTTGGTGGGTCACGGAGCAAACGTTGGCCTATCTACGATATGCTCTATTCATTCATCAAATCTCACTGAAGGTTCTTGCCCAGTTAGCGATGTCGCCGAGTTTGAAAGTATAGTAGATTCGTCTAACCTTATTGCTGCCTGTGGAAAGATTGACACTGTGAATGAATGTTGTAAACAAGTTTGCCAGAATGCAATTCTAGAAGCTGCTAGAAAACTTGCTGAAAAAGCTTATAACCTTCTGAGCCTGGATGTGTCCCATGTGTCAGACCATTCGACTAGGATTAATGACTGCAAAAGTATCGTACTCCGATGGCTTGGAAGTAAACTCGAGCCTTCTCGTGCAAAAGACATTCTACGTGGTCTATCTAATTGCAGAATAAATAAAGGTGAGATGTAATGGAAAAGTTTTACGATCTCCAGCAAAATTTCAGTTTTAATCCCGCATGATTGGATCCTTAACATTTTCAGTCCCGTGCTTTACAAAATTGCGCTTTTAGTCCCAATATTTCAAAATATTTTGCAGTTTTGGCCGGGGTAAATGCAAAATACTCTCGTGTTATGCTAAACATGCAAGAAACTACACTGTGAAATTTTTATTGCGCCAAACTTCCTCGAGTTTTTAAAAATCCTGTAAAAAACACCCAATTTGTGAAAAATAGGTCGTTTTGGATCGACATATTTCAAGAAATCATTTCTAAAATACTTCAAGTTGGTCCCTACAACTTCACGTGATATATTTTAAAAATAATTTCTTGAAATTTGTTGATCCAAAATGACCTATTTTTTACAAATTGGGTGTTTTTTGCAGGGTTTTTGAAAACACAAAGAAGTTTGGCGCAATAAAAATTTCATAGGGTAGTTTCTTGCAGGTTTAGCATAACACAGGGGAGTAACTTGCATTCGAAGTACTTTGCACTTTTAGCCCATAGAATAGTCTCTGTTTTGCATTTATTTCCCGCAGGATAGACTCAGTTTTGCAGTTTTGGTCTCGCAGAAAGCGATGGGATCAAAAGTGCTAAAATGTTTCGAAAATTGAAACCAAAGTGCTGAGACTCCAGTTCCATGGGACTAAAAGTGCAAATTCTCTCACTCATTTCTTAATCCTTGATACTATTAACTTTCTTTAATCCAAATCTAACTCCATATCTCATGATTGCTGCTGCATCAGTTTGTCCTTTGAATTTTCCGAACATGAGCCATGTTATAGAAGGCTGCAGAACTGGAACAAGTAACCAAACAGCATGTTGTGGTGCCGTCGAGAACTACGTGTCTCACCTACAAAAGCAGAGCTTAGTCACAAATTTGCAAGCTTTAAATTGTGCTGCATCGTTTGGTGTAAAATTACGGAAAGCTAATATTACCCAAAATGTCTATAGCCAATGTCGTATAAGCCTCAAGGACTTCTCCCTCCAAGGTTAGTTTCGTCATACATTGCTTCTTACATGTCATTTCAAGTTAAAAGCAATTTCAACTGAAGCTAATCAACAAAATTTTGCTATTTTATCATGCTGATCTGGCAATCATCACTCGACTACTTCAGTTGGTACACAGGGTAATTTTGAAACTTACTGCTTTCAATAATTTTTCATCAAATTATTCCGGTAATTAAGTAATTTTATTTTCTTGTTTTTGATATAGACTCGGGATGCCTTTTGCCAAGTTTGCCCTCGGATGTAGTATTTGACATTAAGACAGGAGCCAGCTTCCTCTGTGATCTGAATGATAACATTCCAGCTCCTTGGCCAGCCTCCTCTCAGTTGCCAGCTTCATCGTGCAACAAAAGTATATAGATTAAATTATATTTTACTTTTATGTTTTATCAGATATTATTCGAAATATACTAATACATGAAAGGTTTTCCTCTTGACAAAATTACTCACAAATATATAAATAAAAAATTTAACTGCAGCTATCAAAATTCCCGCCCTTCCTGCAGCAGCATCGGGGCAAATCAGTAAGTTCAATCTTTTATGTGACATGTAAACATTAGGAACATAATACCAATTTCATCAGGATCTCTTCAATCATTATATAATATAGGATAATTATTCGAACAACCCCTGAGGTTTAGTGTAATACCCTCCATGTTTTAGGAAATTACATTAACAACCGCTAAGGTATTATATTCGTTAAAATTACCCACCTTATGGCATTATTTTCTGACGGCGCAAGCCAACGTCATAAAAGAATTTTTTATATGAAAAAATGGGTGAAATTGGTGAAAAAAATGAGTGAAATTGGTTTGTCATCCTTGAGGTTTGTGATTTTTAGATAGTACACAGAGGTATTTCTGGGAATTCAAACTTTTTTTTTAATGAAATTAATGTCGTAAGTGGGTAAGTGTAATGAATCAAATACCTCAGGGTAGTTCAAGTAATTTCTCATACATGGAGGGTGGTCAGTGTAATTACATTAAGCCTTAGGGATAAGTTTGAGTAATTATCCCTTATATATATGAAGCGAAACCAGTTAATCTTTTAATCACTGACCTATGGTGCAAGTATTTGGATGTGTATAGTCATATTACAATCTTGCTATTGTTTGACACGAGAGAATCAAACTTGTTGTATTTCAGGTTTACACAGCACAAACGTGAATTCCTTACTACGATTAGTGGTCTCTGCTGCTTTCATGGTTCTCATTTGAACTTTGAGTAGAGCCATTCTTGCTTTTCGATCAATTGGAGTTGCCAAGTTATGCATAAGGGTCGTAATGAAATGGGCCAAAGTTCGGCCTCGAGGGTTCCACCTGCATTTAGGTTTGACACATTATTCCTCTGTCAAGAATTGATTCAGAGAGGTTATTTATAGTTAGAATATGTTATAGTTTATGATATATAATATAATTACTGTATGCTTGTGTAATAAGAAATTTTTGTAAAGAAACTTCAACATGATGTATCTCAAGTTTTCCACTTGTATATCTATCAATTTCATGGTGTAAAGGAAATGAGTTCCCTTGTCTTTCTTATTGTCTCATTTTATTAGTTTTTTCTTCGGTTCACTCGTGCTTGAAGACCAAAAAGTGAGTTTTTTATACCAGGCATTCTTCTTACGGCTAAATCCCATCTCCTGGTACCTGCGGAAAGGAAAAAGAATTTCACGCGTTATGCTACTGTGATAGCCGACATAGCCTACAAGGTTCGATGTGTTTTTTTTTTTGGTTTCCCAGGTTCAATCCCTTTCGAGGATCTTGATCTACGTTAATATTGAAATTTCCTTCTTGATTATTTAATACTATTAGTGTATATTATATTTATTTATTTTTATTTTCTTATTCATTTTTTTTTAATGATGAAATTTCACTTTTGGTACCATAAGTTACACCATATGTATTTCTTACTTAAACACGGTTGTACCATACAACTATATGAAATATAAATACTTTACTATAAAACATACAGATAAATCTAATTTACATATTTATAAATAAATTGAAATTTATTATTGTTTAGAGGCTAATATGCACTTATGAACTTTTACACCTTGACAAATTTAACCCCAAATATCAAAACTTCCCATTTTTTCGAGCACATGGCCAACACATGATGCTAGCTCGGGCCAATATTAGTTCAAATATTTATATCTATTGAAACTTTAACAAATACAAGGTATATAATTATCAATTTTAAATTTAATCAAATTACTCAATTCACAGTTTCTGGGGATAAAAATGCAATAATATGTTTTACAATTCATAAGGACTTCTGGTATTTCAATACATGTGTAAGATTGATAAAAGTGAACCTCTATATTTTGTTAAAGCGGGATTTTATATTAGGGGTGAAGGGATGAAAACTGTCCTCAAAGTTATGCATGTGCATTGCACACGTAAGGCTGTCTCCATCGTATAATAGCCTAAAAATGAATCGGTGAACCACTACATTAATAAGAATGATGCATCTGCTATAATATTTTTTTGAGGGATGAATATGCAAAAATTTGATACATAAAGTGGACGAAAAATACGATTCACTCTTTTTATACTAGAACTAGTTGAATAAAAAACAACAGTAGAAGAAAAGTTCGAGAAAATAACGAAATATTAAAAATCATGAAAGCCTTCTGAAACTGAAAATATAGGGCATGTTTGTTTGGTGTTTGGGAAAGTAGTTTGGGAGAGTAGTGGAGATTTGTGAAATAATCTCGATTTGCGTAATGTTGTTTGTTTGGGTTTTGGGAGAGTAGTTTGAGAAATAAAGTAGATGTAGGTTTTTTTTTTAAGAATTATGTTATAGGTGTAAGATGTGTAAGACTTTATGTCAAATCATGTTTGTTGTGAGATAAATTGTATAAGAGATATGTTATTTTATGTCAAATTAGAGTAGAGTTTGTATAGGTTTTGTTTAGAGATAAGAAAATTGTTGTTTGTTTGGGTTTTAAGAAAGTAGTTTGAGAAAATTGAGAGATGAAAAATTTATCTCAGAAAATAGAAAACATGTTTGTTTGACATTTCCCAAACACGAAAATTTTTTGGGAAACGCCAAACAAACAGGCCCATAACATTCTTTTAAAGATATATTCATGTGTTCGTGTAAATTTTTGCAGACATCGACAAATTTTCGATGTCATTCGACACCCTATGACTATAAGTCAAAGAACCAGATAACTCAACACTATTTGGAAATTTCAACCTCATTTACATAATAAAACCGATAATTTTGGGTTAAGATAACAATTCACTTCAATGGAGTTATCCTACAATATTTTTTATTGGGGAAAATGCATATTTACCTTGTGATATCGAAAACATGTAAAAAGTTTACCCTGTGAAATTTTGTTTGCACCAAACTTTCTTGTGTTTTAGAAACCCTGCAAATTACACCAATTTTCCGTTAATCATTGACACCGTTAATTTTTAATTGAATTGCCTAAATTACCCCTTATATATTAATAATTATGTTTTAATTAATGGGGAAAATGCATATTACTATCCTGTTATATCGAGAACCTGCAAAAAACTACCTGTGGAATTTTTTTTGCACCAGACTTCTTTGTGTTTTCAAAAACCCTGCAAATTACACCCATTCTCCCTTAATCATTGACACCGTTAATTTTTAATTGAATTGCCTAAGTTACCCCTTATATATTAATAAAAAATTATATTTTTACAATTACAAAAGCTCTCACTAATTTTTCTCTCTCGCTTCTCATATGGAACAAACAAAGAAAAGAAGAGATATTATGTGCGAAGTTTAAAAGATACAAAATTATGGGTATAGTATAAAAGTATAAGGGAGTTTGAACAATCGTTTAAAAGTACAAGAATTTTTTGCGCAAACATTAAAAAATATGAGTTACTTTTCTACAAACATTAAGAAAAACATAGAAGTTTTTTTGCAAACATTTCAAAGCATAAGGAAGTTTGACGCAAACTTTCAAAAGTACAAGGAAGTTTTTTGCAAACGGTGGAAAACATAAGGAACTTTTACGCAAACTTTAAAAAACACAAGGAAGTTTTCTGCAAAGATTCAAAGTTACAAGGGTATTCTTGTCATTTTGAATGAAAAATTACGTCAGAAAAAAAATCGCATTTTTGGCGCATAGAATACACGCGCGTCAAAAAATTGACGGAGGGAGACGGAATGGGTGTAATTTGCAAGGTTTTTGAAAACACAAGGAAGTTTGGTGAAAATAATTTCACATGATAGTTTTTTGCAGGTTTTCGATATCACATGATAGTAATATGGATTTTCCCCTTTTTTATTTAAACTCCTCAGTGTTGGTATCAAAAGTAAAAAGATATCGAGAAAAAAAATATATAATTTAATACTTCTTCTTTCTCCGTCCCAATTATCTTTATCCCTTGGTACAGTTGACCAGTCAACTTGATTAAATTTGTAAAAATTATAATAAATAATTTAATTAATATAAGTTGATAATATCATATGACACCATATATATTAATATTTAAAATATTTAATACACCACAAATGTGAATAATTTAATATGATAAATCATTTACAATCATTGACTGTAGCAAAGGGAGCAAAATAAATGGGACTAAGGAGTAAAATCATATATATTAATATTTAAAATCCTTGGGAAAAACGCAGACAATTGGGGCATCTCTCTATAATAATCTCAACTATATTTTCTAGAGTTGAATTTCCCATCCAAAGAGGAAAATTATTACCTTTGAACCCACGTACCTTTAACCTTTCCAGATTTGGGTGAGGTTGAAGGGTTTCAATTATCTTGTCATCCACATCTTCCCCTCGTTTGGATGCAAAATCTACTTCCCATCGTAAATCCAAATAGCGGAGATTTTGCTTCTTAGCTAGAATTGTTTTCTTTGCATTTACAAGGTTTCTTTCTCTCTCCAGATGCTTAATAACAAGCTCTCCTCCAAGATTCAAGAATTCCAATTCTTTCAGTTGATTATCTTTTTTATGACCCACAATGAACAAACTCAATGTTTGAAGGGAAGCTAATTCGCCAATGCTAGGGGGCATCTCACTTAAAGAAATACAGTTTTCCAAAAGAAGATGACGGAGATTGCGCATGTATCTCATGTCCTTAGGTAAACTGACAAGCCCTTCACAGTTAATCAAATTCAAAATTTTCAAATTCCAAAGACTGCATATAGCGTTAGGAAGACTACGAATTTTATAATTGCCAGACAAGTTCAAGCATCTTAAATGTTTCAGTTTCCCTACTTCGGAAGGAATATCGTCTATCTGTGACCAACTCGCATTCAAAAATCTCAAACGAGTATAGCTCATTAAGGTGGATTTTAGATCCAAATATGGAAGAATTCTTGTAGGGAAGGCCACACAATGATTTATGAGATTTACCTGACGGATTTTGGTGCTTGGAGCACTTCTTTTGTTGATTTCCACTTGTGTGCCAATAACTTTATTCTCCATGATTGATTGGGCGAGATCGTGAACTAGATCATGCATCTTGAAATAAACTTCACCCATAAATTCAATTGATACATCTTGGAAAAGGCCTCTCAAAACTAATTCATTCCATATTTCATTGCCAACATCCTCCACTTCCATTGTTCCGGTTGATGAGATATAACCATGAGCCATCCACATATAAATCAACTCTTCTTTACAAATCAGATGGTCCTTGGGAAAGACCGAACAAAAAGCAAAACATTGTCTCAATTTTAAAGGAAGGTGATTATAACTCAATCTCAAGGCAGGCAAAATTAAATTATTTGTCGGTGATAAATTCCATATTTCACTTTCTTTCACATGAATCCATTCTTTATCATTCCTCTTAAATCTTAGAAGACCTCCAAGTGCTTTAGCGGCTAGAGGCACGCCGACACACTTTTTCACTATTTGTTTCCCAATGGCTTCAAGATTAAGACGTTCTTTTTCTTCATGTCCAAATGCACGTTGCTTCATTAGAAACCAACAATCCTCTTCTGATAGTCCTGCCAAGTGATGGGCTGGAAATGTTGACATAATATCAGCAACACTTTTAAGGCGTGTGGTGCCGACAATTGAAGCGCCACTTGAGCTGCATGCCAGATAGCTTTTTAACAGTGACCACTTCTCTTGATCTTCATTCCACACATCATCCAATACAAGCAAATATCTTTTCTTGTTCAACAACTCTGAAAGTCGTCTTCGTAAAGTATCCAAGTGCAACAAGTCTGAAGCACTTCCATTCCCAGACGCAGATTCTAGGATCGCCTTAATCAAAGATATAATATCAAACTCATCGGAGACGCAAACCCAAAGTTTAATCTCAAAATGGTCCGCCATTCGTTTATCGTTGAAGACCAGCTGAGCTAGTGTGGTCTTGCCTAGGCCACCCATACCAATTATTGGCAAAACTGAGAGCTCTTTACACTCACTCATTTGGTTCACCAATATATCAACAATTTTTTCTTTCTCCTCATCCCTTCCGAAAACGGGGTGAGACTCATTTAAAATGGAACACGTCTCGCGCATGGGAACAACCTTGCTTTGTCTATCTACAACCATCTCACGAAAATGATATTGTGTGCGCTCTGCAGCAACTGCATCCAATTTTTCTTTAACTTCTTTCATCCTTCTTCCAATTTTGTATTGATACAAAATTTTCTTCAGTCGATTCTTTTTGTTGATTTTGTGCTCCGATTTTGAGACTTCGGTCGCACACTCGTCCAATATGTCATCGATCTCATAGGTAAGGTCATTGAGCTTGCATAACCAATTTTGTATGGCCTTACTTACGAGTTGCTTCTCTTCGGCATCTTCTAGCACTGCTTGGATAGTTGTGAGAGTGTTCGAAAGTTTATTCATCTCTTCGTCAACACCCATGATCATTCCAATCTCCCCTTGGATCAGGGAGCTCAAATTTTCTACTAGAATTTTTACAAATGTCTCAGTCATATCGACAGATGAATTTATGAAAAGTTAGAGAAAGAAATATTTGGGATTGGTAGATGAAAATATCAGAAGATTAGTATATGTGAGTTTGAGAAATTTCCGAGTGACTGTTGCATGTTACTATGTAATTAAGTTATACACATTATTGGTAGGGTACAGCCATTTAATTTGAACAATAATTGAGATGAAAAGTTAAGGGCTTGTTTGCTGGGTTTCTTTTAGAGTGATTTTGGAAAATAGGGAATTTCCTTAGATGATTTCAATTTTCGAGTAGTTATATAGAGGTTGTTTGTTTGAATTCTAAAAGATGAAATAAATAATACTATGTTAATTTTTTGAAAATTTTATGTCTTTTTTAGGGAAAATTTTTGTCCAAACTGGCTTGGTCGAACTCATCTAACCATAAATCAAGTGTAATACACTTGTTTTTTAATAGGTTGAGTATTTTTCAATTCCAAAACAAATGCATTGCACTTGCTATGTGAATATATTGGGTTCGAGCAAACTCAATTTGAACAATAATTACCTTTCTTAGAGTATCTGAAAAGAAAAATAGAGTAAAAAATAGATTACTATGATACTTTCTTCCCTAGAAAAAAATCAATTCATAATTTGCAATAAGAAGGATATCTTCCCTAGAAAAAATAAAGTCATAATATGGAAGATGAAGGACATCATAAAGCTGGAAAAATGTGTTAACAAGGCCAAATTTACACAAAAATAGTTTGAGCGATTTCGAAATTTCAAGGAAATGAATTCAGCAATGGGTATAGAATACATTGTACATAATTACATATACCATTGAGACATGGTGAAATTACCTCAAATGTGTCAATATTTTTTAAAAACTTACTCTATTTAAGTTCCAATAATTTTCTAATTAAAATGGATATTCTACTTTGATAATTTTTTTGTCGATAAATATTAGTTTTGACCTTAAGTTTGATAAAATAAACTTTTACGAAGTTATCCTTCTTATATTATACAAGCGATATGCATGAGATGATCGCGGAAGTGTGTTTGTAATTAATATTAAATATTAAGAGGGTGTTATAAACTCAAAATAAAATTTTAAAGAACTCGAAAATTACTGTTTTTTTCTTCTAATGGGACCACACTATACTAACATATTTTACAAAGTGTAATTTCAACTATTTTTTGTTTATTTTTGGCATAATTTTTTTAATTATTATTTTACAAAAAAATATATATTATATTGACTTTAAAATCTAAATTATAATTTCAAATATTGACCTACAAATAAATAAAATAAATTTAAGTTTTCTTAGTGTAATCAACATTTCTCACCTCTTATGGTTTATCAAATAAATAACTAATTTGTCTTAATCCCCTACTCCGACAATTTACATTGATCATACAGGTACAAATGCTGGTACTTTTTATGCTGGAGATCGACTTCCATAGTCTTTTTTACCCACCAACAAGGGTATATTCTCTAGTTTCATATTAGTCTTTCTCTAGTTTAAGACTAGTAATTAGTTCATTTTGATATCATTGTAATAATTTCGATTCGATATAGTTTAAGAGACGTAAAATGCTTATTGAAAAATTAAGTGTCCTGATTCTGCGGACCGGTGAAAGTTAAGGGACGTAAAATGTTTGCTGAAAAATTAAGTGTCTAATTTATTCCACGGACTGAAAAATTAAATGTCCTAATTATGAGAACCAGTGAAAGTTGAGGGACGCAAATTATTGCCTCATTTTTAATTAGTTGTTTATGATTTAAATTTAACTATAAAATTACAAATATTTTCCAACTAGCAATTTAATAAAAAAAATTTGTTGTTTTTAAAATATGTTAGTATACTGTGGTTCCCATTAGAAAAAATCTAGTCAATAAATCTTGTCCTTTGTTAGAACTTTGAATATATTTTAAATTTGACTGAAAAAAAAAAATAAACTAAAGTGAAAGTTATAGGACGTAAAATGTTTGCTGGAAAATTAAGTGTCTTGATTCTGCGGATCAACGAAAGTTAAGGGACGTAAAATACTTGCTGAAAAATTAAGTGTCATAATTCTGCTGACCATTGAAAGATGAGGGACGTAAATTGTTATTTTGCCTTAAAAATGGAGTTCACCCTTTAAGGTTTGAACATGATATGAATTCGTTAGAATTTGGTTTGTCTCAATTAAGCATTATTATATGCCATTATAAATTTCAATATAATTTTATACAAAGTTGGATGAGAGATGGGTTTTTTTTTTTTTTTTTTTTTTTTTTTTTTTTTAATGTATTAGATGTAACAATTATGCCCTTATGAAATAGTTTTAGATTTTTTATTCCAAAATTACCTTGCCCTTTTATAATTAATAAATTGTTTATTTATTAATTTATCAAAAAAAATCTTTATATATTATAAATTCCTCCATCCTTCAAAGAACATTATGTTTTTATTTGTTCATTTCTTTTGTTTTCGTCTCTTTTTTGTCTCAAATTTTTTATTTAGTCCCATCTCCTTATTTTCTTTATTTCCATTTCAATTTTTTTTCTTTATTTTCTATTTCAATTTTTTACTTTATTTCTATCTCAATTTTATTATTACAATTTGTTTAAGTTTTTTTAGTGGTAATTATCTCTTTTATTTTCTTTACATATTATTATTCCAAATGTTAAGTAATTCTCCTTCCAAATACTTGAAAATTTTCAAACTCGACACATGCTCATACTATTGACGATTATTTGTGTTGGTATTGAATCTACTTCTGATTGATAATAGACGTATAAAAAAGTTAGGGTAATTATAGAATAAAGAATTGAGGATACGAGCATGTGTCAAGTTCGAAAATTTTCAAATAAGAATTTGAAGGAGAATTACTAAACATTTGAAATAATAATTTGTAACGAAAATAAAAGAGATGATTACCACCAAATAAATTCCTAAACAAATTGTAAAGAAAAAAATTCGAGATAGAAATAAAGAAAAAATTGAAAACAAAAAAAATGAAACGGAAATAAAGAAAAAAATGAGATGAAAATGAAAGAAAAATATCAAGTCAAAAAGTGAAAGAAACAAAAGAAATGAAAAAATTGAAACCTAATGTTCTTTGATGAATGGAGGAATTAATAATTAATAAAGAAACCTAAGAGCATAGCATCATTTGTAAGTGGTCTTCTATAGTAAATTATATATGGTAAACAGAATTTTAGCTATCCACTCTAGCAATCATCTAAAATTTTCAGAAATTATATTTTATTCTTTTTTCAATATTTATTATAAATAATATTTTATTACATTATATACGTCAAATATAAATAATTAAATAAATATTTTAATAATTTTCTTTAAATATAATAAATTTATAAGTATTTTTTATATGTGAAATAAACGTCTTTAAACTAAACGATTTAAATAAATTATTAAATTCTAATAAATATTTAACTCAAATCGATAATTAAACATAAAAAATTTAATAATATATTTATAATTAAAATATAAAGCATTAAATTTTAGAAATTCAATAAGATATTTATAAATTAAAATATATATAGCATTTTAACAAATCTGATTTTAAACATCAAATCTTCACAATTTTATACAAAAATAAATATTGGTGGTGATTAGGATATTAATTTGGTGACATGGACTTCCTGTATATATATATAAGAACATTCATATATGCAAGTTAAAAACTTTAATTATATCTAGTTTATACATGGATAAATCACAAAAAAAAATGATTTGATTATGTATATTTGAGTTAACATAGGGTAAGATAAAGGTTATAGACTAGATTGCACGGATACGGATACGGCGATACGTTATAATACGATACGAATACGATGATACGGATTTTTAAAATTTAAAGGATTCGATACGGCAAAGATACGTATATAAAATAAAATAATTTTATATTATGCATAACAACATAACTAATTTGATCCTTCTATTATACCACAAAAGAAATAGATCATATTTAAAATATATATTGTCTACTAGTTTAATTTCGGGTTGGACAACATCACATAAAAGTTATACACTAAAATTTTCCAAGACCATTCAAAATACACAAAAGTTATATCAAAAATTGGAAAAGTTAGAAAAAAAACCCGAATTGATTTGAAATTTTCAACTAAACATCACGAGGATGGACACCCGTATCCAAGACCATTCAAAATACACGTTTTTTAACTTTTAATTTATTAATTTTTTACCCATAACTTTGAAAAACTAACAAAAACACCCCATGCGCGTGACCAATACCTACAGGATACTCCAAAAAAACGTATTGTACCCGTATCCGAATTATTTTTTTATTTAATTTAATTAGGATACCGGATACTCCAGATGGCGTGTACGCATATCCCACGCGTATCGGACGCATATCCGTATTCTCGGAGTACTGGATATTGCACGGGGCCATTTTTCGGAGTATCCGTCCAACCTAGGTTATAGATGTTGAAAAGTTGTTGAAACTTTTGTGGTGGTCCACTCTCGTCTTCGGCACGCGTTTGAAAGTTGAAAACACGTATTTGAAAAAGGAAATAATTATTCACTTTAGTTTGGTGTTCAGTCAAATCTATAATATATTGCAAGCTCGAACAAAGGACAAGATTTAGGCTGTATTTGGATGAGTTTTGGCCCGGTCTCGTAGGTTTCGCGAGACCGAGCCAAAACCCATCCAACTGAGTTTTCGCCAAACTTATAAAACCATTAAAAACCTATAAAACATTGATTTGACACCTGACATCTACTTTTTTTTCTCAAATTTCACTAAAAAAGACATTGATTTGACACCTATAACCTACTTTTTTTTCCTAAACTCCAACATCCAAACTCAATCCAAGTGAGGTCTCAAATGTTTCATCGAAACCACTCAAACCAATTTTTTCAAACCGAGACCCGCGAAACCGAGCCAAAACCCATCCAAATAGACCCTTAGTGACTAGATAGCAATTTACGGTTGTTTGGTATTTAGAAAAGTAGGTGGGTTGATTTTTTTTAGTTTGAGAGAATAGTGGAGATTTGTAAAATAATTTTGATATGTATAATGTTGTAGGTTTTGAGAGAATGATTTGATAAAATAAGTGTAAGTTTTTTTTAAAAAAAAATTAGATCGTAGCTGTAAGATGTGCAAAAATTAGGCCCTACAATTTATGATTTCTAAACAATTGTAGTGCCACGATGCCCACCCACCCCCGGATGGGGTTGGAGATGGCCTAACACACAAGGGGTGGGTGGAGATTCTCCTGGGGAGCACCCCATTGTCGTCTCCAATTGGCGGTTGGGTGCTCCTTGCTAGAAATTATTTAATATAACCGTAGTGTCACGTCATCAAGTACATGTGGTGCATTCGACCAATTTAGTTATTACATGAGGATTGAAATCCCACATCACCCCATATTCTCCTAAAATATAGGATTTTAAAATTGTATTCACATTGCCCAAAACATGGGTGACGTGTTATTTAAGTTTGATTTACCGTTTGTTTTGTTTCATTTGCATACACTTAAAACACATAATTCAGCCAACAATTGACAGCCCTAGCCGCGTTGATGCCACATTAAGCTTTGGCCATTTGTCTCCACTTAAAGGTACCAAATTTAGCTTCAGCTTTATGTAATTAAATGCAATAATTTGTCTTATAGCTGGTTAAGTGTTAATTTAGTCAACTCTAGTCAACAAGTAATTTATTATAAATAAATTGCCATTTTTAATATATGTAGTTTTGTTTTTGCAATTATCTCATTTGTGAAATGACATACTTACATATACAATAGTAATATCTAGTTTCCCTTAAAAAAAAAAAGAAAATAGTAATATCTAGTTTAAATTCTAAGCATGATATTTTGGCTTCTCACTTTTATAGATGCTTTTTCATGAGATTATCTTTTATAAGATTGATTTTTTAAAGATTTGAGATGTGTTTTAAGCTATTGTTCTTATAACTTTTCATTTAATGAAATGTATTAGTTCTAATTTATGAGATTGTTTTTTTTAACGTGACTGTTGAATGACTTATTTTAAAATATAATTTATGAAGTACTTGGTAACATTTGACTTTAATTAATTAATTTATTTCTGCCACAAAACTATCCCACATGCTCGAAGACACGAAGAACCATACATGTCTATATCCAAACAATATGAATTTTGAATTGTACCTTATCTCATGGCTAAAATTATATGATAATAAGTCGGTATATCTTGTATAGATTAAAAGAAATATGTGATAAATTGTACTAGACTAAATTAGTAACAAGGAAACCTTTTGTGTATCGATCTCCAACTTTTTTGGAGATAAATAGGAATCGTAAAGTCCGAGACGACCCAGAAAGCACTTGATCATATCAGGATCAACTTTGAAAGCCAACTTGGGTATTGAGTATTTACTTAGACTTAGAACCGAATTCTTTGAAATGCATAGTTGCAATTTCGGAAAAAGAGTGAACTTTTTCTTACATTGATGAAATAGAATATTAGGTGTGGAAGAAAACAATCAACAAAATTTCTATATTTAATTTACACAAGTAAATTAAGTATCAAATTACTTTTCTTATAAGTGATTTTTTTTTGAAAAAATCTAGAGTTTTTTTTTTTTTTTTTTTTTCCTGAAAACACTATATTTCTTTGAGATTCTCTAGTAAATTTAGATCAAAAGAACATTTTGATATTCTCGTGGATTTTATCCCTAAAACAAACTCTCAAAGAATGAGAAACCAAAATAACATAATGTAATTTTCAATAGGAAAATACTTAGATTAAAAATTGCATATCTTTGGGCTATATTCCCAAATTTTGATGAACATAGCTTTGTTCAATGCCCTTTTCTTCAATAACGGCTAGTTTTTAGATCTCCTAATATAAAAAATCACAAATGTATAGATCTAGAATATGAGCTATTTTGTCCCAATCTTCTCCTTTTTCCTCCTCATCACATCGCATTTTCAATTTTGGACATCTCACAATTACGAGTCTTTTCAGATTTTCCATTCTTTGTATTATGGGAGGAAGTGATGCAATATTTGGGCATTTCTCAATATACAAAGCGTAAAGAGATGTGAAATTGCCCAACCAATCTGGCAACAAAGTCAGCTGAGGGAGGTCCCGTAATGATAAAGATTGCAATGAAATGAGCAGTTGTAAGGAATTGAGCAGGCACATCATCTTTGGAAGATCTTCAAGGTGGAGTTTTGTCAAGGTCTGGAGATATTTAATCTCCTCCGGAAACTCTACAAACTCAAGGCAATTATATATGTCTAGTGTCTCCATAGCAATGAGGTGCGGTATCCATTCTTTCGGCAAATAGGTCAATGTCTTACTTCCCGATATAAGTAATTCATTAACAGACTTTAAGCCTCGCAACCCTTCCACTAGTAGAGAGTGCTCACTCAATCCCACAAGGGTCAAACGCTTGAGATTAGTGAGGTTTCCTAATGTTTGTTGTGGAACATATGTCATGTTCTCATCAATTTTCATGCTAAGTTTAGTAACATTGTCAAGCTTAGCAAATGAAGTTAGAGTCACGCTGCTGCACCCATATGCGTACAATGATTTGAGCGATGACAACTTTGGCAATATCAGTGAAGGGCAGCCATCAATTGATAGTGTTTGAAGATTCGGGAACATTTCTACCATTTCCACCTTTAACAAACATTTTAGATTGGGAAGAGAACGTAAATAGAGTCTCTCAAGCCTTGGGAATTTTGGTGTCGGTGAATTAACACCTCCAGAGTCATCCTCGATAATATATTGCACTACAAGTTCATCTAGACTTGCTTTCTTTGCATCTACAAGGTTTTTTTCTCTCTCCAGATGCTCAATAATAAGCTTTCCTCCAAGATTCAAGAATTCCAATTCTATCAGTTGATTATCATTTTCGTGACCCACAATATACAAACTCAATGTTTTAAGGGAAGTTAATTCACCAATGCTAGGGGGCATCGCACTTAAAGAACTACAGTATTCCAAAATAAGATGACGAAGATTACGCATATATCTCATGTTCTTAGGTAAACTGATAAGCTTTCTACAGCTAGTCCAATTTAAAATTTTCAAATTCCAAAGACTACATATTGCATTAGGAAGACTATGAATTTTACTGTAAGACAAGTTCAAGCATCGTAAATGTTTCAGTTTTCCTATTTCGGAAGGCAAATCGTCTATCTTTGTCCAACTTGCATTAAAAAATCTCAAACGACTATAGCTCATTAAGGCGGATGTTAGATCCAAGTTTGAAATAATTCTTATAGGGAATGCCACACTATTATTTTCGAGATTTACCTGACGGATTTTGGTGTTCGGAACACTTCTTTTGTTGATTTCCACTTGTGTGCCAATAACTTTTTTCTCCATGATTGATTGGGCAAGATCATGAACAAGATTATGCATCTTGAAAGTGACTTCACCTTTATATCTAGTTGATACATCTTGGAAAAAGCATCTCAAAACTAACTCATTCCATATTTCATTGCCAATATCCTCCACTTCCATTGTTCCAGTTGATGAGATATATCCATGAGCCATCCACATATGAATCAACTCTCATTTTTCAATCCAACTGTCCTTGAGAAAGACCGAACATAAAACAAAACATTGTCTCAATCTTAAAGGAAGGTGATTATAACTCAATCTCAAGGCTGGCAAAATTAAAGTATTCATCGGTGGTAAATTCCATATTTCACTTTCTTTCACATGAATCCATTCTTTTTCATTTCTCTTAAATTTTAGAAGACCTCCAAGTGCTTTAGCGGTCAGAGGCACGCCATCACACTTTTTCACAATCTGTTTCCCAGTGACTTCAAGATTAGGATGTTCTTCTTCTTCATGTCCAAATGCACGTTGCTTCATTAGAAACCAACAATCTTGTTCCGACAATCCTGCCAAGTGATGGGCTGGAAATGTTGACATAATATCAACAACACTTTTAAGGCATGTGGTGACGATAATTGAAGCACCACTTGAGCCGCATGCCAAATAGCTTTTTAACAGTGACCACTTCTCGTGATCTTCATTCCACACATCATCCAATACAAGCAGATATCTTTTTTGGTTCAACAACTCTGAAAGTCGTCTTCGTAAAGTATCCAAGTGCAGCAAGTCTGAAGCACTTCCATTCCCAGATGCAGATTCTAGGATCGCCTTAATCAAAGATATAATATCAAACTCATCGGAGACGCAAACCCAAAGTTTAATATCAAAATGGTCCGCCGTTCGTTTATCGTTGAAGACCAGTTGAGCTAGTGTGGTCTTGTCAAGGCCACCCATACCAATTATTGGCAATACAGAGAGCTCTTTACGCCCACTCGTTTGGTTCACCAATATATCCACAATTTTTTCTTTCTCCACATCCCTTCCGTAAACGGGGTGAGACTCGTTTAAAACAGAACACGTCTCGCGCATGGGAACAACCTTGCTTTGTCTATCTACAACCATCTCACGCAAATGATATTGTGTGCGCTCTGCAGCAACTGCATTCAATTTTTTTGTCACTTCTTTCATCCTTCTTCCAATTTTGTATCGATACAAAATATTCTTCAAGTACCGATTATTTTTGTTGATTTTGTGCTCCGATTTTGAGACTTCTGTCGCACACTCGTCCAATATGTCATCGATCTCGTAGGTAAGGTCATTGAGCTTGCATAACCAATTTCGTATGGCCTTATTTTCGAGTTGCTTCTCTTCGGCATCTTCTAGCACTGCTTGGATAGTTGTGAGAGTGTTCGAAAGTTTATTCATCTCTTCGTCAACACCCATGATCATTCCAATCTCCCCTTGGATCAGGGAGCTCAGATTGTCGAATTTGCACAAATGCCTCAGCCATATTAATCGGAACCAAACTCTGTCTTTAGTTTGAGAAATTTCCGAGTGTCTGCTACATGTAATGTCCAATAATTGAGATGAAAGGTTAAGGGCTTGTTTGTTGGAGTTTTTTAGAGTGATTTTTGGAAAATAGAGAAGTTTCTTCGATATTTTCGATTTTATAGAAAGTTGTTTGTTGAATTCTAATAATATGTATTTTTTTTTAAATTGATTTTTTTGAGAGTATATGAAAAGAAAAATTGGTTATATACTATCTTCCCGAGAAAAATAAATCAATTCATAATTTGTAAAACGAAGGATATTTTCCCTAGAAAAAATCAAGTCATAAAAAATGAAGGACATCATAAAGCTGTAAAAATTGTGTCAACAAGGCCAAATTTACGCAAAAATAGTTTCGACAATTTCAAATTCCTCCCAAAAAATTTCATGTGTTATTTTAATTCTCAAAACCCCATGTGTTTGGTTTTAATTACCACACTCGACCTATGTATATTTTGATTTTTTACTTTTGATGAAATGACAAAACTACCCCCTATGTATTGGTTTTTTTTCCTTTCATTTATTCATTTTGAAAAACCTAGTATATACTACTTGGATCGATTTTGATAATTAAAACCAAACACAGGGGGTTTTTTGGGAGTTAAACAAATCATAGGGTGTGTTTATATATTTTGCTGTCAGGGGTAAAGTTGTCATATCAAAAGAAAAATGTGAACAAATACTTGTAATTTTTGAGTTTGAATTACACTCTCTTTTCTGGGGGGTGTATTGACATTGACTTGAGAGCAAAGAGGGGTTTTTGGAAATTAATATAACATAGGAGATTGTTTGGGAGTTAAACAAAGCATAAGGGGTATTTTTGTCTTTTGCTCAATGAGATTGGTGAAATTACATCTAATGTTGAATTTTTGGCATTTTGCACCCTAGAATTATAGGGTTTTGGCTTTTTGAACCCTGACTTAAGTTTAGACACTTTGCACCCTGGAAATATAATTTATTTGGCACTTTGCACCATAGTGTGTGTTTTGGTTAGAAAATTCATTGATAGAACGGTAGACTAGTCATTTCTTTTATTTTTTTGCACTTTGTACCCTGGCAATATAGATTTTGCACACTTTCTCTTATTGCTTTAATCTCCATGCCGAGCTCTATAAGGTAGATGATGTGAGGAGGAAGTTTCCCGTTTGGGCAAGTATCACTTACTCGTAATAGAGCTTTTAGCTTCTTGGGATCGAGTGTAGCGATAATTGCAGAAACGGGCGCAATTGAATTCTCGACTTCCGGAACATTTTCTTCTGTTTTTTCCTTGGCGGGTGGGTTTGGAAAGTTCTCGACAACGTCTACTAAAATGGCTCCATACTCCTCAAGGAGTGTTTCAAGGTAGGGAATAAGAGCATCTCTGATCTCAAGTGTCGTTAGTTCTCGACCTGAAACAACAAAGAATTAAGTGATCTTAACAATGAAATCCAAAGAAGGGTAATGTGTTTCCAAGTTTGTTTTGTTGTGGATATCATGTGAAAAGTAATATAAATAATTTTATCATAAAACATAAAGTGAACTATAAACACAAATATTATACTGCATAAGAGCTTTATGAATTAGAAAGTGATGCAGTAAATACCTAATGGTCATATAACAATGAAGATGATTAAATATGCTTAAACGAGGCCATGTTAAAGCTTATTCACAGTAAGTTTAGGAGATCTACAGAATGAGAAATCAAACCTACTAATTAAGTACCGAGACTTGTGAACTGAGTGAAGTCGTGACACAAGATGATCAACCGAAGCCTCAGATTTGTTAATAGTTCTTGCTGCTGCTGCATTGTTTAAACCTTGCTTCTTCAAGATTAAAGTTAGGACAGCCTTGGCTTCTTCCTTCACTTGACATTAGTGACAAATTTGAGTAGGAGACAAGCCACAATAGTGCCGAGAGATTGAGCAATCCAATAGAAGAGTCCGGTGAGGATGGTGATGTTGCCGCCATTGGCCAATCCAAACGTGACAGCTGGATTCAAGTGACCCCCAGAGACGTTGGCTGCCATAGACACCCCGACAAACAGCGCAAAAGCATGAGGAAATGCAATCGCCACAAGCCCGACTGGGTGATCCAGAGATGCATCTGATGTCAGCTTGTCTGTTACATCAATATCAATATCAATATCCATGTTATTAATTTTTTGTTTTTGGTTAATTACATCAATATCATTCATTTGGTAAAACAATATTTTGAAAATTTAAAAAATGACTCACTGTAAGCTAAGGCAGATCCATGTTATTCTGCAAATGTTATGAATGTTACTGATTTTGGATGAAGCAATAGAAAAGCTCATCCCAGATTTCTTCTGGTTGGGAGGTGGAGAAATTGATCTTAAATTGGAAATTAGGACATCGGAATTTATACATCTTGTAAAGCCATTCATTATTAACTGCAGCGGTGTGTAGTCATACTAATTGTTAGTTTAATTTAGGGAAAATTACTTTTTTGGTACCATAGCATAGGCTGACTTGCACTTTTAGTATCATTGGATATGAAAATGCAAATTTGGTACCATAGGATAGGTTTTCACCAAACCCAATTTTTCTACAAAGTTAATGGCAATTTACCCCCTACTAAATGCATAATATTCAATTTAACCCCTCGTGGTTTAAAAAAGAGAGTTTTACCCCTTGAAACTTTGTAAAAATTTTACATCGCCTCCCTGATATTTTTATAGGCGGCACTTAATTCATTTTTATTACGATAATGTGATTTTTTTACCCATTGTGTTATGATAAATGTGACAATTTATCTCCCTATGTTAAATAAAATAGCTTGCATGCATACTCTCAATTTCGGCAAGTGAGTTATAATCTCCGACGGAAGGGGGTAAATTGCTTCATTAAAATTTTACAGGGGGTAAATTGATTTTGTTAAATTATGGAGGGATAAATTGAACAGAATGCATTTCATAGGGGGTAAATTGTCATTAACTTTGTAGAAAAATTGAGTTTGGTACCAAAATTGCAATGAAAACATATCCTATGGTACAAAATTTGTATTTTCGTCTCCAATGTTACCAAAAGTGCAAATCAGCCTATCCTATGATACCAAAAAAGCAATTTTCCCGTTTAATTTATTTTATATTTCCAAATACTTAAGGAAGATCATTATTTGTCTTGTTGAGGGAGAGAATTGAGTTAATAACAATTATTGTTGGTTTAGAATTTATAAATTCATTGTCGGAATTGAATATGATCATATCACTAGATCCATATTCGTTTCACATATGCAGAAAGAATTTTTCAATTAGCTTTTATCAAAATGGTGTCTTTGATTAGATCTAAATCTTTTGTCTGGGTCGTGTGCTTAACCGTTGAACCAAGCTTATCAAGAGTTACTATGAGTTTGAATGTTTGATCATTAAAATTTATATGAATTCGCTTGTCAAAGCAAAAGAAAGTAAAACAACATTTGTTAAATTTGTGGGTTTTCTCCTAATTTTATGATCATTAGTATAGTTCATCGTTGCCTGTATTATTTATAATTTGTTGAATTGATTACAAGTTACATATATTTAGGGCTGCCAAAGGGTCGGATTAGACCCGGATCCGGATCCATTTATGTCGATTTGGATCTTACTTAGATCTATATTTCTTTGGTCCATCGGTTCTTTGCCGGATTCGCTTGAATGTCATATTTTTGGATGAAAATATGCATAAAAATATAATTATGTATGGATTATTAACTTTTATCATCTTAAACTAATGGTAAAATATTATTTAATGTTATTAATTTTAATAAAATATTATGTATATATAATTCTTTTATTTATTATCGGATATGTATCTATAACGGATCGGATCGACCTAAATCCATATTCGCTTCACGTATTTCGAATTTCAAATCAGATTCATCGAATCTCTAATCAAATCAAAATCCTAATAAATTGTAATCTTCAAACCCAAAATGGGCAAATGATTAGGAATGAAAATCAAACCAAACTATTTTATGTCAGGCTCGATCTCGTTCGACAAAAAATTGTTTGAGCTCAGTTCAATATGCAAATTAAACAAGTTTGAACATCAATTTTCATTTAATAACGTGTGAAGCTCGACTCGGTAAACTAAAAAATCAACAAAACACATGTAAAAATATCAAGCTACTTGATACTCGGAAGCTCGTTTGTGCGTTGTTCGTCTAACAATCAAAACCATACTCTCACCTATATAATTTCAACCTCGATACAAAATTCAATCAAACATGAACAACATGTCATTTGACATTACTCGGCTCATTTGCATCCCTACCAATAGTACTAATTGAGCTCTACCACATATTATTTATAGATTTTAATACTTCCTCATCCATATACCCATACGGGCAGGATTTAAAAAATGCGCCTTAAATTGTTTTAAGTTTTAGACAGACAAGCCTAGCTAATTAATTAATCTTACGCTAATTTAATCACGCTGAGCACAAATTCAAGTCGAGTAAATCTTTACGTAGAGCTGAAATTTGCAATAGTTACCAAATTATAGATGGTGTTTTCTTTTTGGAAACTTTAAGTCTTTTTTGGAAACATTAAGTCCTTCTTTTTTCGAAATCTTTAATTTTTAGTCTTTTTTTTCGAAATTTTCAATTTTTTCCTATTTATAACATCAAGAAATCAAGAAAGTGAAATAACTTTCAAATATCCAATTTTCTCCAACCCAGAAAAATCAGTATAGCCCTCCCTCCAATTCTACCCACCCACAAGATTGAATATGGATTTTCCACCAGCTCCAATTCCGATTTTTAGATATAACATCGAACATCCCTGTGAAATCGTGTGCAACACATGTAGACAAAATGTCATATTTGCAAATTTGGCAAATGGAGTTAATGTTCTCAAATCCTTGAGACAAGTTATTAGCAATAACAAGAGGAAAGTTGTGGAAGATTGTCATTAACTTTGTAGAAAAATTGAGTTTGGTACCAAAATTGCAATGAAAACATATATATGGTACCAAGGTACCAAAAGTGCAAGTCAGTCTATCCTATGATACCAAAAAAGCAATTTTTCCGTTTAATTTATTTTATATTTCCAAATACTTAAGGAAAATAATTATTTGTCTAGTTGGGGGAGAGAATTGAGTTAATAACAATTATTGTTGGTTTAGAATTTATAAATTCATTGTCGGAATTGAATATGATCATATCACTAGATCCATATTCGTTTCACATACTCATGACAGAGAAAGTTTTTCAATTAGCTTTTATCAAAATGGTGTCTTTGATTAGATCTAAATCTTTTGTCTGGGTCGTATGCTTAAACCAAGCTTATCAAGAGTTACTATGAGTTTGAATGTTTGATCATTAAAATTTATATGAAGTCGCTTGTCAAAGCAAAAGAAAGTAAAACAACATTTGTTAAATTAGTGGGTTTTCTCCTAATTTTATCATTAGTATAGTTCATCGTTGCCAGTATTATTTATAATTTGTTGGATTGATTACAAGTTACATATATTTAGGGCTGCCAAAGGGTCGGATTAGACCCGGATCCGGATCCATTTATGTCGGTTTGGATCTTACTTAGATCTAGATTTCTCAGGTCCATCGATTCTTTGCCGGATTCACTTGAATGTCATATTTTTGGATTAAAATATGCATAAAAATATAATTATGTATGGATTATTAACTTTTATCATCTTAAACTAATGGTACAATACTATTTAATGTTATTAATTTTAATAAAATATATTGAGAGTAAAATTGGGGAGTAAAATGAACTCTTCATTAATCTTTCTCTGTCACAGTACCAAAAGAAGAAAGGAAAAGTATATATACAATGTGTACAAGAAGACGGACTTGAAAGAAAGATTAAAACTAATTAATCTTCATTAACTAACGCCTAACAATACATAAGTTATACAATAGTTAAAAGCGTGTTCACGCTAATACACCCCCGCAAGATGGACCGTATAAATTGAAGATGGCCATCTTGGAAATAATGTGTGTGAAGGCTGGTGATGGTAAAGGCTTTGTAAAGATGTCTGCAAGTTGATGATGAGTCTGCACAGGAATCAACCGTAAGTAGCCTTTGGTGACAATATCCCGTACAAAATGACAGTCCACCTCAATATGTTTTGTGCGCTCGTGAAAAGCCAGATTAGATGCAATGTATATAGCAGCGGTATTATCACAAAATATAGGAGTGGCACGTGTGACATCAACCTGAAAATCAGTGAGGAGGTGACGAAGCCAAGTGAGCTCGCTGGCTAAGGAAGCCAAGGCACGGTACTCAGCCTCGGCTGAAGAGCGAGATACGGTAGTTTGCTTTTTCGCTTTCCATGAGATCAGGGAATCACCAAGGAAGACGCAAAAACCCGTAGTGGACTTTCTGGAGTCAGGACAAGAAGCCCAATCCGCATCAGAAAAAGCCGTGAGGGAGAGAGCAGAATTGGCGGAGTAAAACAAGCCCTGTCCTGGGGCAATCTTGAGGTACCTTAATAAACGATGAATAGCCTGCAAGTGAGGCACACGAGGGCAAGAAAGAAACTGAGACAGTTTATGCACGGCAAAACTAATATCCGGGCGAGATATAGTAAGATATAAAAGACGGCCAACGAGGCGCCTATATACAGAGGGGTTAGGTAGCAGATCACCATCTGTAGCATTAAGGAGAATTTTGGGATCCATAGGTAGGTGGGATGGTTTGCAATTCTCATAACCGGTATCTTGTAAGAAGTGGAGTGTATACTTATGTTGAGATAAGACAATACCCTTCTTAGTACGTGCTATCTCAATACCAAGAAAGTATTTTAAAGGACCAATATCACGAAGCCGGAAATGAGAGTGAAGTAAAGTCTTTAGATCAGTCATAAAGACAGATTTGGGCCTGTGAGAATAATGTCGTCCACGTAGATTAGAAGAGCAACAAAGGTGCTGCCAGAACCATTGGTAAAAAGAGAGTAGTCCGCCTTGGATTGAGTAAATCCAAGCTTCAAAAGACAAGAGGTCAGTTTGAAGTTCCATTGACGACTAGCTTGTTTAAGAACGTATAATGACTTGTGTAACCGACAAACCAGAGGAGATGAAGTAAGAGGCACCCCCGTAACCTGATAACCCTTAGGTAAATCCATGTAAACTTCCTCAGTTAAGTCCCCATTCGAGAAAGCATTATTCACATCAATTTGGTGAATATGCCACTGTTTAGATACAGCCAAAGCAAGGAGAATGCATATGGTAGTTATCTTAGCAACTGGGGAGAAAGTGTCCAGGAAATCAACCCCTTCAAGCTGAGTAAATCCCTTAGCTACAAGCCGAGCCTTATACCTATCCAAGGTACCATCAGGATTGAGTTTAGTCTTGTAAACCCATTTACACCCAATGGAATGATTATTAGGAGGAAGAGATACCACATACCAAGTGTTATTACTTTTTAAAGCAGCAAGTTCAGCAGCCATAGCATCTTTCCAGTGATCAAATTTTATAGCTTGATGGTAAAACTGGGGTTCAGATGATGAGAGGACATTGAGCACAAACACTCTATAATCATTAGAGAGTTTGTTATAATTCAAAGCAGCAGCAATATGATATCTTATCCGAGAACTACAAACATAATCAGCAAGGTAAGAGGGGGTTTTTACTGTTCTTGCTGATTTTCTAAGAGGGATGGAATGTGGATTTGTGGTCGGGTTAATAGTGGAAATATTTTCAGGAGGAGGTGATGAAGGTTTAGGAGAACCATGATCAAAAAAGAAAGAAGAAGATCCTGTTGGAGTCACCAAATGCAGAAAAGGGTCAATGAAAGTGTTAGTGGTATCCAAAGAATGAAAAGGAAAGCTATCTTCATGAAAGACAACGTCCCTTGAGATAAAAATGCGTTTGGTCTGTATATCATACAACCTATACCCCTTAACACCTGGAGGGTAACCCAAGAAAATGCATTTGTGTGCTCTAGGATCAAACTTCTTTCTATGTGCTTTAAGGGAAGAGGCAAAAGCCAAGCATCCAAAAGTTCTAAAAAATGAGTAATTAACCTCAGAATTATAGAGCCTGTAGAAAGGACTTTGATTATGTAAAATAGGGGATGGTAATTTGTTAATAAGGAACACCGCAGTAAGAATACACTCTGACCAAAAATTTGCAGGAGCCTTGGACTGAAAAAAACAAAGCCCTAGCAACGTTAAGCAAATGTTGATGCTTTCGTTCTACAACCGAGTTCTGCTGAGGTGTACCAACGCAAGAAAACTGATGCAAGACCCCCAACTTGGTGAACAAATCCTCAAAACGCAGTTCAGGTGCATTATCTGAGCGAAAACACTTAATTCGTTTGCCAAACTGAGTCTCAATCATGGTGAAAAACTTAGTAATTATATACAAAACATCAGACTTGTGGCGAAGCATATAAACCCAAGTGAATCTGGTGTGATCATCCACAAGTGTCATAAAGTACCTATAACCAGTAATTGATGTAGTAGCGAACGGCCCCCACACATCACAATGTAGAAGATCAAATTGGGATGCAGAGAAGTGATTATGTGAAACAAATGGCAGTCTTTTGTGCTTTGCAAGTGGGCATACACAACAAGGATCATTATTTTTATTAGATGAAGCTACAATGCCATGTCTGAGATGACACTTTATTACACAAAACAGTAGTAGAAGCTACCTGAAAACCTGTATTCAGAATATACAAACCATTAACCACTTCACCCTTGCCAATCATCTTCAAATTGTGGTCCTGAATAATGAAGGAATGTGGCATAAAACTCACTGTCAATAAGCTATTCTCCAATAAAGCACTGACATATAACATATTGAAATGAAATTGTGGAACATAGAACACATCCTTGAGAGTGAGATGATCATTAATAGCAACATCACCAACTAAATGTACTGTGAAGTGTGTGTTATCAGGTAGCACAACTCTGGCATTATCTATAGTTATGAAAGAATGGAACGCATCCTTGACATTACATATATGTCTAGAGGCCCCTGAATCAAGAATCCAACAGCTAGGAGATATCGAACCTAGGTTAGGGAGTGTAGAGAGGCATATACCTGATGCACAAGAGGCATTATTTGCAGCAGATATATCATGAGAAACAGAACCACCAGTGCTATTCAAATGGTTAGAGAAGAGACCTATGAGCTGTTGGCATTGGGAAACACTCAAGGTTTTCAAAGCATCACCAATAGCATTTGTTGGAACATTAGAAGATTCACTGTGTGGAGTATAGTGAACAGCATGAACCGGAGCATCAACAGGTCTAGGACGAGGTCGAGAGCCATGAGGATAGCCATGCAACTTATAGCATCTATCAACGGTGTGACCAACCATGTGACAATTAGTGGAATATGCCTTATCTTTCCTCTTGCTAGTGGAACCACCTGACGGCTGAGTAGAGGTATGAGGAGGAGGTCTGTAATTATGATTTCCTTTGGCAGCAAAAGCCATAGAACCGGAAGAATCAAGTGAAGGAGGTGGTGCAATCATCCTTTGTCTCTCCTCTTGAGAAACAAGGGAGAAAACTCAGTTAATTGGGGGTAGTGGATCCATCAACAAAATTTGACTCCGAGTATGAGACAGGGACTCCCTTAAGCCCATAAGGAATGACAAAACATGCTCATTCTGAAAATGAAGGTCAATTTCTTGCAAACCACCATAATCGCACTTACGGCATTTACACTTAGGGCAAAAATTACTAAGCTCATCCCATAGTGACTTCAATTTAGTAAAATAGACACTTACAGAGGTGTCCTCCTGTGATAGATTCATCAATTCCTTTTTCAATTGGAAAATACGCGGACCGTTGCTCTGCTGAAATTGAATGCGGAGATCCTCCCAAATTTCACGAGCTGAATCAGAGTAGATGATACTGCCAGCAATTTCCTTCGAAACGGAGTTGAGAATCCAAGCAATAACCACATTGTTACTGCGAATCCATGAGGCTAACAAATTTGGATCATCAGCGGACGGAATAGGTAGAGATCCGTTGATAAAACCGAGTTTGTTCTTCACGGTAAGCGAGATAATCATCGCGCGACTCTAGGAAGGATAGTTATCTTCAACGAGGGGCTGCAAAACCAAATGTAGGCCAGTCCCATCGGAATGGTGCAAAAAATAAGGAGATGAAGGATCATCGGTCGGAGATTGATTGCGAGTAGAAGGCAACGATGAAGAAGCGGAAGCCATTGGCAATTGAATTAGAGATAAAACCCTAGAAAATATCTACTGATACCATATTGAGAGTAAAATTGGGGAGTAAAATGAACTCTACATTAATCTTTCTCTGTTACAGTACCAAAAGAAGAAAAAAAAAGGATATATACAATGTGTACAAGAAGACGGACTTGAAAAAAAGATTAAAACTAATTAATCTTCATTAACTAACTCCTAACAATACATAAGTTATACAATAGTTAAAAGCGTGTTCACGCTAATAAAATATTAAGTGTCTCTTATCGGATATGTAGCTATAACGGATCGGATCGACCTAAGTCCATATTCGCTTCACGTATTTCGAATTTCAAATCAGATTCATCGAATCCTAATCAAATCAAAATCCTAATAAATTGTAATCTTCAGACCCAAAATAGGCAAATGATTAGGAATGAAAATCAAACCAAACTATTTTATGTTTGGCTCAATCTCGTTCGACAAAATATTGTTTGAGCTCAGTTCAATATGCAAATTAAACAAGTTTGAACATCACTTTTCATTTAATAACGTGTGAAGCTCGACTCGGTAAACTGAAAAATCAACAAAACACATGTAAAAATATCAAAGCTACTTGATACTCGGAAGCTCGTTTGTGCGTAGTTCGTCTAACAATCAAAACCATACTCTCACCTATATAATTTCAACCTCGATACAAAATTCAATCAAACATGAACAGTGTGTCATTTGACATTACTCGGCCCATTTGCATCCCTACCAATTGTACAAATTGAACTCTACAACATATTATTTATAGATTTTAATACTTCCTCATCCATATACCCATACGGGCAGCATTTAAAAATTGCGCCTGAAATTGTTTTAAGTTTTAGACAGACAGGCCTAGCTAATTAATTAATCTTACGCTAATTTAATCAAGCTGAGCACAAATTCAAGTCGAGTAAATCTTTACGTAGAGCTGAAATTTGCAATAGTTACCAAATTATAGATGGTGTTTTCTTTTTGGAAACTTTAAGTCCTTTTTGGAAACATTAAGTCCTTCTTTTTTTCGAAATCATTAATTTTTAGTCCTTCTCTTTTTCGAAATCTTCAATTTTTTCCTATTTATAACATCAAGAAATCAAGAAAGTGAAATAACTTTCAAATATCCAATTTTCTCCAACCCAGAAAAATCAGTATAGCCCTCCCTCCAATTCTACCCACCCACAAGATTGAATATGGATTTTCCACCAGCTCCAATTCCGATTTTTAGATATAACATCGAACATCCCTGTGAAATCGTGTGCAACAGATGTAGGCACAATGTCATATTTGCAAATTTGGCAAATGGAGTTAATGTTCTCAAATCCTTGACACAAGTTATTAGCAATAACAAGAGGAAAGTTGTGGAAGAATTCTTTCTCATGTTGCCAAATGCGTAAGAGACACTTAATTTTATTTTTCTTATTTTTTTAATAATATTATTGGAATAAAATATTATATTTTAATTTAATTGTGTTTAGAATTAACGTGCAACATATCCAAGTTTGCGATGCACTCAATTGGGTCCAGTGCAATACATGCCATCAAAAGATTGGATGGCAATCGGTACATTTTCTTTCTTTTTCTTGAATCAAAATGAAAATTCGTTATGAATTTTTTTGTGGTATATAATTTTTTTTTGGATTTTGACACATTTGACTTCTTGTTACTTATTGTTCTCTCTAATTTTTTTTTTTTTTCTAAATCTATAGAGATCTGACAACGGACCGCACTTCATAATCATAGGAATGGCCACACGAAGAATGGTAAATGGGGGTGTTCCTATGTTTTTACCATTTGTGGTTCCAAATAATATCTTAAATATGTAATTGGTATACGTCAAAGATAGGCCCTAGACATATTAGATGGAAGTCTTGAATAAATTGTTCAAATTACTATTGCAGGGCAGTCTTGAATAAATTGTTCAAATTACTATTGCAGGGCTTGATAACATACTCCTTTTTTGTACTCAAGATATAAATGAAAGCTCTAATTTTGTACACTCATGGGTCCTAGTTGTTCTATTAATAACTCTTAATATCTTACACAAAGCAAAACGTGAAGAAAATACAATTATTAAACTTCTTCTAAGAGTTAACTACGAAACAGCACCAGAAAAAATAATCCCTCGAATTGCTAGATCTTAAAAGGTACAAACATCAACTTCATGAAACAATCTCATATAGTTTTTCAGAACAAATTAATGGAATAAAATATCAATAGAGAAGCTATTGGTAAGGAACTGAAAGGCATGAAAGTAGTAGAAGTATAAATCAATCAACAAATATTTTACAAATAAAATTAATCAAGTAAAAAAACATCTCTCGAGGAATTTGGGACTGGAATCTCAACATAAATAGTTGCACATCAACAGATCAAATGTCATAAAAAAACTCCAAATTAAACAAATTATAACAATAATTAACATGAAATAACAGATCTGTAGAGATTAGACAGATCGGACGACTTTTTTTTAGTAAGAATAATAGATCGTACTTAACCAAATAATTTCAATCAATTTACTCAAAGAAAAATATGTCAACATCGATCTATTTACGCAGTGTATTTCAGATCTCATTATCAATATCAACAAATGAGTGGAATCAGATAGCAAATTTTCTGGTGCAGAGAAGAAATGAATAAAATAACAAACAACCATAGCTATTACCTTGAGTTGGAGCATAAGCTGATCGAGAGAGAGAGAGAGAGAGAGAGAGAGAGAGAGAGAGAGAGAGAGAGAGAGAGAGAGAGAGAATATGAGAATCAACGCCGAAAAGCCAAGCCCTTATACGAATGGTAATTCTTTTCAACTCTTCTTCTCTGTTTCTGCTTTGAATTGGTAAGATAGGAATGAGAAATGAGAGGGTGCTAGTTTTTTTTTTTTGAGGGAAAACCGAAATGGTATTAATGGTTACGGAAAGTCCGCAGAAACAATTACATCAACAGGAGCCGGAAGAGTAGTACTAAATACAAAATGATGAGTGGATAGTTTAGCAAGTAAATGTGCAGCTTTGTTGCACTCCCGAACAGTATGCGTAGCTCGGAAGAGAACAAATTCTGTACTCAACAATTTGATTTCGTCAAAAATTAATCCCAAGCTGCCCATTGAAGAATTAACGTCCATGATACCATTGACAACTGACAAATGACAAACAATCACTTTCAAGGATAAGGTGCGAAATTCCCAGTTCAATTCCAAATTCGACAGCCCGGAGACATGCCATGGCTTCCACGGATTCCGGACCTAGAGGAAAAGGAATAGATAGAGCCTTCCAATTAGAACAAAAGCCAATTGAGTCCCTAACCAAGATACCCAGCCCAACTTCAGAGGAGTCATGTGATAAAGCGGCATCAACATTGATCTTGAAGTGTCCTTCCGGAGGAGGTATCCATCTCGATGTTGTTCGGTTAGAGGTAGGAGCACGAAACGGACTTTTCGAAGCCCAATAGCAAGAAAAGAAAGATTTGGCCGATTGAACTACAAAAAGAGATTCAGTATTAGTAGCATCCCAAAGTAGTTTATTACGTTCGAACCAAAGCCACCAACAAATAGAAGAGAAAAGGCCAAACTCCTTAGCATCCAGCTTGCTATGAACTTTAGTTAACCAAATTTCATGCCGGCCAGCCACTTGTCCTCCCAGATTCGGATAGAATTTCCGTCCCCCACTCTCCAACGGAGACCCGCTTTAAGTAAGTCAATAGAGGCCCAAATGCTTCTCCAAGTTAGTGAGGGTCTCGAACCAAAATTTGCCTCCAAAAGGTCATATGATGGGAAATACCTAAATTGAAACACCCTACTAAGAAGGCTGTGCGGTTTCAAAAGAATACGCCAGGCTTGTTTAGCAAGAAGTGCTAAGTTAAAAGAGTCTAAGTCACGAAAACCCATGCCCCCATCCCTCTTGCTATCACAAAGTTTGTCCCATTTTATCCAGTGTATTTTTTTAGCACCTTTTCCATCCCACCAGAAGCTGGTAATCATTGATTCAAGTTCACGGAGCAAGTAGTTTGGCAATTTGAAGCAACACATCAGATATGAAGGTATGGCTTGAATTACGGACTTTATCATAACCTCACGACCTGCTCTAGATAAGGAATTGGATTTTAAACTTTGAAGACGATTCCACACACGTTCCCTAATGAAACCAAAGACATCATTTTTTGATTTGCCACACACTAGAGGCAATCCCAAGTAGATTCCAAGTTTCTCTTCTATTTTAACTTGAAGGATATCTCGAATATCAGAAATAGTAGAGGCCTCGATGTTCTTTGTGAATACGACACTCGATTTCTCATAATTTATCCTTTGGCCCGAGGCTAAACCATACAAAAAGAGCAAGTGGCGTATTGAGACCGCATCTTCAATAGTAGCTTGACATAGGATCAATGTGTTGTCCGCAAAGAGTAAGTGCGAGATGCTAGGAGCTCCCGGACATATAGTTATACCGTTCAAGATTTTCTTCGTTTCTTCCAAACTGATAAGAGCGCTGAGAGATTCTGCACAAAAGAGAAACAAGTACGGGGAAAGGGTGTCCCCTTGACGGATACCCCGTTCCGGCTTGACAAAACCAACACAGGAACCATTAAAGATAAATGAGTAAGACACCGAAGTAACACAAGTCATTATAAGATTGACAAAATGCGCATCAAAGCCTAACCTGATCATCACTGCCCTCAAAAAATCCCATTCTATTCTATCATAGGCTTTGCTCATATCCAACTTATTGGTCATATCACCAATGTTACCCCTAGTTTTATTTTTCATGTAGTGGGTTATTTCGAAGGCTACAAGGACATTATCAGTTATTTGTCTACCAGGAACAAAAGCGGATTGAGAGTCTGAGGTAATAGAGTTCATAATGGGTTTAAGACGGTTAGCTATTGCTTTAGAGGCAATTTTATAAACAACGTTACACAAGCTGATCGGACGAAATTGGGTCATAAACTCAGGTTTGTCGCATTTTGGTATGAGGGCTATATGAGTGAAAGTACTAGAAACATAAAAAATGCCTCTATTAAGGAAATCAAGTACCCAAGTAGTCACATCAGTACCAATAAGATTCCAATATTTTTGAAAAAATATAGGGGGAAAACCATCAGGACCAGGGGATTTCAGGTGATACATAGAAAAAAGAGCTCGATATACCTCATTGGCAGTGAATGGCTGAAGGAGATACTGATTATCTTCAAAACTCACCTTCGAACTTAATGCACCAAGGACCATGTCGAAATCCTCAAGCGACGGATGGGTCGAAGTGAAAATGTCTTGGAAGTAACTAACTACTTCCCGTTCAATGTCCGGATCAGATTTACACCACGAACCATCAGCCCTTTTGATACCCGATATTACATTCTTTTTCTTGCGACCCGAAGCTTTACTATGGAAGAATCGCGTATTTATGTCTCATTCTCGCATCCAATGAGCCTTAGCTCTTTGTTGCCACATCCGTTCTTCTCTATCTAATAAATCCTCTAGTTCTAGAGAAAGGATTTTTTCCTTCGCTCTTGAGTCCGCTGTAATTTGACCTGTACGAAATTTATGGATTTTTTCACGAAGCTTTTTAATTGTATTGAGAACATGACCGAAAGAAGTAGAGATCCAAAGATCCAGCTCTGCTTTACAGTTCTTGATTTTGTCAAGGACATTGCCGTTTGAATTCGTCCAAGAATCATTAACAACTCGAGAACAATCGTCAGAATCAAACCATATAGACTCAAACATGAATCGTCTTTTTCCCTTCTTCCTGACTGGAATTTCTCGGTCAAGTACCCGAATTAGGATCGGGCAATGATCAGATCCCCAAATCCTAAATGAACGACTGAACTAAACGAAAATCTTTGGGCCCAAGAATCAGAAATACATGCCCGGTCTAATCTCCCACTAACTGTGCGCGGATATTCCCAACCGTTAGTCCAAGTAAAGCACGATCCTAGATAACCCAAGTCAATCAGGCCCGAGTCTTGAAGAGCCTTTCTAAATCCCCTAAGCTGATTATTTGGAATAGGATTACCACCCTTCTTCTCCGACTGACTAATCATAGCGTTGAAGTCTCCTGCACAAAGCCACGGCTTACTACTAAAACTCGAGAGTTGTCTAAGTAAGTCCCATGAAGTATGTCTACGATTAACATCCGGTTCTCCATAAAAACCTGTAAAATGCCACCCCAACGGATCATTGTCAGTATACACAAAGGCGTCAATGTGATTAACTGAAAAACTCTGAAGATCAACCAAAATATCCTTCCTCCAAAGGAGGGCCAAACCACCAGATTTACCACGAACATCCACACTAAAACCATTTAAAGCAAACTTATTTTTAAGGAACTCAATCTTCCTCCCGTATGACTTAGTTTCGGAAAGGAAGATTATTTGGGGGTTATGATCCCGTATGTGGAATCCAAGATTCTGAATTGTCAGGGGACCCCCAAGCCCCTGACAATTCCAAGCTAGGCAATTCATAATGCTAGGCGGGGCTGCCCGGCAGCCACCGCCTCTGAACTGACAAGGGTTATCCTCTTCGAAGGTCTGGCAGGATCAACAGAAGAATTTTCGCATTGCTGAGCGAAATCATTACCTACATACACAGAATCCGGCTCTCTTTTTCTTTTGTTTATTTTAGAAAGTTTAGTTTCATTACTTTTAGGAACAGGATTAAAACTAGCAATTTTAAGCACGGATTTTAGCTTGGAATTGGGTGGAGGCGCATTTTCCTTACCTTTTGCGCGTTTAGCTTTCGTGGCAGACTTATGGGGTGGATGGGTAACACTAATATCAACTCCTATAGGGATATTGAATAGCGGGTTAGACAATGGGTTCGGGGATTGGAGATGTGGTTCAGGTGCGGCATAGGCAGTGGTAGATGAGGTGTATGTCGCGGTGAGTGGGTTTGGTCAGATTTGATTTTGGTTTTAGTTGGTACTTGTGTGTGGTTTGGTGACGGTAGTTGGGTCAGGTCAATCGGACGGGTTTGGTGATTTATGTTTTCAGAGGTTAAGTCGATTGTTTTGTTAAATGGCAAAGCGGTATTAGGATCGGTTATGTTTTTGTTAGTAGTTCGGTTTGGGGGTGCTAAGATATGGGTCGGATTGGTGTTGGTGTTGGCCTTAACGAGGGAGTGGGGTTGGACTGATAATGCTTGGATGAGTAGGTGGGTTGGGGTAAGAGTGGAATTATCATAAAAACTTGGTGGTTCCTTAAGAGTGTGGGCCGCTGGCTTAGTTTGTTCTTGATGGGCTGAAGGGGATATATAGGTATTGGGCCGGGTGTTAAGGGGATAATTTGGGTCCGATGGTTGTGCTGGACGGAATTCTTTGGGTCGATAGGCTGGATGTGGGTCTTTTTGTGGGGGGTTGCTGATATTAGGATTGAGAGAAGGGTTCATAATTAAGATATCTTTACCTTTATCTAGAGCAACCTTTAGGGGTTCTGCTAAATCATTGGGAGTTTGTTCCTTAAACGGTGGAGCAGCAAATCTCTCAGATACACTTACTTTCGAAGATCCCACAAAATCTGCCTTCTTCCTATTAGAGTCAGTAACTGATTTCCTACTCGAAATAGATGGGTCCAAACCTGCTCCTAATTCCGAATCTAGTCCAACTAAGTTTGAGTTCAACCCGATCTTCGAGCTCACATTAGCTCGTTGCTGCGTCGGAGATGGGGAGAAGATCGCAGCACCAAGAACTTTCTTATTTTCAGTTTGATTTATTAATCCCGGCACTTTGTTGACGAATTTGGGTTGATAAATATAAGTTCCAGCAGATTCTTGCCACCCCCCAATTTGGTTCTTACCCGGAGCGGAAGCCCTGAGCCAAGCTCCATACGGTAATTCTTCAGTTTCCAGTTCTTCGTCATGTAGATAACGGTCGTTACATCCAGCTAAAGTATGATCCAATTTACCACAATGATAACAAAAGTTCGGGAGACGCTCATATCTAAACGATGCGATAATTGTATCTCCCCTGTCATTGGAGATCTTCATAATTCTCGGGATAGGTTTAGTAATGTCCAATCCTACCCGTACCCTGATCACACTCCCTAAGATTGCATCGGAATTTCAGATTGAATTCCTTTAAAAATGCCTAGTCTCCTACTAATTTTCTCAGCCATGGTCCTGTTTGATTTTGCCAAAGGAAGTCCAGAGATTAAAACTGAGAAATCGCACCAGTTGAGATCAATAGTAAAAGGGTCATCTTCTGGTTTAACGAGGTTGAGAACCACCAGTTTTTTCTCATAAGACCAAGGCCCTCCTCCAAGAGCCTTCTTGAGATCTAATTTATGCTTGAAAGAAAAAAAGAGTCGTCCATCCCCAATTTGTTTAACTCCGATTCCGTGAAGCGGGCTCCATGCCTTCGATAAAATTGTTCGAATGGACTCAATGTTAATATTCCGAAGTCCCAAAATTCTACCAACCAGTATAAGATCCGTCGAGGAATTGATCTGATCCCAATCATCTCCCGAGAGGCAGAATCCTTCCTCAACATTTGTCAAGTTAATCTTCTTCCCAAAGTCGATATTGGATATGTCCATGGTAGATGGAGTCAAGCAACGAGGTGAGTTTTGCGGATAAAAAGCAGCCAACAATCCAAACCCTACAAAAAAAACAAAGAGACAAAGACAACAAAAGAGAGGGAAGGGAAAAGAAAGGGCAAGAAAGAGATGAAACCTAAACAATAAAATAATCCTAGAGTAAACGTGTGGACATGAGCAAAACCGAGATTGATCAAACAGGAGATGGGGGCGAGGATGATCCACTCCAGAAAAAAACCAGAACACAAAAAAAGAAAACTCTCCACTAGAGAGAGAAAATAGGCTCTGCACTAGAGAGAGAAAAATAATTTCCAATATTAGCGCAATTTTTTCAACTTGAGAGGGTGCTAGTTATATACGGAAAAATGCATATTTAGTCATCAATGTTTTGGCCTGTTTGTTTGGCCATAAAGAAATACATAACCATTTTCTAATAATTGTGAATAATATTATTTTGTGTATGAAATTATGCAAATCAATTACCATATAAACATCAACTTACAACAATAGAACCCAAATGAACAAGCCAAAACTTTGAAAATGAGATGAACTTTTAATTTTGTTGTCTTGTTTTGAATGTATGTATATTTGAGGAATACTTGAGATTTATATTTTTGACATTGATCTTAATTATTAAGACATTTTGATTATTTGCATGAAACAATAAAACTTTATATTGACAAAGAATGATAATTTCTTGAATTATCATTGTATTTTAGATAATCTAAAAATATATTACACAATAATAAAGTCACACTGGTTATACCGATCGAACCAGTGGTTAATTCGATCTAACCAGTAACCAGTAAGGCATCCGGTTCAATGACCGGTCCGATTTTAAAAACACTGCTTCTCAGGTAAAAATCTGGATTCATCGTGTATACGAGGATTAGTCATTTCTATTAAGCAAGACACCATAAGTTAGTTTGTTTAGCGTTTCCCAAAAAAAAAAAATCGTGTTTGAAAAATACCAAAAAAATAAAAAAATAAAAAAACATGTTTTTCAATTTATGAAATAAATTTTTCATCTCTTAATTTTCTTAAACTACTTTCTCGAAAGTCAAACAAACAACAATTTTCTTATCACTAAATAAAACCTATACTAAATCTCCTCTTATTTGACATAAAGTAATATATTATTACACAATATATCTCACATATCAAACTTGATTTGACATAAAGAAAAAAGTTACACATACTTTAGTCTCAAATCACTCTCTTAAAATCTAAACAAATAACATTACACAAATAGATATTATTTTACAAATATATATTACTCTCCCAAACTATTTTCTCAAACACTAAACAGTCACTATTTTCTGAAAAAGCACTAGCGTGCCTTTACTCTTTTCGTTGGAAACTATAATTATACATGCATGATCCTAAACATGGAAATATTATTGGAGTTAGCAATATATTTTGTGTATTCGATTTAGTTATATCAATTTAAATAACTAATAAAATAAATTATATCAATCTATGCTTCAGAGGTACAGATAAAAAGGGAAGAAATTAAAAAAATACTGACATACATACCGCTCTCTTTATATTCTATTAATACATAGTTATTGTATATTTCTTAGTAAAGTTTACCAATTCTTCCACCCCAATTTCCTGCTTCCTTGAGATATATAGCAGAATTTTAGGTAAGAATTGAAAATGTCAAATTATTACATTATGTAAGAATGTATTTTATTTTTAAATTCATTTTAGAAAATTGAGAATTGTTTTCAAAATTCTCGAAAAATATATAGGAGAAAATTAAAAGGACAAATGAAGTGTTAATTGTTTTTATGATATACTATCAGTCCAACTTTCAAGAAGTATGTTTAAAACTTGAAAAAAATGTAACAATGAAGAAGAATCCAACAGTTACATATTAACTATTAAGTAATTTTGGAAACATTAAGCCTGTTTGTTTGGTGTTTGGGAAAATAGTTTGGGAGAGTAGTGGAAGTTTGTGAAATAATCTCGATTTACGTAATGTTGTTTGTTTGAGTTTTGGGAGACTAGTGGTTTGATAATTATAGTAGATGTAGATTTTTTTTGGAAGAATTAGGTTGTAAGTGTAAGATGTGTAAGACTTTATGTCAAATCATGTATGTTGTGAGATAAATTGTGTAAGAGATATGTTACTTTATGTCAAATCAGAGTAGAGTTTGTAATGGTTTGTTTATAGATAAGAAAATTGTTGTTTGTTTGGGTTTTAAGAAAGTAGTTTGAGAAAATTAAGAGATGAAAAATTTATTTCAAAAAATAGAAAATATGTTTGTTTGGCATTTTTCAAACACAAATTTTTTTTTTGGAAACGCCAAACAAATAGGCCCTAAGGGTTAAAACTTCAAATCAACATAGGACAGAAGTATTATCCCAAATATTAATTCGTTGATGATTAATTAATTATATGGGTCCACAAGGATGGACGTTAACTTGATTTTGATTTCGAAAAAACCGATTTGAATAATTTCGATTAAACCTTTCAAGCATCATCTAAATTGAATTTGAATTTGAAGATAAACACATGTGAGAAATATCAAACCAATTATTTTTATAGAATATTGTTTGCAAGTTTAGGGGATATTAGGTTTGATTTGAATAAAGACCCAAACATGGATAGAAGTTGTTGATTCCAAATCAATATATAATGATCATCGCAATTCGGTACAATTTACAGAAATAAAATTTTCTTTTCTTATTTCCTTTTTCTGCTTTGTTTTGATTCGAATATAATACACTTGAGTCAATAATTTTAAATGTTGAAATTTCAAAAAAATTAAGTTGATTTGTGATTTTAATCTTTTATCTATCTATAATAAATATGTTAAGATAAAAAACATGTAAATACTTGCTTTTATTTTTTACACTAAAGATATTTGGAGGTGCAAAGCAAAATTTAGCCAAAAGTATCACATCATACCAGCTTTGTCACATTGCAACATCATTAAAAAATAAAAAAAAAGCCGAAAAAGTACACAAGAAAGTCCTCAATCCAAGCATAAAAAACATCTCAGAAACAGTAATCACATTTGGAAATGAATTCTAATAGTATTAAATATCTATTAGTAACCTTTAATTACACTCTGGCTACTCACTAATCTTTTTCTGCATTCTATTCTTCACAAGTTTATGAAAGTCATGTTCAGATAGAGATAACATCTGATTAAGAATAAACTTAACTTCACATCTCCTCAAAATTTCATACCTAGGTTTAATCCTATCTTCTAAACTATAACCAAAATACTGCGGAAATTTAACCAGTTCCGTTTTAGGGTAAACCATGGTTAGGAAAAAATCCCATTTCGGTATCAAGTTTTCAAGCAAACTGAATGTATACAAAGCTCCATACCTTGAGACCATAGCAGCTACATCCCCTAAACTGTACCCTCTTTCGAGGAAAAAGTTAGTAACCGGTTTCAAATTAGCCTCAATGCTCAGGCCAAACGTTTATGGAGATCGATGAAGAAGATGAGCCACATCAACTTCCAAAGATTGAAAATACTCAGCAGTTGGCCTCAAATTATCCTCTACACTATAACTTATAATGTTCGGATAACGAGTTAGAAGCTTACCCACATTCTCCTCTGAAAGACCCATCTCATAGAGGAAACCGACTGTTGATTTGAGCTTCTGTCTGCTGTATGTGAGAAGAGGTGGAAAACGATTTATAACTTTGGCCCATTGCTTTTTATCCACACCCAAGTCCTCAAGAAATGCCATAGTGGGGATTAGATTTCAGTGAGACTAATTCCACAAAGTTGAGGCCTAGTGGTTAGGATTGTGGGTATGTATAAGATCTAGAATCTATGCATAATATTTGTATATTGAGATGAAAGTGAAAGTGGAGAGAATTAAAGAAGATATGAGAGAAAAACTGTAAATTGATGTATTGAATAATTGCACTGAATGAATTTACAAAGGAAGGATTAAACTATATATACATATCTAACTAACCGACCTATTAGGCGTAACTGATTTATACATATATACAATCACGCCTTTACAAAACAGAAAAGCAACTATACAACAGGAAAAGTAAAAAGAAAAGAAAAATTAAATCCCTATTAAAATCCCTAAATCAGAAATTGAAATAATCTTATTTCGTTTCTTCATTTTTCTGCAAACTGGAATTTGCTTTGTTTTCTTCCTCTAATTCTTTTGCTGAATTTTCTTCCTCTAATAGCCCCCCACAAGATGGAGCGTAGATATTCAGTACGCCCATCTTGGAGAGAATGAATTTAAACGATTGGCGGGGCAAGGCCTTTGTGAAGATGTCTGCAAGCTGCAGATTAGTTCGAATTGGGAGTAGCCGTAAATGTCTTTGAGAGATATGATGTCTGACAAAATGAAGATCAATTTCGACGTGTTTGGTTCTTTCATGGAAGACTGGGTTCGAGGCTAGATGCATTGCTGAGTGATTGTCACAATACAAAGCTGGTGCTGGGATTTGGAGTCGGAAATCTTGAAGGAGTTGAACCAGCCAGAGTAATTCACTTGTGGCAGCAGCAATGGACCTGTACTCCGCCTCCGTCGAAGATCTTGAAACGGTATGTTACCTTTTTGATTTCCAGGAAATAATTGAATTTCCCAAAAATACACAGTAGCCTGTAGTTGAACGTCTTGTATCTGGACATGAGCCCCAATCTGCATCACAGAATGCAGAAAGGGACATATTAGTTGTAGGAGAGTAGATTAATCCCTGGCCAGGAGATGCCTTAAGGTACCTTAGCAGGTGATGTGCAACAATCAAATGACACTGAGCTGGTTTAGCCAAGAATTGGCTTAATTTGTGCACAGCAAAGCTAATATCTGGCCTAGTTAATGTAAGGTATATTAGTCTGCCTACTAACCGTCTATAGGAAGAGGGATCAGGAAGTAAGTTGTGAGGATCATTAGCAAGCTGAATCTTAGGGTCCATAGGCAGTAAAACAGGTTTGGATGCTAAATAACCAGTGTCTTCTAACAGTTGTAGAGTATATTGTCTTTGTGAGATGAAAATACCCTTATATGAATATGCTAATTCAATCCCCAAAAAATACTTCAACTGACCCAAATCCCTTAATTTGAAATGCTGACTTAGGATGAATTTTGTGTGTGAAAGAATCTCCAAGTTAGGACTAGATAAGAGAATGTCATCAACATAGACTAGTAATGCAATAAATGTGTCACCTAAACCTCTAGTAAATAAAGAATAATCACATAGAGATTGAGTAAAGCACATGGATAATAAAACTTCAGTTAGCTTCAAATTCCATTGTCTACTGGCCTGTTTAAGACCATAGATAGATTTGAGAAGTTTACATACCTGTTTGCCAGTAGAAGTAGAAGAAGTTGGAGGATAGTAACCTTGTGGTAGGTCCATGTAGACCTCTTCATGTAAATCACCATTCAAAAATGCATTGTTGATATCTAACTGATGTAATTTCCAGTTCTGAATAACTGAAATAGCTAATAACAATCTAACAGTAACAAGTTTAGCAACAGGTGAAAATGTTTCCAAATAATCAATACCTTCAGTTTGAGTAAAGCCTTTTGCCACTAATCTGGCTTTGTACCTATCAATGGTACCATCTGATTTTCTTTTTGCCTTAAATACCCATTTACAACCTATAGGTGTTTTAGTAGGGGGGAGGGAGGTCACTATCCAAGTTTTATTTGATTCTAGTGCTGTTAATTCATCATTAATTGCATTTACCCATTCTTGTTGTTTAATTGCTTGCTTGTATGTTGATGGTTCAATTATAGTAGAAATGTTAGAGACAAAAGTTTTGTAGGTTTATGATAATGTGCTATAGTTTAAAACAGAAGATATGGGGTATTTAGAATTGGAAAGAGAAATGTTGTGACAATGAAAATCCTTAAGGTAGGATGGCTGTTTGGAAGATCTAGAAGATCTCCTTAGGACTGGAGTAATTGTGGGATGAATGTGTGAAGATTGGACTGGAGGTGAAGGGGCAGTATGTGTAGGGGAATTTGGTGCTGGAGAAGAAATGATAGGAGAAGAGGGTGGAGGTATGTCACAAAACTGAATGGGAACAGAAGGATTAGTGGGCAAAACAGTGGGGGAAGATAGTGTGGGTTGTTGAGCTTGGGTAGGTGAGTGGAAAGGAAAAATATTCTCAAAAAAATAGACGTCCCTAGACATGAATATTTCTGAAGATGTGTTGTCTAGGAGTTTATAACCTTTTATGCCTGGTGCATATCCAATGAAAGTAGATGCCCTTGCCCTAGGATCAAACTTCTTTCTATGTTCATGTAGGGTAGATGCATAGGCCAAACAGCCAAAGCATCTAAGTATGGAGTAGTTGACAGGTTTTTGATAAAGAACAGAATAGGGACATGAATTTTGTAATAAAGGGGAGGGTGTTCTGTTCATGAGAAAAACAGATGTGAGCACACATTCAGACCAAAATTTTATAGGTAATTTGGATTGAAATAGGAGAGCTCTAGCAATATTTAGGATGTGCTGATGTTTTCTCTCCACAACAGAGTTTTGTTGTGGAGTTTGAACATTGGATAATTGATGCAATATGCCCATTTCTGAAAAAAGTTTAGTAAATAAAAGTTCTTTAGCATTATCAGACCTAAATATTTTAATAGTGGAAGATTGAGTAGATGCAACATTGATGGATGATGAGTTAGTGGTGTTAGGGGAAAAGGAGGACTGCTAGGATCTGTAAGGGGTTCTGTAACCAGGTGGATACCCGTGTATTTTGAAGCATGTTTCTACTGTGTGTCCTGCCATATTGCAATGAGTGCAATATGGTCTGTTCTTGCCCTTGTAGTTGTTGGAAGGTGATCTATAATTGGGATTGAAATTTGGTCTTGTGTTGTTGAAAGAAGGGGGTCTGTAAGGAGTGGGATTGAAGGCTGGTCTGGGTTCAGAATTAGGGGTGTTTGGTCTAATGGCAAAAGCCATTGAGTTTTTGGGATCTAGAGAAGAGGGCAAAGGTAGGATAGCCCTCTGTTTTTCCTCTTGGGCAATTAAGGATAAAGCTTTGTTTACAGTTGGTAAGGGTTCCAAGAGAAGGATTTGACTTCTGGTTTGGGCATAGGATTCATCAAGACCCATTAGAAATATGAATAAGTATTCGTTTTGGAAATATTCCTCTAATTTTCCACACTCACAGGCTGGTCTAGAATTCAAGATTTCATCCCATAGGGCTTTGAATTTGGTGTAATAGGTGTTGACAGTGTTGTGTTCTTGAGTAAGTTTCAGGAGGTCTCTTCTAAGCTGATATAATCTTGGACCGTTACCTTGTTTGAATCTTTCTTTGAGCTCTTTCCAAATGTCAGATGCTAGAGTATGATACTGTATGCTAGACTCAATTTCAGAAGAAACTGCATTGAGTAACCAAGAAATTACAATTTTGTTGTTTCTTTCCCAAAAACTGATCATATCTGCGTTTGTGGTTGGTTTTGGCAGGGATCCATCAATGAAGCCAATTTTGTTTTTGACAGATAGGCTTAGGGACATGGCTCGGCTCCAGGATTGGTAATTATCTTCGGTTAAAGGTTTACTGACCAGAGTAAGGCCAGACCCATCAGCTGGGTGAAGGTAATAAGGACTGGCCGGATCTTCAATAGGAGGTCTGGTCTTTAATGGCTGTGATCCAGTGGTGGTTTCTTCATCGGAGGACGGCATGGTGATGGAAAAAATTCCAAGAAGATCAAGAAAGGGTGAGAAGAAGAATTTTCAAAGAGAAGAAGGAAAAGAGATGGGGAACAGAACCTGGAGATTTTGAATTGAGTCTGGAGTGAATCTGGAAGAACTTGTGAAGATAGAGTAGATGCAGAATGGTGATTTACTTCTTGCTGAATTGATGAAGAGAATTGATGCGCAGGGTTTTGTTTTGGTGATATACTGCTGATACCATATAAGATCTAGAATCTATGCATAATATTTGTATATTGAGATGAAAGTGAAAGTGGAGAGAATTAAAGAAGATATGAGAGAAAAACTGTAAATTGATGTATTGAATAATTGCACTGAATGAATTTAAAAAGGAAGGATTAAACTATATATACATATCTAACTAACCGACCTATTAGGCGTAACTGATTTATACATATATACAATCACGCCTTTACAAAACAGAAAAGAAACTATACAACAGGAAAAGAAAAAAGAAAAGAAAAATTAAATCCCTAATTAAATCCCTAAATCAGAAATTGAAATAATCTTATTTCGTTTCTTCATTTTTCTGCAAACTGGAATTTGCTTTGTTTTCTTCCTCTAATTCTTTTGTTGAATTTTCTTCCTCTAATAGTATGTCTTCTTTTGGCACACCTAAATCGAGTAGAAATTCAACGATTGGCTTGATTTTTCCTTCTAAACTATAGAACGCAAAATCTGGGAATTTGCGAATCACTTCTCTTATTGCTTTAATCTCCATGCCGAGCTCTATAAGGTAGATGATGTGAGGAGGAAGTTTCCCGTTTGGGCAAGTGTCACTAACTCGATCGTGATAGAGCTTTTAGCTTCTTGGGATCGAGTGTAGCGATAATTGCAGAAACGGGCGCAATTGAATTCTCGACTTCCGGAACATTTTCTTCTGTTTTTTCCTTGGCGGGTGGGTTTGGAAAGTTCTCGACAACGTCTACTAAAATGGCTCCATACTCCTCAAGGAGTGTTTCAAGGTAGGGAATAAGAGCATCTCTGATCTCAAGTGTCGTTAGTTCTCGACCTGAAACAACAAAGAATTAAGTGATCTTAACAATTAAATCCAAAGAAGGGTAATGTGTTTCCAAGTTTGTTTTGTTGTGGTTGTGGATATCATGTGATTTGTGTTTAAAAGATTTCAAAGTAATTTAAATAATTTTATCATAAAAAAAACATAAAGTGAACTATAAACACAAATATATATATACTGCATAAGAGCTTTAGGAATTAGAAAGTGTTGCAGTAAATACCCAATGGTCATATAACAATGAAGATGATTAAATATGCTTAAACGAGGCCATGTTAAAGGTTTGAAATAATGAAAAATTGAGAAAATCTTATTCACAGTAAGTTTAGGAGATCTACAGAATGAGAAATCAAACCTACTAATTAAGTACCGAGACTTGTGAACTGAGTGAAGTCGTGACACAAGATGATCAACCAAAGTCTCAGATTTGTTAATAGTTCTTGCTGCTGCTGCATTGTTTAAACCTTGCTTCTTCAAGAATGAAGTTAGGACAGCCTTGGCTTCTTCCTTCACTTGCACCCAATCCAGCTGCAACTCCATGAGTTGGAAACCAAGCCATTAGTGACAAATTTGAGTAGGAGACAAGCCACAATAGAGCCGAGAGATTGAGCAATCCAATAGAAGAGTCCGGTGAGGATGGTGATGTTGCCGCCATTGGCCAATCCAAACGTGACAGCTGGATTCAAGTGACCCCCAGAGACGTTGGCTGCCATAGACACCCCGACAAACAGCGCAAAAGCATGAGCAACTGCAATCGCCACAAGCCCGACTGGGTCCAGAGATGCATCTGATGTCAGCTTGTCTGTTACATCAATATCAATATCAATATCAATATCCATGTTATTAATTTTTTTGTTTTTGGTTAATTACATCAATATCATTCATTTGGTAAAACAATATTTTGAAAATTTAAAAAATGACTCACTGTAAGCTAAGGCAGATCCATGTTATTCTGCAAATGTTATGAATGTTACTGACTACTCCAATTTATGCAGTGAGGCTTGCTCCCGAAGAGACGTTAGTAAAGTTGACTGGTTATGAACACAATGGAGTGACCTGTATTGGCGTGAAAACTGATATACTGGTTAAATTGAACAATATGCATTTCATAGGGGGTAAATTGTCATTAACTTTGTAGAAAAATTGAGTTTGGTACCAAAATTGCAATGAAAACATATCCTATGGTACCAAATTTGTATTTGCGTCTCCAATGGTACCAAAAGTGCAAGTCAGCCTATCCTATGATACCAAAAAAACAATTTTCCCCTTTAATTTATTTTATATTTCCAAATACTTAAGGAAAATCGTTATTTGTCTTGCTGGGGGAGAGAATTGAGTTAATAACAATTATTGTTGGTTTAGAATTTATAAATTCATTGTCGGAATTGAATATGATCAAATCACTAGATCCATGTTCGTTTCACATACTCATGACACAGAGAGTTTTTCAATTAGCTTTTATCAAAATGGTGTCTTTGATTAGATCTAAATCTTTTGTCTGGGTCGTGTGCTTAACCGTTGAACCAAGCTTATCAAGAGTTACTATGCGTTTGAATGTTTGATCATTAAAATTTATATGAATTCGCTTGTCAAAGCAAAAGAAAGTAAAACAACATTTGTTAAATTCGTGAGTTTTCTCCTAATTTTATCATTAGTATAGTTCATCGTTGCCAGTATTATTTATAATTTGTTGGATTGATTACAAGTTACATATATTTAGGGCTGCCAAAGGGTCGGATTAGACCCGGATCCGGATCCATTTATGTCGGTTTGAATCTTACTTAGATCTAGATTTCTCAGGTCCATCGGTTCTTTGTCGGATTCGCTCGAATGTCATATTTTTGGATGAAAATATGCATAAAAATATAATTATGTATGGATTATTAACTTTTATCATCTTAAACTAATGGTAAAATATTATTTAATGTTATTAATTTTAATAAAATATTATGTATATATAATTCTTTTATTTATTATCGAATATGTATCTATAACGGATTGGATCAACCTAAATCCATATTCGCTTCGCGTATTTCGAATTTCAAACCAGATTCATCGAATCTCTAATCAAATCAAAATCCTAATAAATTGAAATCTTCAGACCCAAAATGGGCAAATGATTAGGAATGAAAATCAAACCAAACTATTTTATGTTTATGTTTCGCTCGATCTCGTTCGACAAAAAATTGTTTGAGCTCAGTTCAATATGCAAATTAAACAAGTTTGAACATCACTTTTCATTTAATAATGTGTGAAGCTCGACTCGGTAAACTAAAAAATCAACAAAACACATGTAAAAATATCAAGCTACTTGATACTCGGAAGCTCGTTTGTGTGTTGTTCGTCTAACAATCAAAACCATACTCTCACCTATATAATTTCAACCTCGATACAAAATTCAATCAAACATGAACAATGTGTCATTTGACATTACTCGCTCATTTGCATCCCTACCAATAGTACTAATTGAGCTCTACAACATATTATTTATAGATTTTAATACTTCCTCATCCATATACCCATACGGGCAGCATTTAAAAAATGCGCCTGAAATTGTTTTAAGTTTTAGACAGACAGGCCTAGCTAATTAATTAATCTTACGCTAATTTAATCAAGCTGAGCACAAATTCAAGTCGAGTAAATCTTTACGTAGAGCTGAAATTTGCAATAGTTACCAAATTATAGATGGTGTTTTCTTTTTGGAAACTGTAAGTCCATTTTGGAAACATTAAGTCCTTCTTTTTTTCGAAATCTTTAATTTTTAGTCCTTTTCTTTTTCGAAATCTTCAATTTTTTTCCTATTTATAACATCAAGAAATCAAGAAAGTGAAATAACTTTCAAATATCCAATTTTCTCCAACCCAGAAAAATCAGTATAGCCCTCCCTCCAATTCTACCCACCCACAAGATTGAATATGGATTTTCCACCAGCTCCAATTTCGATTTTTAGATATAATATCGAACATCCCTGTGAAATCGTGTGCAACACATGTAGACAAAATGTCATATTTGCAAATTTGGCAAATGGAGTTAATGTTCTCAAATCCTTGAGACAAGTTATTAGCAATAACAAGAGGAAAGTTGTGGAAGAATTCTTTCTCATGTTGCCAAATGTGTAAGAGACACTTAATTTTATTATTCTTATTTTTTTAATAATATTATTGGAATAAAATATTATATTTTAATTTAATTGTGTTTAGGATTAACGTGCAACATATCCAAGTTTGTGATGCACTCAATTGTGTTCAGTGCAATACATGTCATCAGATAGCAAATTTTCTGGTGCAGAGAAGAAATGAATAAAATAACAAACAACCATACCTATTACTTTGAGTTGGAGCGTAATGTCACGGACTTAAAACTTCTCGAAAGTACCGTGCGGCACTTAGCCACTAACGCCTCTTGCGATCGTTCCGCCCCTCTGTCGGAAATTGGCTAAGTCAGCCTCCCTCGTCCCTAACTAAGGTTGCTAAGGAAGTGTTGGTGGGAAAGTTGGGAAAGTAAGAAAGTATGCTTGAGAACTTAAGGAATGCTCTTTATTCACTTGGAGAAAGCTTTACAACTTGGTGAGTTTACAAATGAGCTATCACCTATTTATACTACTTGCCATCTCAAATGGACAGCTAGGATTTGTTTGATCTAAGGGTTGAGAACAAGTCTCTAGACCCTTCTACTACTTCCTACACACACTAGAACATTATACAAGTTTCTAGAAATGCCTACTATGTACAAGATGTGTTCTTGAGCCTTCCACAAGGTTCTTGATCCTTCCGGCACATTCTACACTTGTGTAGGCTCCTCCGGTTGCTTCTAGTGTCTTCCGTGTTAGACATTAACAGATATGCTATGATAACATGAAATAAATAAGCCATGAAAACATACATATCTCAGGACCTATTCGCAGATGATTAAGTAAGATACGTTTATGCTAAAGAGACGTATACCTGAATCCATTGGTAGAGTAGCCGAAGAATCACAAAGATGGATTCTAGGGGGTTGTGGTCTTCTAAGCCTTATTCACTATTGCCTTATGCTTTCTCTAGATGGGGAAGATGAAAGTGCAAAGTATTAATTGGCTTAGGGACCATAACCCTATATATAGGAGAGGATTAACCCTAATCCTATTAGGGCTCTAACTGTCAGCCCATCAAGAACAGTTAGAGTCCAATTAGGTATCTACACATATAAAGAGTCCATACTTTAATTAATTGATATTCTTAAGTGCCACATAATTATTCTTATTATTAGATCACAATTAATTAGACACATATATGAAATAGCCTATCATATACAATTATATAACATGTAAGTCCATATTATTAGACTGATAAGAATAATAATTCCAACAATCTCCCACTTGGACTACCATGTTTTCTTCAGATTATATAAGCCTAAGTGTGCACAAAATTTTCTATTTCAACTACGAAATATCCCAAACAATCTCGTTCATCGATTATGCTAATATAGGATCAAAGCGGCATTCGTCGCATGAATTCATGACTAAACCTTCAATGGTCACGATACCAACATAATCAACAACATAGATCAAGTATGGATGTGTAGCATGGAAATTACATCTTATGTGATCTATATCATGTCAATTTCCAACTGGTCCAGCATAATGACTCCGACAGTCAACTTTCTTTACCAAATGTTTAACCTCAGTAGAAAGTCACAAAACTTGACCTTATTTCAGGGTATTCAAAATGAAATAAATAATTTCATTTAAATCATGAAACTAAAGTCTGTACAGAGTAAAATCAAAATTGTAAGGCATGAAACTTTAAGGACAAACTCCCACTAATTGAATGTATCATTAATTCCAAGAACACCCATATGAGCAATACGCTCATGAAGCACCGTAGGTGGCCAACCTTTGGTGAATGGGTCTAAAGTCATAGAGTTTGTACTAAGACGTGTTATTGACACACGAATACCCCAAATATTCATTTGATAGGTCATATAGGATGCCTAGAACAACATTGATATATAGTCTTTGGACATAAATATCAACTGTAAGTGGCACTCCCCTTTAGTGATCAAATACTGTATTGATGTATTTATCACCATATGTATATCTATCAATCGGCAAATCAATGATCTTCCTTTGGGCCGATCATTGATGGCATGATTAGTAGCTATACCAACGAAGTTTGAATCAGAGAATATGTGATTTTAAGAAAAATCTGATCTTTGATATTATAAGCTCGTAATCAATTGTCCTATACAAGTATTGTAAGACTCGTTTGACCATTTTCAAATGATCCATAATCGAGTCGTATAATTATCTAACTTGCATCCCAAATACGCGGCAAGCAATATCAGAATGCGTACATTCTTCACATGCATGATGACTCCCATTCCATTTCATCATTCTCAAGGTTCATTTCTTGGTGCGCAGTTTTGCATGCCAAAATGGCTAAGCAACTTATCAATGTAGGCCTTCTGGGATAGACCAAATATACATTTAGATCAATCACGATTTATATGTATTCCCAGAATGAAAGATGATTCACCTAGATCTTTCTCCTTCAATTTACTCGAGAGAAATTTCTTGGTATCATGCAAAAGCCTTACATTAGTGCTTGCTAGTAGAATATCATCTACTTACAACACCATGATGATAAACCTGCTCCCACTGATCGTGAAATATATATGCACTGATTAGTGGTGTTTTCCTCGAAAAACATAAGAGGTAATCACATGATCAAATTTCCGGTACCATTGGTGGGACGCCTACTTTAAGCCATAAATGGACTTCTTAAGTTTACATATCGTTTATTCAACTGTCTTAACGTCCATTTATTGTAGCTCTAAATCATAATGAGCTACTAATGCCATGATGATCCTAAACGAATCATTCGTTAGACCACACATGATTCGACCAAGTCAGATCATTTTCCATCCTCAAGTCAAATTCATGTTAAGGAAATAGACAATATAAATTCCAAGTATTGCCTCATTTCTCTTGTGGAACTCCTTATCGGCTCCTTAAGTTGAGGTTGCTTAACTACAGTAGTGGGAGTGAGTGCAAGAGTGATAGTGTTTGACATGAATCCTGATTTACAGGTTGAACTTTGATAGGAATGGTTATCTTATCATTGTCAACTGTAACTATAGCGAGAATATTTACACATTATCCCCCTCAAACACTACATCGTTTCTTTTAATGCTCCCACTATAGTAAGCATGCTCAATAATTTTGGCGTCTCCTATATCGAAGAAGGATCTATTTGAGGAGTACTAAAACTTGTAACCCCTCAATCTTTCGAAGTAATTCGTAAAGTAGCGGCCAATAAGCTTACAGTCCAATTTTCTTTTGTCAGGCCTATAAGACCTAGCCTCATTTGGACAACTCAAGATATGAAAGTGCCTAATACTAGGCCTCTTACATACCCATGTTTTGTATTAAATTTTAGTAACTACCTTACACAGTTAAATATGAAAACTACAGTCTTAAGAGCATTGTTCAAAAGTGACTCTGTCAGAGAAGAGTGATTAATCATACTTCTCACCATGTCATTATGGTACTGGCAAAAGGCCATGTCATTCACACCAATTATGAAAACTTCTCATAAATTAAGTAAAGACGACCGTATCGTGACGTGAGTAATCATCCATAGAGCTGATAAGATACGGCTGTCCATTCAAAGAGTCCTTAGAGAACGGACCAGCTATGTAATTATGTATCAACTCTGAAGGTTCACTACTTCTATATGCACCCTTATTTCGTTTGTTTGTTTGTTTTCCCTTAATGCATTCTATACAGATTTTAAGGCCCGTTAAGTCAAGGGAATCGAGAATTCCATTAAACAAAAGCCTTTAAATTCTCTGTTGAGAAATGTGTCCTAATTATGAATTCTCATTAGTTAATTTTCATTTAGTACCTAAGATACTTGAATGTAGGTTTTTCATTATTGGTTGTTAAGGTGTCTAATTAGTATAATTTATCTATTAAAGTTCTAGTGCAATAATTTTCGAATTTAAAGAAATAGTAAATAATTCAATTTCAAATGAACAAGAATAACCAAATTTGTTCAAAAATGAAACATGAATCAATTTCCACCGAAAAGACGGTATACTAAAAGTTTCCTCTAAATCCAAAAAAAAAAAAAAAAAAACTAGAACTTAAATAAATCCTAACGACACCTACAACTTCCATAACAGCCTTGTTCCCTTTGCCTACATAGATGTATCTTTCATCATCATATGGCACTCGGTAGTGGAGGCAATCCTACAACGTGACACATATGTGAATAATAGCACCCGTATCTATCCACCAAGTGTCACTAGGTACCAAAACCAAATTAACTTCACAACAAACGAAGTTGAGAATATTACCTTTCTTTACACGCCAAGTGGCATCTCCTAGGCATAATTTCTTTAAGTGGTCAGCCTTCTTGCAAAAGTGACAGGTAATAACCGAATTCTGTCCCTTTTGGCTCTTAGGCTGTGTAGTTCCAGGAGGAGTTGCAGTTTCCTTACCTTTATCCCTCTTTCGCTTCATGGTGGCGGTTTTACCATTTGATTTGAATGCCAAATGAATATTGTCAATCTTTTCTTGTTTCTGTCTCTCATTTTCTTGCATACACTGAGCCATAAGCTCATTTAATGTCCATTTATCTTTCTGAGCATAGAAAGATGGCCTGAAGGAACCAAAACGCAAGAAGCGAGATCAAGACCAAATGCACAAATATGTCATCAGACAAATTCAGCCTAAGGGTCCTTAGTCTTGATACAAGTTTTGACATGACCATAATGTATTCATCTATATTTCCTTTGCCCTTATAGCGCATGGAAACGAGTTGTTTCAAATTAGTGTTTGTTTCAACCCTTTCACTAAAAGTGAATCGGTACGCTAATTGCATCAGAAACTTTATTGCATCATTATCCTCTGATATATTACGCTTTATGGTTTCCGGAGTGGAGTTATGCATCATCATCAGACTCATGCGGTTCGATCGCTCCCACCTTTCATGAGCCACCCTTTCAGCATCAGTGCTTTCAGGGGTCAGATTTGTGGACGCTCAATTCTTAATGCATGGTCCAAATCCATACAACCGAGCACTATCATGATGTGCTCTTTCCATTTCTTGAATTTTGTGCCGTTAAGCACAGTGATGTTGTTGGGAGTTATTACAGAAGGCATTGAAAACAGTAAATCCGAAAAGACAATTAAAAACAGTCAAATTTATTTATTAAAATTATGTATGAACTAAAATAATTTTTAATGCATACACTAGTTGGTGGGCCCATCTTAAGATACCTAGCACGTCGTTATTATCTAGTCTTTGGACAAAAATAATAATCCGCAAGTGGTACTCTTTTACATAGACTTAAAGATTGATACTAGTATCGGCATAATGGTGTGCCTTCCTTTGGGCCGACACAACAAAAGCATGATAATCCGAATGTAACACATATTCAAGACTACTCATTCTCCTGTCAAAACAACCTTCCTTTGGGTCGATTGTTTCACATGGAAAACTATGCTAAATTAATTAAAAATAATCAATTTTACCCAACAGAGGTTACTTTGGCAACATGTTGGTTCGATCGAATTATTTTCGACTAATTAGCATACCTCAGGGGTAAAAGCCAAACATTATCCGGTCAAAATAACCTTCCTTTGGGCCGATTATTTCACATGGATAACTATGTCCCCTTATTCAAAATTGATCAATTTTACCCAATAGAGGTTACTTTGACAACATATCGGTTCAATCGAATCAATTGTAAATAATGGACATATCAAGTATTGCAAAAAAAATTTGTTTAATTGCCAAAATGCTTAACCCCCGGATTAGATAGTGGGCATTGCAGCCCAAAGAAAATGACAATAATGTCCATGGTAAACGGCCAAATAATTAAATCTATATGGTAAAGCTGCCCACTATGGCTAAATTTATTCACGGCAATTAGATGCTCAAGAGGAAAAAATTTCAAACAACATAATCAAATACATAATATGCTTTCAACAAGAAAAAATTGTGCCGCAATACCGATATGGATCAAAATCTCACATAAGTTTCAAGCAATCCATTAAAAAGAACTACAATTCTATCCACTGTCACGTACGTAACATTATCCATAGTATAAAAAATAATATTAGTGAATAGATGACAATTTAGTTGCGCAGAAAATTTACTAAAGCATAAGTATAAACTTGAAGATTTTGCTTTGATTTTAAAATCAACACGTTAATTTCAAGTCTACCAGCCACCGTGGGAATAAACAAAGAAACATATGATTTTCGATTTAGTCACCAAACCTTGCCTCAAACAACAATTTTCGGATATTTAAAACCCAAATTAAATTAAAATCATATATATTTTCAAAAGAATCCAAAGCCTAAATAACATATAATCATGCTATGAATTCACCGTAAAAGTATAAACATGCTTACAATTCTATACTACGCATAAATATGCAAAAATTAAGCATGGATTAAAACTAAATCTAGATCTTGAAAAATCCTGAGTTTAGAAGACCAAAATTTCATAAAAATCATATAAACGAATCTGGACTTTAATCCTCTAACGAAAGGTGGCTCTGATACCACTTGTTAGACATTAACAGATATGCTATGATAACATGAAATAAATAAGCCATGAAAACATACATATCTCAGGACCTATTCGCAGATGATTAAGTAAGATACGTTTATGCTAAAGAGACGTATACCTGAATCCTTGGTAGAGTAGCGGAAGAATCACAAAGATGGATTCTAGGGGGTTGTGGTCTTCTAAGCCTTATTCACTATTGCCTTATGCTTTCTCTAGATGGGGAAGATGAAAGTGCAAAGTATTAATTGGCTTAGGGACCATAACCCTATATATAGGAGAGGATTAACCCTAATCCTATTAGGGCTCTAACTGTCAGCCCATCAAGAACAGTTAGAGTCCAATTAGGTATCTACACATATAAAGAGTCCATACTTTAATTAATTGATATTCTTAAGTGCCACATAATTATTCTTATTATTAGATCACAATTAATTAGGCACATATATGAAATAGCCTATCATATACAATTATATAACATGTAAGTCCATATTATTAGACTGATAAGAATAATAATTCCAACATTCCGGCATGCTCCGGACTCAATATTGAGTTTTCTTCTTCTTTGTCCCAGTTTATATCTTTTTTACTTATATTTTTGTTTATTCTTTTGTTCTAATTTTTATCGTTTATATCTGTCCATCATATTCCATCTTCTACAATTTTTAGGCAATAATTTCGATGAAGTAAGTAAAATTTTACATTTTTAATTCATGATGGTGGAATCTGCAAGTGATTTGGAGGAAAACGGGAAAAAAAATTAGCTTGCTAAATGGATCCGGATAATTTATCCGGATTCGAATCCGGTTGCTAATATTCCAGATCCGAGCGGATCCAGATCCGAATTCGGATAGAAGAAATGGAAATCGGACTCGGATCCGGAAGTGATGCAATATTTGGGCATTTCTCAATATACAAAGCGTAAAGAGATGTGAAGTTGCCCAACCAATCTGGCAACAAAGTCAGCTGAGGGAGGTCCCGTAATGATAAAGATTGCAATGAAATGAGCAGTTGTAAGGAATTGGGCAGGCACATCATCTTTGGAAGATCTTCAAGGTGGAGTTTTGTCAAGGTCTGGAGATATTTAATCTCTTCCGGAAACTCTACAAACTCAAGGCAATTATATATGTCTAGTGTCTCCAGAGCAGTGAGGTGCGGTATCCATTCTTTCGGCAAATAGGTCAATGTCTTACTTCCCGATATAAGTACTCCCTCCGTTTTTTTTTATTTGTCGCTTTGGGTTGGTGCACACAAATTAAGGAATGCAATAACTAACCACCTTTTTTAAGCAAAAAATCCAAAATACCCTTTTAATCAAATAATAACATCATTAATTAGCATTTATTACAAACAATAACAAGAAGGGTAATATTGGTAGAAAATAATTAATTTTACATTGAAATCCTAAAACGACAAATAAAAGTAAACAAATTTTTTTGGCCAAAGCGACAAATAAAAAAAAACGGAGGGAGTAATTCGTTAACAGACTTTAAGCCTCGCAACCCTTCCACTGGTAGAGAGTGCTCACTCAATCCCACAAGGGTCAAACGCTTAAGATTAGTGAGGTTTCCTAATGTTTGTTGTGGAACACATGTCATGTTCTCATCGATTTTCATGCTAAGTTTAGTAACATTGTCAAGTTTGGCAAATGAAGTTAGAGTCACGCTGCTGCAACTATATGCGTGCAATGATTTGAGTGATGACAACTTTGGCAATATCAGTGAAGGGCAGCCATCAATTGATAGTGTTTGAAGATTCGGGAACATTTCTACCATTTCCACCTTTAACAAACATTTTAGATTGGGAAGAGAACGTAAATAGAGTCTCTCAAGCCTTGGGAATTTTGGTGTCGGTGAATTAACACCTCCAGAGTCATCCTCGATAATATATTGCACTACAAGTTCATCTAACACCAAGTGTTCAAGACGAGGCAGCTCTCCAAGTCCTTGGGGAAGATGCAGACAATTGGAGCATCTATATTTTCTAGAGTTGAATTTCCCATCCAAAGAGGAAAATTATTACCTTTGAACCCACGTACCCGTAACTTTTCCAGATTTGGGTGAGGTCGAAGGGCTTCAATTACCTTGTCATCCACATTTTCCCCTAGTTTGGATGCATTATCTATTTCCCATAGTAAATCCAAATCAAGGAGATTTTGTTTCTTAGCTAGACTTGCTTTCTTTGCATCTACAAGGTTTTTTTCTCTCTCCAAATGCTCAATAATAAGCTTTCCTCCAATATTCAAGAATTCCAATTCTTTCAGTTTATTATCTTTTTTGTGACCCACAATGAACAAACTCAATGTTTTAAGGGAAGTTAATTCACCAATGCTAGGGGGCATCTCACTTAAAGAACTGCAATATTCCAAAATAAGATGACGGAGGTTGCGCATATATCTCATGTTCTTAGGTAAACTAATAAGCTTTCTACAGCTAGTCAAATTTAAAATTTTCAAATTCCAAAGACCACATATTGCATTAGGAAGACTACGAATTTTACTGTAAGAGAAGTTCAAGCATCGCAAATGTTTCAGTTTTCCTATTTCGGAAGGCAAATCGTCTATCTGTGTCCAACTTGCATTCAAAAATCTCAAACGACTATAGCTCATTAAGGCGGATGTTAGATCCAAGTTTGAAATAATTCTTATAGGGAATGCCACACTATTATTTTCGAGATTTACCTGACGGATTTTGATGTTCGGAACACTTCTTTTGTTGATTTCCACTTGTGTGCCAATAACTTTTTTCTCCATGATTGATTGGGCGAGATCATGAACTAGATCATGCATCTTGAAAGTGACTTCACCTTTATATCTAGTTGATACATCTTGGAAAAGGCATCTCAAAACTAACTCATTCCATATTTCATTGCCAATATCCTCCACTTCCATTGTTCCAGTTGATGAGATATATCCATGAGCCATCCACATATGAATCAACTCTCCTTTTTCAATCCAATTGGCATTGGGAAAGACCGAACATAAAACAAAACATTGTCTCAATCTTAAAGGAAGGTGATTATAACTCAATCTCAAGGCTGGCAAAATTAAAGTATTCGTCGGTGATAAATTCCATATTTCACTTTCTTTCACATGAATCCATTCTTTTTCGTTTCTCTTAAATCTTAGAAGACCTCCAAGTGCTTTAGCGGCCAAAGGCACGCCAGCACACTTTTTCACTATTTGTTTCCCAATGGCTTCAAGATTAGGATGTTCTTCTTCTTCATGTCCAAATGCACGTTGCTTCATTAGAAACCAAGAATCCTGTTCCGACAATCCTGCCAAGTGGTGGGCTGAAAATGTTGACATAATATCAACAACACTTTTAAGGCGTGTGGTGACGATAATTGAAGCGCCACTTGAGCCGCATGCCAAATAGCTTTTTAACAGTGACCACTTCTCCTGATCTTCATTCCACACATCATCCAATACAAGCAGATATCTTTTTTTGTTCAACAACTCTGAAAGTCGTTTTCGTAAAGTATCCAAGTGCAGCAAGTCTGAAGCACTTCCATTGCCAGACGCAGATTCTAGGATCGCCTTAATCAAAGTTATAATATCAAAATCATCGGAGACGCAAACCCAAAGTTTAATCTCAAAATGGTTCACCACTCGTTTATCATTGAAGACCAGTTGAGCTAGTGTGGTCTTGCCAAGGCCACCCATACCAATTATTGGCAAAACGGAGAGCTCTATACACCCACTCGTTTGGTTCACCAATATATCCACAATTTTTTCTTTCTCCACATCCCTCCCGTAAACGGGGTGAGACTCGTTTAAAACGGAACACGTCTCGCGCATGGGAACTACCTTGCTTTGTCTATCTACAACCATCTCACGCAAATGATATTGTGTGTGCTCTGCAGCAACTGCATTCAATTTTTTTGTCACTTCTTTCATCCTTCCTCCAATTTTGTATCGATACAAAATATTCTTCAAGTACCGATTATTTTTGTTGATTTTGTGCTCCGATTTTGAGACTTCGGTCGCACACTCGTCCAATATGTCATCGATCTCATAGGTAAGTTCATTGAGCTTGCATAACCAATTTTGTATGGCCTTATTTTCGAGTTGCTTCTCTTCGGCATCTTCTAGCACTGCTTGGATAGTTGTGAGAGTGTTCGAAAGTTTATTCATCTCTTCGTCAACACCCATGATCATTCCAATCTCCCCTTGGATCAGGGAGCTCAGATTGTCTACTATAATTTGTACAAATGCCTCAGCCATATTGACGTATCGATTAATCGGAATTTAGGAAATATTTGGGATCGGTAGATTAAAATATGAGAGGTGGAGAATTAAAGCCTTTTTTTCTTTTGTATGTATATAAGTAAAGAATTGAAGGTCTGATGTTAGTTTTAATTTCTCCGTCTTTAGTTTGAGAAATTTCCGAGTGTCTGCTACATGTAATGGTGCACATCAAACCATTGCTACGTATAGCCACCTAATTTGACCAATAATTGAGATGAAAGGTTAAGGGCTTGTTTGTTGGAGTTTTTTAGAGTGATATTGGTAAAATTGCAAAAATGGTCCCAAACTAGTCATTGATTTTGAATTTTCATCCCAAATTATATAATTTGGCGAATTTTGTCCTGTAATTTTATATTTTTTTGGAATATCGTCCAACCATAATTATAATATGGAATTGCGCATTTGCCAATGAATTATCACATGGCTGCTTAAGTGTCATGACATGGTAAATTTTAACATAATAATTATATAATATTGCAGAGTTCGTCTCAAATTAATTACAAGATTGAACGTCATTTTCATTAAATTAGAAATTTAATATTGGGACTAAATTCATACAAAATGGTAAATAATGTGACAAAATTTGGCGAGTTTATATAGTTTGGGACGAAAATTCAAAATTAGTAATTAGTTTGGGACGATATTCCAAAAAATATTAAATTACGGGACGAAATTCGCCAAGTTAAATAGTTCGGGACAAAAATTCAAAATTAGTAATTAGTTTGGGATGCTTTCTGCAATTTTACCTTTTGGAAAATAGAGAAGTTTGTTTCTTGGATATTTTCGATTTTATAGAAAGTTGTTTATTGAATTCTAATAATATGTAAAAAAAAATTAAAATTGATATCTTTTGAGGCCATCTCCAACCGAACCCAATGCCTAATTGCCTCTTTGACCCCTTTTTTGCCCAATTGCCTTGCCCAATTGCCCTTTTCCCCAATTAAAAACTCATCTCCAACCAAAGGACAATCAACCTCCATTTAATTTAATTTCATAACTTTCCCCACTCTCACTTTCCACACTCTCCTCATTCTTACTTATTTTAATAATAATAATAATGATAGTAATAATAACAATTATAATAATAAATTTAATAATAATAATAAATTTAATTAAAATCAAAATAATCTAGCTAAATCGTAATTTTTGTTATCATAATCTAATATTTCGTATTTTCAAAATTAAAGATATAAAAATTAAAACTAACCAAAGTTTGGTCTAGTTTATTTAATTCTTTTATATGTATGAATTATATGACTATAGAAATATTAAATTTCATAATTTAAACTAATTATTTTATTAAATCCAACACACATAAAAATAAATAAAATTAATTACAGTTCACATATTAAAAATAAATACTAACTACTTATTATTATATATAACTAATAACTAAAAATAAAAATAAAATAAAAAGAGTAATGGTGGCTGCCACCCACCTCAAGGAGCGATTGCCTGGAGGCAATTGGGCAGGGGATCATCCACTGCCCAATTGCCCAATTCCCAACCCCCTGCCCGATCTGCCCGCCCAATTCCTCTTTTCATTTTTTGCCATCTCCAATCGAAGGCAGCCGGCAAACCCCTCTCATACCCGGTTGCCTTCTCGGTTGGAGATGACCTGAGAGTATATGAAAAGAAAAATTGGTTATATACTATCTTCCCGAGAAAAATAAATCAATTCATAATTTGTAAAATGAAGGATATTTTCCCTAGAAAAATTCATGTCATAAAAAATGAAGGACATCATAAAGCTGTAAAATTTGTGTCAACAAGGCCAAATTTACGTAAAAATAGTTTCGACAATTTCAAATTCCTCCCAAAAAATTTCATGTGTTATTTTAATTCTCAAAACCCCTGTGTTTGGTTTTAATTACCACACTCGACCTATGTATAATTTGATTTTGGACTTTTGATGAAATGACAAAACTATCCCCTATGTATTGGTTTTTTTCCTTTCATTTATTCATTTTGAAAAACCTAGTATATACTACTTGGATCGATTTTGGTAATTAAAACCAAACACAGGGGGTTTTTTGGGAGTTAAACAAAGCATATGGTGTGTTTATATATTTTGCTATCAGGGGTAAAGTTATCATATCAAAAGAAAAATGTGAACAAATACTTGTAATTTTTGAGTTTGAATCACACTATCTTTTCTGAGGGGTATATTGCCATTTACTTGAGAGCTTGAGAGCAAAGAGGGGTTTTTGGAAATTAATATAACATAGGAGATTGTTTGGGAGTTAAACAAAGCATAAGGGGTATTTTTGTCTTTTGTTCATTGAGATTGGTGAAATTACATCTAATGTTGGATTTTTGGCATTTTGCACCCTAAAATTATAGGGTTTTGGCTTTTTGAACCCTGACTTAAGTTTTGACACTTTGAACCCTGGAAATATAATTTATTTGGCACTTTGCACCATAGTGTGTGTTTTGGTTAGAAAATTCATTGATAGAAGGGTAGACTAGTCATTTTATTTTTATTTTTTTGCACTGTATACCCTGGCAATATAGATTTTGCACACTTTCTCTTATTGCTTTAATCTCCATGCCGAGCTCTATAAGGTAGATGATGTGAGGAGGAAGTTTCCCGTTTGGGCAAGTGTCACTAACTCGTAATAGAGCTTTTAGCTTCTTGGGATCGAGTGTAGCGATAATTGCAGAAACGGGCGCAATTGAATTCTCGACTTTTTTCTTCTGTTTTTTCCTTAGCGGGTGGGTTTGGAAAGTTCTCGACAACGTCTACTAAAATGGCTCCGTACTCCTCAGGGAGTGTTTCAGGTAGGGAATAAGAGCATCTCTGATCTCAAGTGTCGTTAGTTCTCGACCTGAAACAACAAAGAATTAAGTGATCTTAACAATGAAATCCAAAGAAGGGTAATGTGTTTCCAAGTTTGTTTTGTTGTGGATATCATGTGATTTGTGTTTAAACGATTTCAAAGTAATATAAATAATTTTATCATAAAACATAAAGTGAACTATAAACACAAATATTATTCTGCAAAAGAGCTTTAGGAATTAGAAAGTGATGCAGTAAATACCTAATGGTCATATAACAATGAAGATGATTAAATATGCTTAAACGAGGCCATGTTAAAGCTTATTCACAGTAAGTTTAGGAGATCTACAGAATGAGAAAGCTGTTGGGTGTTTGGGATATGAAAGGTTAGGAAAATAATTTTAGCAAGATAAAGTAGACTTATTATTTCATCAAGACAATAAGGCCACAATATTTTGAGGCTTTTTGCTCTAAGCCTTCATACAAGAGAATATATTTTCTTCTCTAAACTAACTTGCTAAGTTGGTGGTTTTTCTTCTATAAAATTCTACACTCTACATACATATATATAGGCATATGTTTCTACCTTTCTACTCTATACTAGAAGCCACTAGATTAATGTTGAATACATGAATCTAATTCAAATATAGTGGCTAAACATGATGACTAATGCTTTTGAATTCAAACTTGGTGGCTAGATATGCATGACTAAGCTCATGAGAGTTCTTCAATGTTTAAGCAACTTGATCTTATTGGTTGGCATTGATGACTTGAATGTTATTCTAGATAAGTCTCAAGAGTTGCAAAGTTTGACTAAAATTCATCCAAGTTTGAGTTCTTGATGGTTAAGGAACTTCAAGGAATTATGAATTAATTTTAACACCCCCTCTTAATTCATAATTCGAACACCATTTCGGAATTGCTCCAACTTCTCTGAATTGACTGCTTTTGTATAGCTATCTGCAAGTTGATCCTTGGTGTTCACAAACTCCAATTGAATTTCTTGATCTTGAACGAGACTTCTAATGTAGTGGTGTCGAAGTTCGATATGCTTTGTTCTGGCATGAAAAACTGGATTCTTTGTCATCTCTATACTGGACATATTGTCACAAAATATTGTTGTAGGAGTATCTTGTCTTTGCTCAATGTCTGTTAGAAGTCTTCTAAGCCAAATAGCTTCACGAGCTGCGTCAGTGGCAGCAATATATTCTGCTTCTGCTGATGAGAGTGACACGGTCTTTTGCTTCTTTGATGCCCATGATATGATTTTTGAACCCAAACAAAATACATATCCAGCTGTACTTTTTCGATCATCAATTGATCCGGCCCAATCACTATCAGTGTATCCGATAAGTCTGTTTTCTTTTTCCTTGACATATTTGATGCCAAAATTTCTTGTACCTTGAAGGTAGCGTAGAATTCTTTTTGCTGATGCATAATGCAATTTACTCGGGTCATGCATAAACCGCGAGATTAAGCTTACCGGATAGACAATGTCAGGTCTGGTATGCGTGAGATAGATTAGAGAGCCTACTAAGCTTCTGTACATCTTTGTATCAATTTTTGCAGCACCATCATTTAGCGTCAACTTTTCATTTAGTGCCAATGGAGTAGATATGGGTTTGCAATTAATCATCTGGAACTTCTTCAATAAACTTTCAAGATATTTTTCCTGAGAGATAAATATTTCCCCTTTGGATTGACGAACTTGAATTCCAAGAAAATATTTCATTAGTCCCAAATCAGTCATCTCGTATTCTTTCATCATTGCCTTTTTGAATTCTTCTACCATCAATGGATTTGTACCTGTGTATATCAAATCATCTACGTAAAGACAGATAATGAGAAAATCTTTTTCACCTTCTTTCTTCACATATAATGACGGTTCACTTTGACTTCTTTGAAATCCATTTTTCTGAAAGTAATTATCAATCTTGTTGTTCCAGGCTCTTGGTGCTTGTTTTAGCCCATATAGTGCCTTTCGGAGGCGATAAACTTTATCTTCTTTGCCTTGGACAACATAACCTTCAGGTTGTTCGACATAAACTTCTTCACTTAAATCTCCATTGAGAAATGCTGATTTGACATCCAATTGATAAACTGGAAGTTCCATTTGAGCAGCTATTGCTAGGACAATTCTTATTGTCTCCATTCGAGCAACTGGTGCAAATGTTTCATTGAAATCAATTCCTGGTTGTTGAGAATAGCCTTTTGCTACTAGACGTGCTTTGTGCTTTTGAATTGAGCCATCTTCTTTGTACTTCGTTTTGTAGACCCACTTTAGTCCAATTATACTTTTATTGTCGGGTAGATCCACCAGTTCCCATGTTTTGTTCTTTTCGATGCTTGCTATTTCTTCATCCATAGCATTTGTCCAAATTTCTTCTTTCACAGCTTCTTCAAAAGTCTGTGGCTCACAAGCAAAAAATGCCACATCACATGATTCATAAATTTCTCTTAAACTTCGCACCTTACGTACAGGACTTTCTGATTCTGGGTAGAATTCCTCAGATGCTCCTGTAGAACTTGAAATTGGGCTTGAAATTGGACTCGAGCTTGGACTTGTCGGATCATTTTGATTTAATGATGAGCTAGGCAGATTCACATTATTTGTTTTTGTATCTTCTCCCCAATTCCATGATTGTTTCTCATTGAAGATAACATCTCGAGATATAATAAGGTTATTTGTGTTTGGGTTTAGTAAACGATATCCTTTGGATTCGTCACTATAACCAACAAAAATAAGTTTTTCTCCCTTATCATCAAACTTTTCTCGCTTTTCTTTAGGAATATGAGAATAAGCTAAACAACCAAAAACTCTTAAGTTGTTTACCTGTGGCTTTCTCCGATGCCATGCTTCATAGGGAGTCTTGTTTGGAACTGCCTTTGTTGGTGAACGATTTAAAATATAGACTGCTGTAACTACAGCTTCTGCCCAAAAACTTTTTGGAAGTCCTTTTTCAGCCATCATGCTTCTTGCCATTTCAACTATCGTGCGGTTTTTCCGCTCTGCAACTCCATTTTGTTGTGGAGTATATCGCACTGTTAGTTGTCTCTGAATCCCTTTTTCTTTGCAATAATTTAAGAAGGCTTTTCCAATAAATTCTCCTCCTCGGTCTGTTCTGAGAATCTTTATTTTTCTGCCACTTTGATTTTCCACATTTGCTTTGAACTCCAGAAATTTTGAAAATGCTTCTGATTTTTGCTTCAAAATATAAACCCACATCATTCTGCTATAATCATCCACAAACAATAGAAAATATCTATTGTCGTTAAGAGACGGAGTTCGAGTTGGGCCACAAATATCTGCATGTATTAATTCAAGAGGAACTTTGGCTCTGTAGGATGTCTTTGGAAATGGTAGGCGATGCATTTTTCCATAAATACATCCTTCGCATGTTGTGTCTCGATCTGGAATATTTGGAAGACCAAAAACCATATTTTTTCTTTTTAAGAGATTGAGACCTTTGAAATTCAAATGTCCATACCTCAGATGCCATAGCTTATGATCTTCTACTGTTGTGCTCTGGAGAATAATTTTCTCGATCAATGGCAGATTAAGAGGAAATACATTATTTGAGCTCTTCTTAATATTTGCCATTGTGAGATTCTTCTGCTTATCAATAATGACACAATGATCATTATTAAACTCCACCTTATAATTCTTCTTGAGTAGTTGACCCACACTCAATAGATTTTGAGTCAAATTTGGAACATAAAAAACATCTTTGATAAAATTTGTTTGTCCTTTCTTTCTCTGGATTGCTATTGTTCCTTTTCCAGCGATTTTATGTTCCTTTCCATCTCCAAGTTTTACTTCAGATGAATAAGTCTCATCAAGCTCCACAAACATTTTTTTATTTCCACACATATGATTACTGCAACCGCTATCAACGTACCACGTATTCTCAAGTTGTTGTTGAGAATTCAAGCATGAATAAAATATCTGATTGGTATCTTTTTCATCAGTGTAATTGGCCTCATTTTTCTCACCATCATCTCTATGCCAACAATCTCTTTCTGAATGATTGGCGTTTCTGCATCTTTTACATTTGTAGAGGCAATCCTTTGTGTCGTGGTTATTTTTTCTGCATATTCGGCAAAATAAATTTGAATTTTGATTTGCATTTCTTTGGTTAGAGAAACTTCCTCTTCCTAGACCTCGTCCTCGGAAGTTTTGATTTCTTCCACGACCTCTGCCTCTTGATACTCTGAATGTGGAGGCCATATTCTTTTCTGATTGACCATCTCCTTTTTTATTTTTCTGGTCTGGCAGATTAAGCTTTACTTGAAAAGCTTGTTCCAAACTGTGGTTTGAAAATCTGCTCATTCTTTTCTCATGAGCTTCTAAAGATCCCATGAGTTCGTCTAAAGAAAGTTTTGATAAATCTTTAGACTCTTCAATCGCAGCAACTATGTGCTCAAATTTTGCAGGTAAGCTTCGCAAGACTTTTTCTACAATTCTTTTATCTTCGGCAGAATCACCATAGCCTCTAATTTGATTAACAATTGTAGAAACTCTAGAAAAAAATTCTTGCATAGTCTCGCTATCTTTCATGAGTAGATTATCAAATTCTCGCCATAAATTTTGCAATTTCATGGAGATAATTTTTTCATAGCCACCAAATTGTTTTTTCAAAATATCCCATGCATCTTTTGAAAATTTAACACCCGTAATACGCGGAAGTATAGATCGACTCAGCCCTTGGTGCATAAATGACAAGGCTCTTGCATCTTTGGTCTTGTTCTCTTTATGCTCCTTCTTTTTGGCTCCAGTCAACGTGGCTTCTTCCTCCGGAGTATATATTTCATACCCCTCTTCTACGATATCCCAAAGATCATGGGACTGGAATAACGTCTTCATAAGAACGCTCCATAACTCGTAGTCTTGACCAACAAAGATCGGAACACCTTGTTGGGAATATGTGAAGGCAAGCTCATTGCTATTGCTTGGATTCATTTTTTCAATATGTGGGGGGTTATCAGGCCAAGGGTGGCTCTGATACCAAAAGCTGTTGGGTGTTTGGGATATGAAAGGTTAGGAAAATAATTTTAGCAAGATAAAGTAGACTTATTATTTCATCAAGACAATAAGGCCACAATATTTTGAGGCTTTTTGCTCTAAGCCTTCATACAAGAGAATATATTTTCTTCTCTAAACTAACTTGCTAAGTTGGTGGTTTTTCTTCTATAAAATTCTACATTCTACATACATATATATAGGCATATGTTTCTACCTTTCTACTCTATACTAGAAGCCACTAGATTAATGTTGAATACATGAATCTAATTCAAATATAGTGGCTAAACATGATGACTAATGCTTTTGAATTCAAACTTGGTGGCTAGATATGCATGACTAAGCTCATGAGAGTTCTTCAATGTTTAAGCAACTTGATCTTATTGGTTGGCATTGATGACTTGAATGTTATTCTAGATAAGTCTCAAGAGTTGCAAAGTTTGACTAAAATTCATCCAAGTTTGAGTTCTTGATGGTTAAGGAACTTCAAGGAATTATGAATTAATTTTAACAAAATCAAACCTACTAAGTACCGAGACTTGTGAACTGAGTGAAGTCGTGACACAAGATGATCAACCGAAGCCTCAGATTTGTTAATAGTTCTTGCTGCTGCTGCATTGTTTAAACCTTGCTTCTTCAAGAATAAAGTTAGGACAGCCTTGGCTTCTTCGTTCACTTGCACCCAATCCAGCTGCAACTCCATGAGTTGGAAACCAAGCCATTAGTGACAAATTTGAGTAGGAGACAAGCCACAATAAAGCCGAGAGATTGAGCAATCCAATAGAAGAGTCCGGTGAGGATGGTGATGTTGCCGCCATTGGCCAATCCAAACGTGACAGCTGGATTCAAGTGACCCCCAGAGACGTTGGCAGCCATAGACACCCCGACAAACAGCGCAAAAGCATGAGCAACTGCAATCGCCACAAGCCCGACTGGGTCCAGAGATGCATCTGATGTCAGCTTGTCTGTTACATCAATATCAATATCAATATCAATATCCATGTTATTAATTTTTTGTTTTTGGTTAATTACATCAATATCATTCATTTGGTAAAACAATATTTTGAAAATTTAAAAAATGACTCACTGTAAGCTAAGGCAGATCCATGTTATTCTGCAAATGTTATGAATGTTACTGACTACTCCAATTTATGCAGTGAGGCTTGCTCCCGAAGAGACGTCAGTAAAGTTGACTGGTTATGAACACAATGGATTGGCATGAAAACTGATATACCAGTAAGGAATCATCTATACTCTTTGGAAAGATATTCATATTTTACTAGCATGTGAAATCGGTCTGTTCTGTGATGCAATTTGATCTTTCAATTAAATGACCACCAGCTACATATAATTTCAGATTAACCTCCAAGAATTCTGGAAATTATTAAGAATTTTCTGGGTTCTAATATGTCAAATCGATATATGGCTCATGATAAAGCCGTTTTTGTCAATGATGTTTATATCAGATGTGTTTTTGGCCGTTGTCCCAGAACATAATGTCTATCAGTATTAGCATGAAACTTAAGCCTATAAAAGTTAAAATTGATTTTATTGATCCATTTAGATTAATTATTTGTATGCTAACAGCTAATGTGGATAGTTTTGGCATCATCATTCTACATGCTGTTACTTTTCTTGTATCATTTTTAGTAAACAGCCAAATATTTCACTTCTCAAATTTCTTCAAATGATAGTTTTCTGAAACTTGAATATATAGGATCTTAATGCTAATAGTATTAATTAAAAATGTAATCATAATATGAACATTTTTAATAAGAATAAAAGAATGTGCAGTAAAAGTTACTTGGTGATATCTGAAATTTATTTCTCATATCATAATCTTCTGCTGTACCTTAATGTTGCTAACTGGAAGGATAAAATGTGTTAAAACAGGTGATTTTGGATGAAGCAATAGAAAAGCTCATCCCAGATTTCTTCTGGTTGGGAGGTGGAGAAATTGATCTTAAATTGGAAATTAGGACATCGGAATTTATTCATCTTGTAAAGCCATTCATTAATAACTGCAGCGGTGTGTAGTCATACTAATTGTTAGTTTAATTTAGGGAAAATTACTTTTTTGGTACCATAGCATAGGCTGACTTGCACTTTTAGTATCATTGGATATGAAAATGCAAATTTGGTATCATAGGACAGGTTTTCATTATAATTTTGGTACCAAACTCAATTTTTCTACAAAGTTAATGGCAATTTACCCCCTACTAAATGCATAATATTCAATTTAACCACTCGTGGTTTAAAAAAGAGAGTTTTACCCCTTGAAACTTTGTAAAAATTTTACATCGCCTTCCTGATATTTTTATAGGCGGCACTTAATCAATTTTTATTACGATAATGTGATTTTTTTACCCATTGTTTTATGATAAATGTGACAATTTATCTCCCTATGTTAAATAAGATAGCTTGCATGCATACTCCCAATTTCGGCAAGTGAGTTATAATCTCCGACTGAAGGGGGTAAATTGCTTCATTAAAATTTTACAGGGGGTAAATTGATTTTGTTAAATTATGGAGGGATAAATTGAACAGAATGCATTTCATAGGGGGTAAATTGTCATTAACTTTGTAGAAAAATTGAGTTTGGTACCAAAATTGCAATGAAAACATATCCTATGGTACAAAATTTGTATTTTCGTCTCCAATGGTACCAAAAGTGCAAATCAGCCTATCCTATGATACCAAAAAAGCAATTTTCCCGTTTAATTTATTTTATATTTCCAAATACTTAAGGAAGATCATTATTTGTCTTGTTGAGGGAGTGAATTGAGTTAATAACAATTATTGTTGGTTTAGAATTTATAAATTCATTGTCGGAATTGAATATGATCATATCACTAGATCCATATTCGTTTCACATACTCATGACAGAAAGAGTTTTTCAATTAGCTTTTATCAAAATGGTGTCTTTGATTAGATCTAAATCTTTTGTCTGGGTCGTGTGCTTAACCGTTGAACCAAGCTTATCAAGAGTTACTATGAGTTTGAATGTTTGATCATTAAAATTTATATGAATTCGCTTGTCAAAGCAAAAGAAAGTAAAACAACATTTGTTAAATTTGTGGGTTTTCTCCTAATTTTATGATCATTAGTATAGTTCATCGCTGCCTGTATTATTTATAATTTGTTGAATTGATTACAAGTTACATATATTTAGGGCTGCCAAAGGGTCGGATTAGACCCGGATCCGGATCCATTTATGTCGATTTGGATCTTACTTAGATCTAGATTTCTCTGGTCCATCGGTTCTTTGCCGGATTCGCTTGAATGTCATATTTTTGGATGAAAATATGCATAAAAATATAATTATGTATGGATTATTAACTTTTATCATCTTAAACTAATGGTAAAATATTATTTAATGTTATTAATTTTAATAAAATATTATGTATATATAATTCTTTTATTTATTATCGGATATGTATCTATAACGGATCGGATCGACCTAAATCCATATTCGCTTCACGTATTTCGAATTTCAAATCAGATTCATCGAATCTCTAATCAAATCAAAATCCTAATAAATTGTAATCTTCAAACCCAAAATGGGCAAATGATTAGGAATGAAAATCAAACCAAACTATTTTATGTTAGGCTCGATCTCGTTCGACAAAAAATTGTTTGAGCTCAGTTCAATATGCAAATTAAACAAGTTTGAACATCACTTTTCATTTAATAACGTGTGAAGCTCGACTCGGTAAACTAAAAAATCAACAAAACACATGTAAAAATATCAAGCTACTTGATACTCGGAAGCTCGTTTGTGCGTTGTTCGTCTAACAATCAAAACCATACTCTCACCTATATAATTTCAATCTCGATACAAAATTCAATCAAACATGAACAACATGTCATTTGACATTACTCGGCTCATTTGCATCCCTACCAATAGTACTAATTGAGCTCTACAACATATTATTTATAGATTTTAATACTTCCTCATCCATATACCCATACGGGCAGCATTTAAAAAATGCGCCTTAAATTGTTTTAAGTTTTAGACAGACAGGCCTAGCTAATTAATTAATATTACGCTAATTTAATCAAGCTGAGCACAAATTCAAGTCGAGTAAATCTTTACGTAGAGCTGAAATTTGCAATAGTTACCAAATTATAGATGGTGTTTTCTTTTTGGAAACTTTAAGTCTTTTTTGGAAACATTAAGTCCTTCTTTTTTTCGAAATCTTTAATTTTTAGTCCTTCTTTTTTTCGAAATCTTCAATTTTTTCCTATTTATAACATCAAGAAATCAAGAAAGTGAAATAACTTCCAAATATCCAATTTTCTCCAACCCAGAAAAATCAGTATAGCCCTCCCTCCAATTCTACCCACCCACAAGATTGAATATGGATTTTCCACCAGCTCCAATTCCGATTTTTAGATATAACATCGAACATCCCTGTGAAATCGTGTGCAACACATGTAGACAAAATGTCATATTTGCAAATTTGGCAAATGGAGTTAATGTTCTCAAATCCTTGAGACAAGTTATTAGCAATAACAAGAGGAAAGTTGTGGAAGATTGTCATTAACTTTGTAGAAAAATTGAGTTTGGTACCAAAATTGCAATGAAAACATATATATGGTACCAAGGTACCAAAAGTGCAAGTCAGCCTATCCTATGATACCAAAAAAGCAATTTTTCCGTTTAATTTATTTTATATATCCAAATACTTAAGGAAAATCATTATTTGTCTAGTTGGGGGAGAGAATTGAGTTAATAACAATTATTGTTGGTTTAGAATTTATAAATTCATTGTCGGAATTGAATATGATCATATCACTAGATCCATATTCGTTTCACATACTCATGACAGAGAGAGTTTTTCAATTAGCTTTTATCAAAATGGTGTCTTTGATTAGATCTAAATCTTTTGTCTGGGTCGTATGCTTAAACCAAGCTTATCAAGAGTTACTATGAGTTTGAATGTCTGATTATTAAAATTTATATGAAGTCGCTTGTCAAAGCAAAAGAAAGTAAAACAACATTTGTTAAATTAGTGGGTTTTCTCCTAATTTTATCATTAGTATAGTTCATCGTTGCCAGTATTATTTATAATTTGTTGGATTGATTACAAGTTACATATATTTAGGGCTGCCAAAGGGTCGGATTAGACTCGGATCCGGATCCATTTATGTCGGTTTGGATCTTACTTAGATCTAGATTTCTCAGGTCCATCGATTATTTGCCGGATTCGCTTGAATGTCATATTTTTGGATTAAAATATGTATAAAAATATAATTATGTATGGATTATTAACTTTTATCATTTTAAACTAATGGTGCAATATTATTTAATGTTATTTTAATAAAATATATTGAGAGTAAAATTGGGGAGTAAAATGAACTCTTCATTAATCTTTCTCTGTTACAGTACCAAAAGAAGAAAGGAAAAGTATATATACAATGTGTACAAGAAGACGGACTTGAAAGAAAGATTAAAACTAATTAATCTTCATTAACTAACGCCTAACAATACATAAGTTATACAATAGTTAAAAGCGTGTTCACGCTAATACACCCCCGCAAGATGGACCGTATAAATTGAAGATGGCCATCTTGGAAATAATGTGTGTGAAGGCTGGTGATGGTAAAGGCTTTGTAAAGATGTCTGCAAGTTGATGATGAGTCCGCACAGGCATCAACCGTAAGCAGTATTTGGTGACAATATCCCGTACAAAATGACAGTCCACCTCAATATGTTTTGTGCGCTCGTGAAAAGCCAGATTAGATGCAATGTATATAGCAGCGGTATTATCACAAAATATAGGAGTGGCACGTGTGACATCAACCTGAAAATCAGTGAGGAGGTGACGAAGCCAAGTGAGCTCGCTGGCTAAGGAAGCCAAGGCACGGTACTCAGCCTCGGCTGAAGAGCGAGATACGGTAGTTTGCTTTTTCGCTTTCCATGAGATCAGGGAATCACCAAGGAAGACGCAAAAACCCGTAGTGGACTTTCTGGAGTCAGGACAAGAAGCCCAATCCGCATCAGAAAAAGCCGTGAGGGAGAGAGCAGAATTGGCGGAGTAAAACAAGCCCTGTCCTGGGGCAATCTTGAGGTACCTTAATAAACGATGAATAGCCTGCAAGTGAGGCACACGAGGGCAAGAAAGAAACTGAGATAGTTTATGGACGGCAAAACTAATATCCGGGCGAGATATAGTAAGATATAAAAGACGGCCAACGAGGCGCCTATATACAGAGGGGTCAGGTAGCAAATCACCATATGTAGCATTAAGGAGAATTTTGGGATCCATAGGTAGGTGGGATGGTTTGCAATTCTCATAACCGGTATCTTGTAAGAGCTGGAGTGTATACTTATGTTGAGATAAGACAATACCCTTCTTAGTACGTGCTATCTCAATACCAAGAAAGTATTTTAAAGGACAAATATCACGAAGCCGGAAATGAGAGTGAAGTAAAGTCTTTAGATCAGTCATAAAGACAGATTTGGGCCTGTGAGAATAATGTCGTCCATGTAGATTAGAAGAGCACAGAACCATTGGTAAAAAGAGAGTAGTCCGCCTTGGATTGAGTAAATCCAAGCTTCAAAAGACAAGAGGTCAGTTTGAAGTTTCATTGACGACTAGCTTGTTTAAGACCGTATAATGACTTGTGTAACCGACAAACCAGAGGAGAGGAAGTAAGCGGCACCCCCGTAACCTGATAACCCTTAGGTAAATCCATGTAAACTTCCTCAGTTAAGTCCCCATTCAAGAAAGCATTATTCACATCAATTTGGTGAATATGACACTGTTTAGATACAGCCGAAGCAAGGAGAATGCGTATGGTAGTTATCTTAGCAACTGGGGAGAAAGTGTCCAAGAAATCAACCCCTTCAAGCTGAGTAAATCCCTTAGCTACAAGCCGAGCCTTATACCTATCCAAGGTACCATCAGGATTGAGTTTAGTCTTGTAAACCCATTTACACCCAATGGAATGTTTATTAGGAGGAAGAGATACCACATACCAAGTGTTATTACTTTCTAAAGCAACAAGTTCAGCAGCCATAACATCTTTCCAGTGATCAAATTTTATAGCTTGATGGTAAAACTGGGGTTCAGATGATGAGAGGACATTGAGCACAAACACTCTATAATCATTAGAGTTTGTTATAATTCAAAGCAGCAAAAAATAGGATATCTTATCCGAGAACTACAAACATAATCAGCAAGGTAAGAGGGGTTTTTTACTGTTCTTGCTGATTTTCTAAGAGGGATGGAATGTGGATTTGTGGTCGGGTTAATAGTGGAAATATTTTCAGGAGGAGGTGATGAAGGTTTAGGAGAACCATGATCAAAAAAGAAAGAAGAAGATCCTGTTGGAGTCACCAAATGCGGAAAAGGGTCAATGAAAGTGTTAGTGGTATCCAAAGAATGAAAAGGAAAGCTATCTTCATGAAAGACAACGTCCCTTGAGATAAAAATGCGTTTGGTCTGTATATCATACAACCTATACCCCTTAACACCTGGAGGGTAACCCAAGAAAATGCATTTGTGTGCTCTAAGATCAAACTTCTTTCTATGTGCTTTAAGAGAAGAGGCAAAAGCCAAGCATCCAAAAGTTCTAAAAAATGAGTAATTAACCTCAGAATTATAGAGCCTGTAGAAAGGACTTTGATTATGTAAAATAGGGATGGTAATCTGTTAATAAGGAACACCGCAGTAAGAATACACTCTGACCAAAAATTTGCAGGAGCCTTGGACTGAAAAAACAAAGCCCTAGCAACGTTAAGCAAATGTTGATGCTTTCGTTCTACAACCGAGTTCTGCTGAGGTGTACCAACGCAAGAAAACTGATGCAAAACCCCCCAACTTGGTGAACAAATCCTCAAAACGCAGTTCAGGTGCATTATCTGAGCGAAAACACTTAATTCGTTTGCCAAACTGAGTCTCAATCATGGTGAAAAACTTAGGAATTATATACAAAACATCAGACTTGTGGCGAAGCATATAAACCCAAGTGAATCTGGTGTGATCATCCACAAGTGTCATAAAGTACCTATAACCAGTAATTGATGTAGTAGCGAACGGCCCCCACACATCACAATGTAGAAGATCAAATTGGGATGCAGAGAAGTGATTATGTGAAACAAATGGCAGTCTTTTGTGCTTTGCAAGTGGGCATACACAACAAGGATCATTATTTTTATTAGAAACAAAATCACATTTCAACAAAGGTCCAATAGCATATAAAACTTGAACTGAAGGATGGCCTAACCTACAATGCCATGTATGAGATGACACTTTATTACACAAAACAATAGTAGAAGCTACCTGAAAACCTGTATTCAGAATATACAAACCATTAACCACTTCACCCTTGCCAATCATCTTCAAATTGTGGTCCTGAATAATGAAGGAATGTGGCATAAACTCACTGTCAATAAGCTATTCTCCAATAAAGCACTGACAGATAACATATTGAAATGAAATTGTGGAACATAGAACACATCCTTGAGAGTGAGATGATCATTAATAGCAACATCACCAACTAAATGTACTGTGAAGTGTGTGTTATCAGGTAGCATAACTCTGGCATTATCTATAGTTATGAAAGAATGAAACGCATCCTTGACATTACATATATGTCTAGAGGCCCCTGAATCAAGAATCCAACAGCTAGGAGATATCGAACCTAGGTTAGGGAGTGTAGAGAGGCATATACCTGATGCACAAGAGGCATTATTTGCAGCAGATATATCATGAGAAACAGAACCACCAGTGCTATTCAAATGGTTAGAGAAGAGACCTATGAGCTGTTGGCATTGGGAAACACTCAAGGTTTTCAAAGCATCACCAATAGCATTTGTTGGAACATTAGAAGATTCACTGTGTGGAGTATAGTGAACAGCATGAACCGGAGCGTCAACAGGTCTAGGACGAGGTCGAGAGCCAGGAGGATAGCCATGCAACTTATAGCATCTATCAACGGTGTGACCAACCATGTGACAATTAGTGCAATATGCCTTATCTTTCCTCTTGCTAGTGGAACCACCTGACGGCTGAGTAGAGGTATGAGGAGGAGGTCTGTAATTATGATTTCCTTTGGAAGCAAAAGCCATAGAACCGGAAGAATCAAGTGAAGGAGGTGGTGCAATCATCCTTTGTCTCTCCTCTTGAGAAACAAGGGAGAAAACTCTGTTTATTGGGGGTAGTGGATCCATCAACAAAATTTGACTCCGAGTATGAGACAGGGACTCCCTTAAGCCCATAAGGAATGACAAAACATGCTCATTCTGAAAATGAAGGTCAATTTCTTGCAAACCACCACAATCGCACTTACGGCATTTACACTTAGGGCAAAAATTACTAAGCTCATCCCATAGTGACTTCAATTTAGTAAAATAGACACTTACAGAGGTGTCCTCCTGTGATAGATTCATCAATTCCTTTTTCAATTGGAAAATACGCGGACCGTTGCTCTGCTGAAATTGAATGCGGAGATCCTCCCAAATTTCACGAGCTGAATCAGAGTAGATGATACTGCCAGCAATTTCCATCGAAACGGAGTTGAGAATCCAAGCAATAACCACATTGTTACTGCGAATCCATGAGGCTAACAAATTTGGATCATCAGCGGACGGAATAGGTAGAGATCCGTTGATAAAACCGAGTTTGTTCTTCACGGTAAGCGAGATAATCATCGCGCGACTCCAGGAAGGATAGTTATCTTCAACGAGGGGCTGCAAAACAAAATGTAGGCCAGTCCCATCGGAAGGGTGCAAAAAATAAGGAGATAAATGATCATCGGTCGGAGATTGATTGCGAGTAGAAGGCAACGATGAAGAAGCGGAAGCCATTGACAATTGAAATAGAGATAAAACCCTAGAAAATATCTACTGATACCATATTGAGAGTAAAATTGGGGAGTAAAATGAACTCTACATTAATCTTTCTCTGTTACAGTACCAAAAGAAGAAAGGAAAATGATATATACAATGTGTACAAGAAGACGGACTTGAAAGAAAGATTAAAACTAATTAATCTTCATTAACTAACTCCTAACAATACATAAGTTATACAATAGTTAAAAGCGTGTTCACGCTAATAAAATATTAAGTGTCTCTTATCGGATATGTAGCTATAACGGATCGGATCGACCTAAGTCCATATTCGCTTCACGTATTTTGAATTTCAAATCAGATTCATCGAATCCTAATCAAATCAAAATCCTAATAAATTGTAATCTTCATACCCAAAATGGGCAAATGATTAGGAATGAAAATCAAACCAAACTATTTTATGTTTGGCTCGATCTCGTTCGACAAAATATTGTTTGAGCTCAGTTCAATATGCAAATTAAACAAGTTTGAACATCATTTTTCATTTAATAACGTGTGAAGCTCGACTCGGTAAACTGAAAAATCAACAAAACACATGTAAAAATATCAAGCTACTTGATACTCGGAAGCTTGTTTGTGCGTAGTTCGTCTAACAATCAAAACCATACTCTCACCTATATAATTTCAACCTCGATGCAAAATTCAATCAAACATGAACAGTGTGTCATTTGACATTACTCGGCTCATTTGCATCCCTACCAATAGTACAAATTGAACTCTACAACATATTATTTATAGATTTTAATACTTCCTCATCCATATACCCATACGGGCAGCATTTAAAAAATGCGCCTGAAATTGTTTTAAGTTTTAGACAGACAGGCCTAGCTAATTAATTAATCTTACGCTAATTTAATCAAGCTGAGCACAAATTCAAGTCGAGTAAATCTTTACGTAGAGCTGAAATTTGCAATAGTTACCAAATTATAGATGGTGTTTTCTTTTTGGAAACTTTATGTCCTTTTTGGAAACATTAAGTCCTTCTTTTTTTCGAAATCTTTAATTTTTAGTCCTTCTCTTTTTCGAAATCTTCAATTTTTTCCTATTTATAACATCAAGAAATCAAGAAAGTGAAATAACTTTCAAATATCCAATTTTCTCCAACCCAGAAAAATCAGTATAGCCCTCCCTCCAATTCTACCCACCCACAAGATTGAATATGGATTTTCCACCAGCTCCAATTCCGATTTTTAGATATAACATCGAACATCCCTGTGAAATCGTGTGCAACAGATGTAGGCACAATGTCATATTTGCAAATTTGGCAAATGGAGTTAATGTTCTCAAATCCTTGACACAAGTTATTAGCAATAACAAGAGGAACGTTGTGGAAGAATTCTTTCTCATGTTGCCAAATGCGTAAGAGGCACCTAATTTTATTTTTCTTATTTTTTTAATAATATTATTGGAATAAAAAATTATATTTTAATTTAATTGTGTTTAGAATTAACGTGCAACATATCCAAGTTTGCGATGCACTCAATTGGGTCCAGTGCAATACATGCCATCAAAAGATTGGATGGCAATCGGTACATTTTCTTTCTTTTTCTGGAATCAAAATAAAAATTCGTTATGAATTTTTTGTGGTATATAATTTTTTTTTGGATTTTGACACATTTGACTTCTTGTTACTTATTGTTCTCTCTAATTTTTTTTTTCTAAATCTATAGAGATCTGACAACGGACCGCACTTCATAATCATAGGAATGGCCACACGAAGAATGGTAAATGGGGGTGTTCCTATGTTTTTACCATTTGTGGTTCCAAATAATATCTTAAATATGTAATTGGTATACGTCAAAGATAGGCCCTAGACATATTAGATGGAAGTCTTTAATAAATTGTTCAAATTACAATTGCAGGGCAGTCTTGAATAAATTGTTCAAATTACTATTGCAGGGCTTGATAACATACTCCTTTTTTGTATTCAAGATATAAATGAAAGCTCTAATTTTGTACACTCATGGGTCCTAGTTGTTCTAGTAATAACTCTTAATATCTTACACAAAGCAAAACGTGAAGAAAATACAATTATTAAACTTCTTCTAAGAGTTAACTACGTAACAGCACCAGAAAAAATAATCCCTCGAATTGCTAGATCTTAAAAGGTACAAACAGCAACTTCATGAAACAATCTCATATAGTTTTTCAGAACAAATTAACGGAAAAAAATATCAATAGAGAAGCTATTGGTAAGGAACTGAAAGGCATGAAAGTAGTAGAAGTATAAATCAATCAACAAATATTTTACAAATAAAATTAATCAAGTAAAAAAACATCTCTCGAGGAATTTGGGACTGGAATCTCAACAGAAATAGTTGCACATCAACAGATCAGATGTCATCAAAAAACTCCAAATTAAACAAATTATAACAATAATTAACATGAAATAACAGATCTGTAGAGATTAGACAGATCGAACGACTTTTTTTTAGTAAGAATAATAGATCGCACTTAACCAAATAATTTCAATCAATTTACTCAAAGAAAAATATGTCAACATCGATCTATTTACGCAGTGTATTTCAGATCTCATTATCAATATCAACAAATGAGTGGAATCAGATAGCAAATTTTCTGGTGCAGAGAAGAAATGAATAAAATAACAAACAACCATAGCTATTACCTTGAGTTGGAGCGTAAGCTGATCGAGAGAGTATGAGAATCAATGCCGAAAAGCCAAGCCCTTATACGAATGGTAATTCTTTTCAACTCTTCTTCTCTGTTTCTGCTTTGAATTGGTAAGATAGGAATGAGAAATGAGAGGGTGCTAGTTTTTTTTTTTTTTTTTTTTAGGGAAAACCGAAATGGTATTAATGGTTACGGAAAGTCCGCAAAAACAATTACATCAACAGGAGCCGGAAGAGTAGTACTAAATACAAAATGATGAGTGGATAATTTAGCAAGTAAAGGTGCAACTTTGTTGCACTCCCGAACTGTATGCGTAGCTCGGAAGAGAACAAATTCTCTACTCAACAATTTGATTTCGTCAAAAATTAATCCCAAGCTGCCCATTGAAGAATTAACGTCCATGATACCATTGACAACTGACAAACAATGATCACTTTCAAGGATAAGGTGCGAAATTCCCAGTTCAATTCCAAATTCGACAGCCCGGAGACATGCCATGGCTTCCGCGGATTCCGGACCTAGAGGAAAAGGAATAGATAGAGCCCTCCAATTAGAACAAAAGCCAACTGAGTCCCTAACCAAGATACCCAGCCCAACTTCAGAGGAGTCATGTGATAAAGCGGCATCAACATTGATCTTGAAGTGTCCTTCCGGAGGAGGTATCCATCTCGCTGCTGTTCGGTTAGAGGTAGGAGCACGAAACGGACTTTTCGAAGCCCAATAGCAAGAAAAGAAAGATTTGGCCGATTGAACTACAAAAAGAGATTCAGTATTAGTAGCATCCCAAAGTAGTTTATTACGTTCGAACCAAAGCCACCAACAAATAGAAGAGAAAAGGCCAAACTCCTTAGTATCCAGCTTGCTACGAACTTTAGTAAACCAAATTTCGGCATCAACAGAGTTAGTATGATACGTAGAAGACGAAATTCCGGAAAGGGCCCAGACCTGTCTAGCATAGGGGCACGAAAATAGGCAGTGCATAATAGTTTCTGTACCATTCCCGCATCGATAACACGCATCTTCACTAGTCAAACCTCTGCGACAAAGGGCTGCTGTAACTGGAAGGGAGTCCGAACAGCAACTCCAAAGGAATTGCCGAACCTTTGGTGGAGCAGAAATTTTCCAAATCCAATCCCAGTTACGGATTCTTGTAACACTTGTACATCCTCGACTAGCTTCAGCAGCATCGGATTTAAGGACTCGAGCCACGCGGTATGCGGATTTTACGGTGTAGCATCCTGAACGGTCAAAATTCCACACCATACAATCCGTAAACCTTCGACTCCCTGGTGGGATGGACAAGATAGCCTTAGCTTCCTCTTCCCAGAAAATGTTTGTAATTAAATCTCTATTCCAACAACCCACATCCTCATCAATCAAGCAATTTACCGTGGCATTTCGAGGAAGAATAGAAGGAGGCGAAGAGATCTTGACTTTATTCGTGCCGGGCAGCCACTTGTCCTCCAAGATTCGGATAGAATTTTCGTCCCCCACTCTCCAACGGAGACCCGCTTTAAGTAAGTCAATAGAGCCCCAAATGCTTCTCCAAGTTAGTGAGGGTCTCGAACCAAGCTTTGCCTCCAAAAGGTCACATGATGGGAAATACCTCGCTTGAAACACCCTACTAAGAAGGCTGTCCGGTTTCAAAAGAATACGCCAGGCTTGTTTAGCAAGAAGTGCTAAGTTAAAAGAGTCTAAGTCACGAAAACCCATGCCCCCATCCCTCTTGCTATCACAAAGTTTGTCCCATTTTATCCAGTGTATTTTTTTAGCACCTTTTCCATCCCACCAGAAGCTGGTAATCATTGATTCAAGTTCACGGAGCAAGTAGTTTGGCAATTTGAAGCAACACATCAGATATGAAGGTATGGCTTGAATTACGGACTTTATCATAACCTCACGACCTGCTCTAGATAAGGAATTGGATTTTAAACTTTCAAGACGATTCCACACACGTTCCCTAATGAAACCAAAGACATCCTTTTTTGATTTGCCACACACTATAGGCAATCCCAAGTGGATTCCAAGTTTCTCTTCTATTTTAACTTGAAGGATATCTCGAATATCAGAAATAGTAGAGGCCTCGATGTTCTTTGTGAATACGACACTCGATTTCTCATAATTTATCCTTTGGCCCGAGGCTAAACCATACAAAAAGAGCAAGTGGTGTATTGAGACCGCAGCTTCAATAGTAGCTTGACATAGGATCAATGTGTCGTCCGTAAAGAGTAAGTGCGAGATGCTAGGAGCTCCCGGACATATAGTTATACCGTTCAAGTTTTTCTTCGTCTCTTCCGAACTGATAAGAGCGCTGAGAGATTCTGCACAAAAGAGAAACAAGTACGGGGAAAGGGGGTCCCCTTGACGGATACCCCTTTCCGGCTTGACAAAACCAACACAGGAACCATTAAAGATAAATGAGTAAGACACCGAAGTAACACAAGTCATTATAAGATTGACAAAATGCGCATCAAAGCCTAACCTGATCATCACTGCCCTCAAAAAATCCCATTCTATTCTATCATAGGCTTTGCTCATATCCAACTTAATGGTCATATCACCAACGTTACCCCTAGTTTTATTTTTCATGTAGTGGGTCATTTCGAAGGCTACAAGGACATTATCAGTTATTTGTCTACCAGGAACAAAAGCGGATTGAGAGTCTGAGGTAATAGAGTTCATAATGGGTTTAAGACGGTTAGCTATTGCTTTAGAGGCAATTTTATAAACAACGTTACACAAGCTGATCGGACGAAATTGGGTCATAAACTCAGGTTTGTCGCATTTTGGTATGAGGGCTATATGAGTGAAAGTACTAGAAACATAAAAAGTGCCTCTATTAAGGAAATCAAGTACCCAAGTAGTCACATCAGTACCAATAATATTCCAATATTTTTGAAAAAATATAGGGGGAAAACCATCAGGACCAGGGGATTTCAGGGGATACATAGAAAAAAGAGCTCGATATACCTCATTGGCAGTGAATGGCTGAAGGAGATACTGATTATCTTCAAAACTCACCTTCGAACTTAATGCACCAAGGACCATGTCGAAATCCTCAAGCGACGGATGGGTCGAAGTGAAAATGTCTTGGAAGTAACTAACTACTTCCCGTTCAATGTCCGGATCAGATTTACACCACGAACCATCAGCCCTTTTGATACCCGATATTACATTCTTTTTCTTGCGACCCGAAGCTTTACTATGGAAGAATCGCGTATTTCTGTCTCCTTCTCGCATCCAATGAGCCTTAGCTCTTTGTTGCCACATCCGTTCTTCTCTATCTAATAAATCCTCTAGTTCTAGAGAAAGGATTTTTTCCTTCGCTCTTGAGTCCGCTGTAATTCGACCTGTACTCAATTTATGGATTTTTTCACGAAGCTTTTTAATTGTATTGAGAACATGACCGAAAGAAGTAGAGCTCCAAAGATCCAGCTCTGCTTTACCGTTCTTGATTTTGTCAAGGACATTGCCGTTTGAATTCGTCCAAGAATCATTAACAACTCGAGAACAATCGTCAGAATCAAACCATATAGACTCAAACATGAATCGTCTTTTTCCCTTCTTCCTGACTGGAATTTCTCGATCAAGTACCCGAATTAGGATCGGGCAATGATCAGATCCCTCAAATCCTAAATGAACGACTGAACTAAACGGAAATCTTTGGGCCCAAGAATCAGAAATACATGCCCGGTCTAATCTCCCACTAACTGTGCGCGGATATTCCCAACCGTTAGTCCAAGTAAAGCACGATCCTAGATAACCCAAGTCAATCAGGCCCGAGTCTTGAAGAGCCTTTCTAAATCCCCTAAGTTGATTATTTGGAATAGGATTACCGCCCTTCTTCTCCGACTGACTAATCATAGCGTTGAAGTCTCCTGCACAAAGCCACGGCTTACTACTAAAACTCGAGAGTTGTCTAAGTAAGTCCCATGAAGTATGTCTACGATTAACATCCGGTTCTCCATAAAAACCTATAAAACGCCACCCCAACGGATCATTGTCAGTATACATAAAGGCGTCAATGTGATTAACCGAAAAACTCTGAAGATCAACCAAAATATCCTTCTCCAAAGGAGGGCCAAACCACCAGATTTACCACGAACATCCACACTAAAACCATTTAAAGCAAACTTATTTTTAAGGAACTCAATCTTCCTCCCGTATGACTTAGTTTCGGAAAGGAAGATTATTTGGGGGTTATGATCCAGTATGTGGAATCCAAGATTCTGAATTGTCAGGGGACCCCCAAGCCCCTGACAATTCCAAGCTAGGTAATTCATAATGCTAGGCGGGGCTGCCCGGCAGCCTCCGCCTCTGAACTGACAAGGGTCATCCTCTTCAAAGGTCTGGCAGGATCAACAGAAGAATTTTTGCCTTGCTGAGCGAAATCATTACCTACATACACAGAATCCGGCTCTCCTTTTCTTTTGTTTATTTCAGAAATTTTAGTTTCATTACTTTTAGGAACATAATTAAAACTAGCAATTTTAAGCACGAATTTTAGCTTGGAATTGGGTGGAGGCGCATTTTCCTTACCTTTTGCGCGTTTAGCTTTCGTGGCAGACTTATGGGTGGATGGGTAACACTAATATCAACTCCTATAGGGATATTGAATAGCGGGTTAGACAATGGGTCGGGGATTGGAGATGTGGTTCAGGTGCGGCATAGGCAGTGGCAGATGAGGTGTATGTCGCGGTGAGTGGGTTTGGTTCAGATTTGATTTTGGTTTTAGTTGGTACTTGTGTGTGGTTTGGTGACGGTAGTTGGGTCAGGTCAATCGGACGGGTTTGGTGATTTATGTTTTCAGAGGTTAAGTCGATTGTTTTGTTCAATGGCAAAGCGGTATTAGGATCGGTTATGTTTTTGTTAGTAGTTCGGTTTTAGGGTGCTAAGATATGGGTCGGATTGGTGTTGGTGTTGGCCTTAACGAGGGATTGGGGTTGGGCTGATAATGCTTGGATGAGTAGGTGGGTTGGGGTAAGAGTGGAATTATCATAAAAACTTGGTGGTTCCTTAAGAGTGTGGGCCGCTGGCTTAGTTTGTTCTTGATGGGCTGAAGGGGATATATAGGTATTGGGCCGGGTGTTAAGGGGATAATTTGGGTTCAATGGTTGTGTTGGACGGAATTCTTTGGGTCGATAGGCTGGATGTGGGTCTTTTTGTGGGGGGTTGCTAATATTAGGATTGGGAGAATGGTTCATAATTAAGATATCTTTACCTTTATCCAGAGCAACCTTTAGGGGTTCTGCTAAATCATTGGGAGTTTGTTCCTTAAACGGTGGAGCAGCAAATCTCTCAGATACACTTACTTTCGAAGATCCCACAAAATCTGCCTTCTTCCTATTAGAGTCAGTAACTGATTTCCTACTCGAAATAGATGGGTCCAAACCTGCTCCTAATTCCGAATCTAGTCCAACTAAGTTTGAGTTCAACCCGATCTTCGAGCTCACATTAGCTCGTTGCTGCGTCGGAGATGGGGAGAAGATCGCAGCACCAAGAACTTTCTTATTTTCAGTTTGATTTATTAATCCCGGCACTTTGTTGACGAATTTGTGTTGATAAATATAAGTTCCAGCAGATTCTTGCCACCCCCCAATTTGGTTCTTACCCGGAGCGGAAGCCCTGAGCCAAGCTCCATACGGTAATTCTTCAGTTTCCAGTTCTTCGTCATGTAGATAACGGTCGTTACAGCCAGCTAAAGTATGATCCAATTTACCACAATGATAACAAAAGTTCGGGAGACGCTCATATCTAAACGATGCGATAATTGTATCTCCCCTGTCATTGGAGATCTTCATAATTCTCGGGATAGGTTTAGTAATGTCCAATCCTACCAGTACCCTGATCACACTCCCTAAGATTGCATCGGAATTTCAGATTGAATTCCTTTAAAAATGCCTAGTCTCCTACTGATTTTCTCAGCCATGGTGATACGAACCACGTTAAGAAAAACGAGACCCGTATTATAAGGAATTGAAAGATCGTTCTACAATCAAGTTTGAGGATGGATGAACGCCACAAGTCGCCTTGATAAGTTCACGGGGACGCCACAAACGATATTGACTGAATCGTTTGATAAGTCGATGTTGAACGCCACAAGTCTTCTTGATAAGTTCGGTAGGACGCCACAAACGATGATGGAAGAATCGTTTGATAAGTTGATGAATGAACGCCATAAGAATTAGACAAATTGAAAAATCCTTGATAAGTTCAAAAGAGTTCTTCAAAGAAACTAGAGAATTCCTTCTCATTAAAATAATAAGAATAAAGTTTTGTGTGTCTTCTATTACATATTATGCCTATATATAAGCTGAAAATTAAGTCCTATCAAGACTAGGAATAGGACTTCTAGAGTAATCTACTTAGACTAGGAATAAATCCCCCTGATCAACTAGGAAACAAAAACCACTAATAAACTAGGAAACAAATAAAGTCCTACTACTAAATCTAATAACTAATTTCGAATTTATTAGTAACTAAATATGCTATTCATCTTATCCACTCCTTTCTTGAGAAATTGCATTTAGTTGGACTTGTATAATGTTGACAAAATTCGATTGTTCATTTCCGAACACATCCAACTCCTTTTGTTGCGCTTGATTTATTAACTCATTGAGTTCTTCTTCCTTGAAACGTTTGGCTCTTGCTCTCGTCACTAGACCTCGTGGAACTTGGATTGATTCTTCAAAATGCGATTTTCCATTTATGTCCTCATTATTCTGCGAATCTCCATTTATGTCCTCATCATTCCCCTCCTCTTGAAAAGGATTTGCCCTCAAATCAGCACCTACATCAAAAGGACTTAAATCAGTAACATTGAATGTAGTGCTAAAATTGTACTCACCTGGTAGGTCTAGCTTGTAGGCATTGTCATTGACATGCTCAAGAACTGGAAAAGGACCATCTCCCCTTGGGAGCAACTTCGAGCGCCTTTGGGATGGAAATCTTTCTTTCCTCATGTGCAACCAAACCCAATCTCCGGGTTCAAAAACTACCTTGCGACGCCCTTTGTTGGCTTGCTTTGCATATTGTTCCGTCTTCTTCTCTATATTGAATCTTGCCTTTTCATGTATCTACTTAACAAATTCAGCCTTTTTCTTTCCATCCAAGTTAACTCTTTCAGACAAAGGTAATGGTGTTAAATCCAATGGAGTTAAGGGGTTAAAACCATAAACTATTTCAAATGGAGAAAACTTAGAAGCAGAATGAATGGTACGATTGTAAGCAAACTCAACATGTGGTAAACATTCTTCCCATGTTTTGATATTCTTTTTAATTATAGCCCTCAACAAAGTAGATAAAGTCCTATTTACTACTTCGGTTTGACCATCAGTTTGTGGATGACAAGTGGTGGAAAATAACAACTTAGTCCCTAACTTACACCACAAGGTTTTCCAAAAGTAACTCAAAAACTTAGCATCTCTATCGGAAACAATGGTTCGAGGCATTCCATGTAATCTAACAATTTCTCGAAAGAATAAGTCAGCAATATTAGAAGCATTATCAGTTTTCGTACATGGAATGAAATGCGCCATTTTAGAAAACCTATCTACAACCATAAAAATAGAATCCCTACCTCGTTTAGACTTAGGTAAACCTAAAACAAAATCCTTTGAAATATCAATCCAGGGATCACTAGGAATTGGTGGTGGCATGTATAAACCATGAGGTTGTACTCTAGATTTTGCCTGCTTACAAGTGACACATCTCTCACAAATTCTCTCAACATCATTTCTCATATGAGGCCAATAAAAATGTTCTTGCAAGATCGCTAAGGTTTTAATAACTCCAAAGTGCCCCATTAGACCTCCACCAAGTGATTCCCTTACTAACAACTCACGCAAAGAACAATTAGGAACACATAACTTATTTTCTCGAAACAAGAAACCCTCATGTCTAAAGAACTTACCCACTGCATTTTTCTCACAATTTTGAAATTCCTCAGAAAAATCATGGTCTAAAGGATATAATTCCTTAATATGCTCAAAACCAAGTAATTTTGCATCAAGAGTGGAGAGTAAGACGTACCTTCTAGAAAGTGCATCAGCAACAACATTCTCTTTACCTTTCTTGTATCGGATGACATAGGGAAATGTTTCAATGAATTCCACCCATCGTGCATGTCTCCTACTCAATTTTTGTTGACTCTTCAAGTGTTTCAACGACTCATGATCCGTGTGAATCACAAACTCCTTAGGCCAAAGATAGTGTTGCCACGTTTGCAAAGCTCGCACCAATGCGTACAACTCTTTGTCGTAAGTAGGGTAGTTTAGAGCTGCCCCGCTTAGTTTCTCGCTAAAAAAAGCAATTGGTTTTCCTCCTTGCATGAGGACTGCCCCAACACCTAATCCTGATGCTTCACATTCAATTTCAAATGTTAATGTAAAGTTAGGCAGAGCTAATAAAGGAGCATTAGTTAATTTCTCTTTGAGCAATTGGAAAGCCCTTTCTTGCTCGTCTTCCCACTTAAACCCAACATTCTTCTTGATAGCCTCAGTAAGTGGTGCTGCAATGCTGCTAAAGTTCTTCACAAATCTCCTATAGAAGCTAGCAAGTCCATGGAAGCTCCTAACTTGTCCTACACTTGTGGGACTCGGCCATTCTTGAATTGCTCGAATTTTATCCTCATCAACCTGTATACCATGTGCACTCACAACAAAACCAAGAAACACAAGCTTATCGGTGCAAAAAGTGCACTTCTTCATGTTAGCAAATAATTTCTCCTTTCGTAATACTTCAAGAACAGAATGTAAATGCTTAACATGATCATCTTGATTTTTGCTATAAATAAGAATATCATCAAAATAGACAACTACAAATTTTCCTATGAAAGCACGCAAAACATGGTTCATTAATCGCATGAAAGTACTTGGTGCATTAGTTAGACCAAATGGCATAACCAACCACTCATATAAACCAAACTTTGTTTTAAAAGCTGTTTTCCATTCATCACCTTCTTTCATTCTTATTTGATGGTAGCCACTTTTTAAATCAATTTTAGAAAATACACAAGCACCATGCAATTCATCAAGCATATCATCAAGACGAGGAATAGGATGGCGATACCTGATTGTTATATTGTTGACGGCTCGACAATCAACACACATTCTCCATGTCCCATCCTTTTTAGGAACCAAAATTACTGGAACAGCGCATGGACTCATGCTTTCTCGTACATAACCCTTTTCCATCAATTCACTAACTTGCCGTTGTAGCTCTTTTGTTTCTTCAGGGTTGCTACGATAGGCTGGTCGGTTTGGAATGGAAGCACCGGGTACAAAGTCAATTTGATGTTCAATCCCTCGAATAGGTGGTAAACCAGGTGGAATTTCCTCGGGAAAGACATCCTCAAATTCCTGCAAAAGAGATGCAACTTGATTGCTACGAGTTGGCTGCTCTTGTTTTGACTCAAATCTAGCTTTGGTTGAGACTTGCTTCTCCTCTTTCTTGAATGTATTCTGTTTCCACGAACTAGCACCCCTTCTCTTAAGTTGGCTCTCAATTTTAATAGCCATATGCAACATGTCCTCTAATTCCACATAATGCTGCAATTCTACTCGATTGGCAATTTCTTGATTCAAGCCAGCTAAAAATCGTGCCATAGTAGCCTCTCGGTCCTCCTCTATGTTTGCTCGGATCATGGCTAACTCCATCTCTTGGAAGTAGTCTTCGACACTCCGATTTCCTTGTACCAGCCCTTGCAACTTCTTGTACAAATCCCGATAATAGTGGCTAGGTACAAAACGCTTTCTTATTACTGTTTTCATCACCTCCCAAGTGTCCACCGGTTGTTCTCCATTTCGTCTCCTGTTTAACACCAATTGATCCCACCAAACATTAGCATAATCAGTAAACTCAGTGGCTGCAAGTTTTACCTTTTTTATCTCGGAGTAGTCGTGGCAATCAAAAACTCGCTCCAGTTTCTTTTCCCACTCAAGATAGGTTTCGGGGTCGTTTCTCCCTTGAAAAGAAGGAATGTTCATCTTAATATTACCCAAGTTATTATCCTCCCTATTCCTAACTTCTCTACCCAAACCACGATTTCTCCTATGGCGACTAGATGACCCTTGATCTTCTTCACTAAACCTATCATCATAGTCTTCCTCATTCTCATCTCTTAAGTCCCTAGGTTGAACTCTCCCCCTCCTATTCATATTAGAAGTAGTTTTTCGATGTCCCTCATTTACACTTTATACCCTATCCAACCTTTCATGAACTTGTTCCAACTCCGTCCTCAATAATCTCTTCATCTCTCCCATTAAAGCTTCCGACAGAAACTTCATATCAAACTTTCCCGACTGTTCTCCAGAGATGTTTTTGTTATTGGTATCTGACATGATTTCCTGCAAGAAAAAGGTTAGAACAAATATAAATAAAATAAAGAACCTCACAATTCACACCCTTACGTGTTTCACTCAAATTAATGATTCACTCAACACTCGTGTTTTCGCACAAAAAATTATGGCTTTTACCCTCAAATAATCTAACTCTCTTGCCTTTTTCCACTCTTGTAATTCTCTTTGCTTCTTTTTGAACTAATTTAAAACAACACAAAGATATTCAATGTGAACAAACTCTAGGACAAGAAAACTATCAAACCAAATCTAGGAAGATTCTTTCAACAAGGCAGGTGCCAAAACTTAGAAGAATTCTAAGTGTAAACACACTCTAAGTCTAGAAAACAATCAAACTCAAACTAGGAAGCTCAATAAAGATAATTTTGTTTCAATTTTCGGATTTTTTTTTTTTTTTGGATTTTTTTTTTTTTTTTTGGCGAACTCTTTTTTTTTTATTTTGTTCGACCTTTCTTTTTTTTTTCTTTTTTTTTTTTGTACGACTTTTTTTTTTTTTTTAATAAAACTAGAAAATTATAAAGATACGCAAACCTGAGACTAGAAATTGGCTCTGGTACCAAATGATACGAACCACGTTAAGAAAAACGAGACCCGCATTATAAGGAATTGAAAGATCGTTCTACAATCAGGTTTGAGGATGGATGAATGCCACAAGTCGCCTTGATAAGTTCACGGGGACGCCACAAACGATATTGACTGAATCGTTTGATAAGTCGATGTTGAACGCCACAAGTCTTCTTGATAAGTTCGGTAGGACGCCACAAACGATGATGGAAGAATCGTTTGATAAGTTGATGAATGAACGCCACAAGAATTAGACAAATTGAAAAATCCTTGATAAGTTCAAAAGAGTTCTTCAAAGAAACTAGAGAATTCCTTCTCACTAAAATAATAAGAATCAAGTTTTGTGTGTCTTCTATTACGTATTATGCCTATATATAAGCTGAAAATTAAGTCCTATCAAGACTAGGAATAGGACTTCTAGAGTAATCTACTTAGACTAGGAATAAATCCCCCTAATCAACTAGGAAACAAAAACCACTAATAAACTAGGAAACAAATAAAGTCCTACTACTAAATCTAATAACTAATTTCGAATTTATTAGTAACTAAATATGCTATTCATCTTATCCACTCCTTTCTTGAGAAATTGCATTTAGTTGGACTTGTATAATGTTGACAAAATTCGATTGTTCATTTCCGAACACATCCAACTCCTTTTGTTGCGCTTGATTTATTAACTCATTGAGTTCTTCTTCCTTGAAACGTTTGGCTCTTGCTCTCGTCACTGGACCTCGTGGAACTTGGATTGATTCTTCAAAATGCGATTTTCCATTTATGTCCTCATTATTCTGCGAATCTCCATTTATGTCCTCATCACATGATCCTGTTTGATTTTGCCAAAGGAAGTCCAGAGATTAAAACTGAGAAATCGCACCAGTTGAGATCAATAGTAAAAGGGTCATCTTCTGGTTTAACGAGGTTGAGAACCACCAGTTTTTTCTCATAAGACCAAGGCCCTCCTCCAAGAGCCTTCTTGAGATCCAATTTATGCTTGAAAGAAAAAAAGAGTCGTCCATCCCCAATTTGTTTAACTCCGATTCCGTGAAGCGGGCTCCATGCCTTCGATAAAATTGTTCGAATGGACTTAATGTTAATATTCCGAAGTCCCAAGATTCTACCAACCAGTATAAGATCCGTCGAGGAATTGATCTGATCCCAATCATCTCCCGAGAGGCAGAATCCTTCCTCAACATTTGTCAAGTTAATCTTCTTCCCAAAGTCGATATTGGATATGTCCATGGTAGATGGAGTCAAGCAACGAGGTGAGTTTTGCGGATAAAAAGCAGCCAACAATCCAAACCCTACAAAAAAAACAAAGAGACAAAGACAACAAAAGAGAGGGAAGGGAAAAGAAAGGGCAAGAAAGAGATGAAACCAAAACAATAAAATAATCCTAGAGTAAACGTGTGGACATGAGCAAAACCGAGATTGATCAAACAGGAGATGGGGGCGAGGATGATCCACTCCAGAATAAAACCAGAACACAAAAAAAGAAAACTCTCCACTAGAGAGAGAAAATAGGCTCTCCACTAGAGAGAGAAAAATAATTTCCAATATTAGTGCAATTTTTTCAACTTGAGAGGGTGCTAGTTATATACGAAAAAATGCATATTTAGTCATCAATGTTTTGGACCTGTTTGTTTGGCCATAAAGAAATACATAACCATTTTCTAATCATTGTGAATAATATTATTTTGTGTATGAAATTATGCAAATCAATTACCATATAAACATCAACTTACAACAACAGAACCCAAATGAACAAGCCAAAACTTTGAAAATGAGATGAACTTTTAATTTTGTTGTCTTGTTTTGAATGTATGTATATTTGAGGAATACTTTAGATTTATATTTTTGACATTGATCTTAATTATTAAGACATTTTGATTATTTGCATGAAACAATAAAACTTTATATTGACAAAGAATGATAATTTCTTGAATTATCATTGTATTTTAGATAATCTAAAAATATATTACACAATAATAAAGTCACACTGGTTATACCGATCGAACCAGTGGTTAATTCGATCTAACCGATCGAACCAGTAACCAGTAAGGCATCCGGTTCAATGACCGGTCCGGTTTTAAAAACACTGCTTCTCAGGTAAAAATCTGGATTCATCGTGTATACGAGGATTAGTCATTTCTATTAAGCAAGACACCATAAGTTAGTTTGTTTAGCGTTTCCCAAAAAAAAAAATCGTGTTTGAAAAATACCAAAAAATTAAAAAAAAAAAAAAAAAAAAAAAAAAAAAAAAAAAAAAAAAACATGTTTTTCAATTTATGAAATAAATTTTTCATCTCTTAATTTTCTCAAACTACTCTCTCGAAAGTCAAACAAACAACAATTTTCTTATCACTAAATAAAACCTATACTAAATCTCCTCTTATTTGACATAAAGTAATATATTATTACACAATATATCTCACATATCTAACTTGATTTGACATAAAGAAAAAAGTTACACATACTTTAGTCTCAAATCACTCTTTTAAAATCTAAACAAATAACATTACACAAATAGATATTATTTTACAAATATATATTACTCTCTCAAACTATTTTCTCTAGCACTAAACAGTCACTATTTTCTGAAAAAGCACTAGCGTGCCTTTACTCTTTTCGTTGGAAACTATAATTATACATGCATGATCCTAAACATGGAAATATTGGAGTTAGCAATATATTTTGTGTATTCGATTTAGTTATATCAATTTAAATAACTAATAAAATAAATTATATCAATCTATGCTTCAGAGGTACAGATAAAAAGGGAAGAAATTAAAAAAATACTGACATACATACCGCTATCTTTATATTCTATTAATACATAGTTATTGTATATTTCTTAGTAAAGTTTACCAATTCTTCCACCCCAATTTCCTGCTTCCTTGAGATATATAGCAGAATTTTAGGTAAGAATTGAAAATGTCAAATTATAATGTAAAAATTATCAAATATAATGTAAGAATTGAAAATGTCAAATTATTACATTATGTAAGAATGTATTTTATTTTTAAATTCATTTTAGAAAATTGAGAATTGTTTTCAAAATTCTCGAAAAATATATAGGAGAAAATTAAAAGGACAAATGAAGTGTTAATTGTTTTTATGATATACTATCAGTCCAACTTTCAAGAAGTATGTTTAAAACTTGAAAAAAATGTAACAATGAAGAAGAATCCAACAGTTACATATTAACCATTAAGTAATTTTGGAAACATTAAGCCTGTTTGTTTGGTGTTTGGGAAAATAGTTTGGGAGAGTAGAGGAAGTTTGTGAAATAATCTCGATTTACGTAATGTTGTTTGTTTGAATTTTGGGAGAGTGGTTTGAGAATTATAGTAGATGTAGATTTTTTTTGGAAGAATTAGGTTGTAAGTGTAAGATGTGTAAGACTTTATGTCAAATCATGTATGTTGTAAGATAAATTGTGTAAGAGATATGTTACTTTATGTCAAAGCAGAGTAGAGTTTGTAATGGTTTGTTTATAGATAAGAAAATTGTTGTTTGTTTGGGTTTTGAGAAAGTAGTTTGAGAAAATTAAGAGATGAAAAATTTATTTCAAAAAATAGAAAATATGTTTGTTTGGCATTTTTCAAACACAAATTTTTTTTTGGAAACGCCAAACAAATAGGCCCTAAGGGTTAAAACTTCAAATCAACATAGGACAGAAGTATTATCCCAAATATTAATTCGTTGATGATTAATTAATTATATGGGTCCACAAGGATGGACGTTAACTTGATTTTGATTTCGAAAAAACTGATTTGAATAATTTCGATTAAACCTTTCAGGCATCATGTAAATTGAATTTGAATTTGAAGATAAAAACATGTGAGAAATATCAAACCAATTATTTTTATAGAATATTGTTTGCAAGTTTAGGGGATATTAGGTTTGATTTGAATAAAGACCCAAACATGGATAGAAGTTGTTGATTCCAAATCAATATATAATGATCATCGCAATTCGGTACAATTTACAGAAATAAAATTTTCTTTTCTTATTTCCTTTTTCTGCTTTGTTTTGATTCGAATATAATACACTTGAGTCAATAATTTTAAATGTTGAAATTTCAAAAAAATTAAGTTGATTTGTGATTTTAATCTTTTATCTATCTATAATAAATATGTTAAGATAAAAAACATGTAAATACTTGCTTTTATTTTTTACACTAAGAAAATAAATTTTAATAACATATGTTTCCTTTTTGTAAGAAGAAAGATCCCTATTTTAAATTTCATCTAGACCACCCTAATATGTCGGACCAGCCCTGATGCAATTTCTTTTTTGAGAACATAGGATAGTTGGAGGGAGCAAAGTGATGCAATTGATAATTGAGGTTGATAATTGAAGAGGCGCAATTGAACACTAAAGATATTTGGAGGTGCAAAGCAAAATTTAGCCAAAAGTATCACATCATACCAGCTTTGACACATTGCAACATCATTAAAAAATAAAAATAAAAAGCCCAAAAAGTACACAAGAAAGTCCTCAATCCAAGCATAAAAAACATCTCAGAAACAGTAATCACATTTGGAAATGAATTCTAATAGTATTAAATATCTATTAGTAACCTTTAATATGTATAAAAAAAAAAAAGTTAGTAACCTTTAATTACACTCTGGCTACTCACTAATCTTTTTCTGCATTCTATTCTTCACAAGTTTATGAAAGTCATGTTCAGATAGAGATAACATCTGATTAAGAATAAACTTAACCTCACATCTCCTCAAAATTTCATACCTAGGTTTAATCCTATCTTCTAAACTATAACCAAAATACTGCGGAAATTTAACCAGTTCCGTTTTAGGGTAAACCATGGTTAGGAAAAAATCCCATTTCGGTATCAAGTTTTCAAGCAAACTGAATGTATACAAAGCTCCATACCTTGAGAGCATAGCAGCTACATCCCCTAAACTGTACCCTCTTTCGAGGAAAAAGTTAGTAACCGGTTTCAAATTATCCTCAATGCTCAGGCCAAACGTTTGTGGAGATCGATGAATTAAGAAGATGAGCCACATCAACTTCCAAAGATTGAAAATACTCAGCAGTTGGCCTCAAATTATCCTCTACACTATAACTTATAATGTTCGGATAACGAGTTAGAAGCTTACCCACATTCTCCTCTGAAAGACCCATCTCATAGAGGAAACCGACTGTTGATTTGAGCTTCTGTCTGCTGTATGTGAGAAGAGGTGGAAAACGATTTATAACTTTGGCCCATTGCTTTTTATCCACACCCAAGTCCTCAAGAAATGCCATAGTGGGGATTAGATTTCAGTGAGACTAATTCCACAAAGTTGAGGCCTAGTGGTTAGGATTGTGGGTATGTATAAGATCTAGAATCTATGCATAATATTTGTATATTGAGATGAAAGTGAAAGTGGAGAGAATTAAAGAAGATATGAGAGAAAAACTGTAAATTGATGTATTGAATAATTGCACTGAATGAATTTACAAAGGAAGGATTAAACTATATATACATATCTAACTAACCGACCTATTAGGCGTAACTGATTTATACATATATACAATCACGCCTTTACAAAACAGAAAAACAACTATACAACAGGAAAAGAAAAAAGAAAAGAAAAATTAAATCCCTATTAAAATCCCTAAATCAGAAATTGAAATAATCTTATTTCGTTTCTTCATTTTTCTGCAAACTGGAATTTGCTTTGTTTTCTTCCTCTAATTCTTTTGCTGAATTTTATTCCTCTAATAGCCCCCCACAAGATGGAGCGTAGATATTCAGTACGCCCATCTTGGAGAGAATGAATTTAAGCGATTGGCGGGGCAAGGCCTTTGTGAAGATGTCTGCAAGCTGCAGATTAGTTCGAATTGGGAGTAGCCGTAAATGTCTTTGAGAGATATGATGTCTGACAAAATGAAGATCAATTTCGACGTGTTTGGTTCTTTCATGGAAGACTGGGTTCGAGGCTAGATGCATTGCTGAGTGATTGTCACAATACAAAGCTGGTGCTGGGATTTGGAGTCGGAAATCTTGAAGGAGTTGAACCAGCCAGAGTAATTCACTTGTGGCAGCAGCAATGGACATGTACTCCGCCTCTGTCGAAGATCTTGAAACGGTATGTTGCCTTTTTGATTTCCAGGAAATAATTGAATTTCCCAAAAATACACAGTAGCCTGTAGTTGAACGTCTTGTATCTGGACATGAGCCCCAATCTGCATCACATAATGCAGAAAGGGACATATTAGTTGTAGGAGAGTAGATTAATCCCTGGCCAGGAGATGCCTTAAGGTACCTTAGCAGGTGATGTGCAACAATCAAATGACACTGAGCTGGTTTAGCCAAGAATTGGCTTAATTTGTGCACAGCAAAGCTAATATCTGGCCTAGTTAATGTAAGGTATATTAGTCTGCCTACTAACCGTCTATAGGAAGAGGGATCAGGAAGTAAGTTGTGAGGATCATTAGCAAGCTGAATCTTAGGGTCCATAGGCAGTAAAACAGGTTTGGATGCTAAATAACCAGTGTCTTCTAACAGTTGTAGAGTATATTGTCTTTGTGAGATGAAAATACCCTTATATGAATATGCTAATTCAATCCCCAAAAAATACTTCAACTGACCCAAATCCCTTAATTTGAAATGCTGACTTAGGATGAATTTTGTGTGTGAAAGAATCTCCAAGTTAGGACTAGATAAGAGAATGTCATCAACATAGACTAGTAATGCAATAAATGTGTCACCTAAACCTCTACTAAATAAAGAATAATCACATAGAGATTGAGTAAAGCACATGGATAATAAAACTTCAGTTAGCTTCAAATTCCATTGTCTACTGGCCTGTTTAAGACCATAGATAGATTTGAGAAGTTTACATACCTGTTTGCCAGTAGAAGTAGAAGAAGTTGGAGGATAGTAACCTTGTGGTAGGTCCATGTAGACCTCTTCATGTAAATCACCATTCAAAAATGCATTGTTGATATCTAACTGATGTAATTTCCAGTTCTGAATAACTGAAATAGCTAATAACAATCTAACAGTAACAAGTTTAGCAAAAGGTGAAAATGTTTCCAAATAATCAATACCTTCAGTTTGAGTAAAGACTTTTGCCACTAATCTGGCTTTGTACCTATCAATGGTACCATCTGATTTTCTTTTTGCCTTAAATACCCATTTACAACCTATAGGTGTTTTAGTAGGGGGGAGGGAGGTCACTATCCAAGTTTTATTTGATTCTAGTGCTGTTAATTCATCATTAATTGCATTTACCCATTCTTGTAGTTTAATTGCTTGCTTGTATGTTGATGGTTCAATTATAGTAGAAATGTTAGATACAAAAGTTTTGTAGGTTTCTGATAATGTGCTATAGTTTAAAACAGAAGATATGGGGTATTTAGAATTGGAAAGAGAAATGTTGTGACAATGAAAATCCTTAAGGTAGGATGGCTGTTTGGAAGATCTAGAAGATCTCCTTAGGACTGGAGTAATTGTGGGATGAATGTGTGAAGATTGGACTGGAGGTGAAGGGGCAGTATGTGTAGGGGAATTTGGTGCTGGAGAAGAAATGATAGGAGAAGAGGGTGAAGTATGTCACAAAACTGAATGGGAACAGAATGATTAGTGGGCAAAACAGTGAGGGAAGATAGTGTGGGTTGTTGAGCTTGGGTAGGTGAGTGGAAAGGAAAAATATTCTCAAAAAAAATAGACGTCCCTAGACATGAATATTTCTGAAGATGTGTTGTCTAGGAGTTTATAACCTTTTATGCCTGGTGCATATCCAATGAAAGTAGATGCCCTTGCCCTAGGATCAAACTTCTTTCTATGTTCATGTAGGGTAGATGCATAGGCCAAACAGCCAAAGCATCTAAGTATGGAGTAGTTGACAGGTTTTTGATAAAGAACATAATAGGGACATGAATTTTGTAATAAAGGGGAGGGTGTTCTGTTCATGAGAAAAACAGATGTGAGCACACATTCAGACCAAAATTTTATAGGTAATTTGGATTGAAATAGGAGAGCTCTAGCAATATTTAGGATGTGCTGATGTTTTCTCTCCACAACAGAGTTTTGTTGTGGAGTTTGAACATTGGAGAATTGATGCAATATGCCCATTTCTGAAAAAAGTTTAGTAAATAAAAGTTCTTTATCATTATCAGACCTAAATATTTTAATAGTGGAAGATTGAGTAGATGCAACATTGATGGATGATGAGTTAGTGGTGTTAGGGGAAAAGGAGGACTGCTGGGATCTGTAAGGGGTTCTGTAACCAGGTGGATACCCGTGTATTTTGAAGCATGTTTCTACTGTGTGTCCTGCCATATTGCAATGAGTGCAATATGGTCTGTTCTTGCCCTTGTAGTTGTTGGAAGGTGATCTATAATTGGGATTGAAATTTGGTCTTGTGTTGTTGAAAGAAGGGGGTCTGTAAGGAGTGGGATTGAAGGCTGGTCTGGGTTCAGAATTAGGGGTGTTTGGTCTAATGGCAAAAGCCATTGAGTTTTTGGGATCTAGAGAAGAGGGCAAAGGTAGGATAGCCCTCTGTTTTTCCTCTTGGGCAATTAAGGATAAAGCTTTGTTTACAGTTGGTAAGGGTTCCAAGAGAAGGATTTGACTTCTGGTTTGGGCATAGGATTCATCAAGACCCATTAGAAATATGAATAAGTATTCGTTTTGGAAATATTCCTCTAATTTTCCACACTCACAGGCTGGTCTAGAATTCAAGATTTCATCCCATAGGGCTTTGAATTTGGTGTAATAGGTGTTGACAGTGTTGTGTTCTTGAGTAAGTTTCAGGAAGTCTCTTCTAAGCTGATATAATCTTGGACCGTTACCTTGTTTGAATCTTTCTTTGAGCTCTTTCCAAATGTCAGATGCTAGAGTATGATACTGTATGCTAGACTCAATTTCAGAAGAAACTGCATTGAGTAACCAAGAAATTACAATTTTGTTGTTTCTTTCCCAAAAACTGATCATATCTGCGTTTGTGGTTGGTTTTGGCAGGGATCCATCAATGAAGCCAATTTTGTTTTTGACAGATAGGCTTAGGGACATGGCTCGGCTCCAGGATTGGTAATTATCTTCGGTTAAAGGTTTACTGACCAGAGTAAGGCCAGACCCATCAGCTGGGCGAAGGTAATAAGGACTGGCCGGATCTTCAATAGGAGGTCTGGTCTTTAATGGCTGTGATCCAGTGGTGGTTTCTTCATCGGAGGACGGCATGGTGATGGAAAAAATTCCAAGAAGATCAAGAAAGGGTGAGAAGAAGAATTTTCAAAGAGAAGAAGGAAAAGAGATGGGGAACAGAACCTGGAGATTTTGAATTGAGTCTGGAGTGAATCTGGAAGAACTTGTGAAGATAGAGTAGATGCAGAATGGTGATTTACTTCTTGCTGAATTGATGAAGAGAATTGATGCGCAGGGTTTTGTTTTGGTGATATACTGCTGATACCATATAAGATCTAGAATCTATGCATAATATTTGTATATTGAGATGAAAGTGAAAGTGGAGAGAATTAAAGAAGATATGAGAGAAAAACTGTAAATTGATGTATTGAATAATTGCACTGAATGAATTTAAAAAGGAAGGATTAAACTATATATACATATCTAACTAACCGACCTATTAGGCGTAACTGATTTATACATATATACAATCACGCCTTTACAAAACAGAAAAGCAACTATACAACAGGAAAAGAAAAAAGAAAAGAAAAATTAAATCCCTAATTAAATCCCTAAATCAGAAATTGAAATAATCTTATTTCGTTTCTTCATTTTTCTGCAAACTGGAATTTGCTTTGTTTTCTTCCTCTAATTCTTTTGCTGAATTTTCTTCCTCTAATAGTATGTCTTCTTTTGGCACACCTAAATCGAGTAGAAATTCAACGATTGGCTTGATTTTTCCTTCTAAACTATAGAACGCAAAATCTGGGAATTTGCGAATCACTTCTCTTATTGCTTTAATCTCCATGCCGAGCTCTATAAGGTAGATGATGTGAGGAGGAAGTTTCCCGTTTGGGCAAGTGTCACTAACTCGATCGTGATAGAGCTTTTAGCTTCTTGGGATCGAGTGTAGCGATAATTGCAGAAACGGGCGCAATTGAATTCTCGACTTCCGGAACATTTTCTTCTGTTTTTTCCTTGGCGGGTGGGTTTGGAAAGTTCTCGACAACGTCTACTAAAATGGCTCCATACTCCTCAAGGAGTGTTTCAAGGTAGGGAATAAGAGCATCTCTGATCTCAAGTGTCGTTAGTTCTCGACCTGAAACAACAAAGAATTAAGTGATCTTAACAATTAAATCCAAAGAAGGGTAATGTGTTTCCAAGTTTGTTTTGTTGTGGTTGTGGATATCATGTGATTTGTGTTTAAAAGATTTCAAAGTAATTTAAATAATTTTATCATAAAAAAAACATAAAGTGAACTATAAACACAAATATATATATACTGCATAAGAGCTTTAGGAATTAGAAAGTGTTGCAGTAAATACCCAATGGTCATATAACAATGAAGATGATTAAATATGCTTAAACGAGGCCATGTTAAAGGTTTGAAATAATGAAAAATTGAGAAAATCTTATTCACAGTAAGTTTAGGAGATCTACAGAATGAGAAATCAAACCTACTAATTAAGTACCGAGACTTGTGAACTGAGTGAAGTCGTGACACAAGATGATCAACCAAAGCCTCAGATTTGTTAATAGTTCTTGCTGCTGCTGGATTGTTTAAACCTTGCTTCTTCAAGAATGAAGTTAGGACAGCCTTGGCTTCTTCCTTCACTTGCACCCAATCCAGCTGCAACTCCATGAGTTGGAAACCAAGCCATTAGTGACAAATTTGAGTAGGAGACAAGCCACAATAGAGCCGAGAGATTGAGCAATCCAATAGAAGAGTCCGGTGAGGATGGTGATGTTGCCGCCATTGGCCAATCCAAACGTGACAGCTGGATTCAAGTGACCCCCAGAGACGTTGGCTGCCATAGACACCCCGACAAACAGCGCAAAAGCATGAGCAACTGCAATCGCCACAAGCCCGACTGGGTCCAGAGATGCATCTGATGTCAGCTTGTCTGTTACATCAATATCAATATCAATATCAATATCCATGTTATTAATTTTTTTGTTTTTGGTTAATTACATCAATATCATTCATTTGGTAAAACAATATTTTGAAAATTTAAAAAATGACTCACTGTAAGCTAAGGCAGATCCATGTTATTCTGCAAATGTTATGAATGTTACTGACTACTCCAATTTATGCAGTGAGGCTTGCTCCCGAAGAGACGTTAGTAAAGTTGACTGGTTATGAACACAATGGAGTGACCTGTATTGGCGTGAAAACTGATATACTGGTTAAATTGAACAATATGCATTTCATAGGGGGTAAATTGTCATTAACTTTGTAGAAAAATTGAGTTTGGTACCAAAATTGCAATGAAAACATATCCTATGGTACCAAATTTGTATTTGCGTCTCCAATGGTACCAAAAGTGCAAGTCAGCCTATCCTATGATACCAAAAAAACAATTTTCCCCTTTAATTTATTTTATATTTCCAAATACTTAAGGAAAATCGTTATTTGTCTTGCTGGGGGAGAGAATTGAGTTAATAACAATTATTGTTGGTTTAGAATTTATAAATTCATTGTCGGAATTGAATATGATCATATCACTAGATCCATGTTCGTTTCACATACTCATGACACAGAGAGTTTTTCAATTAGCTTTTATCAAAATGGTGTCTTTGATTAGATCTAAATCTTTTGTCTGGGTCGTGTGCTTAATCGTTGAACCAAGCTTATCAAGAGTTACTATGCGTTTGAATGTTTGATCATTAAAATTTATATGAATTCGCTTGTCAAAGCAAAAGAAAGTAAAACAACATTTGTTAAATTCGTGAGTTTTCTCCTAATTTTATCATTAGTATAGTTCATCGTTGCCAGTATTATTTATAATTTGTTGGATTGATTACAAGTTACATATATTTAGGGCTGCCAAAGGGTCGGATTAGACCCGGATCCGGATCCATTTATGTCGGTTTGAATCTTACTTAGATCTAGATTTCTCAGGTCCATCGGTTCTTTGTCGGATTCGCTCGAATGTCATATTTTTGGATGAAAATATGCATAAAAATATAATTATGTATGGATTATTAACTTTTATCATCTTAAACTAATGGTAAAATATTATTTAATGTTATTAATTTTAATAAAATATTATGTATATATAATTCTTTTATTTATTATCGAATATGTATCTATAACGGATCGGATCGACCTAAATCCATATTCGCTTCGCGTATTTCGAATTTCAAATCAGATTCATCGAATCTCTAATCAAATCAAAATCCTAATAAATTGAAATCTTCAGACCCAAAATGGGCAAATGATTAGGAATGAAAATCAAACCAAACTATTTTATGTTTATGTTTCGCTCGATCTCGTTCGACAAAAAATTGTTTGAGCTCAGTTCAATATGCAAATTAAACAAGTTTGAACATCACTTTTCATTTAATAATGTGTGAAGCTCGACTCGGTAAACTAAAAAATCAACAAAACACATGTAAAAATATCAAGCTACTTGATACTCGGAAGCTCGTTTGTGTGTTGTTCGTCTAACAATCAAAACCATACTCTCACCTATATAATTTCAACCTCGATACAAAATTCAATCAAACATGAACAATGTGTCATTTGACATTACTCGCTCATTTGCATCCCTACCAATAGTACTAATTGAGCTCTACAACATATTATTTATAGATTTTAATACTTCCTCATCCATATACCCATACGGGCAGCATTTAAAAAATGCGCCTGAAATTGTTTTAAGTTTTAGACAGACAGGCCTAGCTAATTAATTAATCTTACGCTAATTTAATCAAGCTGAGCACAAATTCAAGTCGAGTAAATCTTTACGTAGAGCTGAAATTTGCAATAGTTACCAAATTATAGATGGTGTTTTCTTTTTGGAAACTTTAAGTCCTTTTTGGAAACATTAAGTCCTTCTTTATTTCGAAATCTTTAATTTTTAGTCCTTTTCTTTTTCGAAATCTTCAACTTTTTTCCTATTTATAACATCAAGAAATCAAGAAAGTGAAATAACTTTCAAATATCCAATTTTCTCCAACCCAGAAAAATCAGTATAGCCCTCCCTCCAATTCTACCCACCCACAAGATTGAATATGGATTTTCCACCAGCTCCAATTTCGATTTTTAGATATAATATCGAACATCCCTGTGAAATCGTGTGCAACACATGTAGACAAAATGTCATATTTGCAAATTTGGCAAATGGAGTTAATGTTCTCAAATCCTTGAGACAAGTTATTAGCAATAACAAGAGGAAAGTTGTGGAAGAATTCTTTCTCATGTTGCCAAATGTGTAAGAGACACTTAATTTTATTATTCTTATTTTTTTAATAATATTATTGGAATAAAATATTATATTTTAATTTAATTGTGTTTAGGATTAACGTGCAACATATCCAAGTTTGTGATGCACTCAATTGTGTTCAGTGCAATACATGTCATCAGATAGCAAATTTTCTGGTGCAGAGAAGAAATGAATAAAATAACAAACAACCATACCTATTACTTTGAGTTGGAGCGTAATGTCACGGACTTAAAACTTCTCGAAAGTACCGTGCGGCACTTAGCCACTAACGCCTCTTGCGATCGTTCCGCCCCTCTGTCGGAAATTGGCTAAGTCAGCCTCCCTCGTCCCTAACTAAGGTTGCTAAGGAAGTGTTGGTGGGAAAGTTGGGAAAGTAAGAAAGTATGCTTGAGAACTTAAGGAATGCTCTTTATTCACTTGGAGAAAGCTTTACAACTTGGTGAGTTTACAAATGAGCTATCACCTATTTATACTACTTGCCATCTCAAATGGACAGCTAGGATTTGTTTGATCTAAGGGTTGAGAACAAGTCTCTAGACCCTTCTACTACTTCCTACACACACTAGAACATTATACAAGTTTCTAGAAATGCCTACTATGTACAAGATGTGTTCTTGAGCCTTCCACAAGGTTCTTGATCCTTCCGGCACATTCTACACTTGTGTAGGCTCCTCCGGTTGCTTCTAGTGTCTTACGGCATGCTCCGGACTCTTCCGGATCCATCCGGCACCTCCCGGCTTCTTCTCGGCCCTTCCGGAACTATGCGGAACCTTCCGGATCTCTCCCGAACGTCCCGGACTTGCGTAGAGCTCTCTAGAGTCTTTCGGAACCTCATTGGGCCTATTTGGTGCTCTAAATCGCCCAGGACAGCCCCTGGGATGCCGTATTTCCACCCGACGGGTCTTGCTTCGCCCCACGGTCTTCCCGTCGGCCGCACATGTCCTTGCCTCACCCGGGCCGCGCCCCGGGTGCCATGATGCGCGCCCGGCAAGCTCTCTAGCCTTGCCGGCAGTCCCGTTATGTCCCTCTTGGCCCTTGCCTCGATCAAATGCCTTGCTTGCTCGGCCCCCGTGGTCGGGCAAAGTGCCGGGGCGTTACAGTAAGCTGATCTCGAGAGAGAGAGATCGAGAGAATATGAGAATCAACGCCGAAAAGCCAAGCCCTTATATGAATGGTAATTCTTTTCAACTCTTCTACTTTTCAACTCTTTATTTCTATCTCAATTTTATTATTACAATTTGTTTAAGTTTTTTTTAGTGGTAATTATCTCTTTTATTTTCATTACAAATTATTATTCCAAATGTTAAGTAATTCTCTTTCCAATTCTTACTTGAAAATTTTCAAACTCGACACATGCTCATACTATTGACGATTATTTGTATTGGTATTGAATCTACTTCTGATTGATAATAGATGTATAAAAAAGTTAGGGTAATTATAGTTCGAAGAATTGAGGATACGAGCATGTGTCAAGTTCGAAAATTTTCAAATAAGAATTTGAAGGAGAATTACTTAACATTTGATATAATTAGTTGTAACAAAAATAAAAGAGATAATTACCACGAAATTAAAACCTAAACAAATTGTAAAGAAAAAAATCGAGATAGAAATAAAGAAAAAATTATAAACAAAAAAAATGAAACGGAAATAAAGAAAAAAATGAGATGAAAATGAAAGAAAAATATCAAGTCCAAAAGGGAAAGAAACAAAAGAAATGAAAAAATTGAAACCTAATATTCTTTGGTGAATGGAGGAATTAATAATTAATAAAGAAACCTAAGAGCATATATATTAAATTATATATGGTAAACAGAATTTTAGCTATCACTCTAGGAATCATCTAAAATTTTCAGAAATTATATTTTATTCTTTTTCCAATATTTATTATAAATTACATTATATACATCAAATATAAATAAATAAATAAATATTTTAATGAATTTATTTGAATATAATAAATTTATAAGTACTTTTTATATGTGAAATAAACGTCTTTAAACTTAACTAAATAAATTATTAAATTCTAATAAATATTTAACTCAAATCGATAATTAAACATAAAAATTTTAATAATATATTTATAATTAAAATATAAAGCATTAAATTTTAGAAATTCAATAAAATATTTATAAATTAAAATATATATAGCATTTTAACAAATCTGATTTTAAACATCAAGTCTTCATAATTTTATACAAAAATAAATATTGGTGGTGATTGGAACATTAATTTGGTAACATGGCTGTCCTGTACAAATATATAAGGACATTCATATATGCAAGTCAAAAATTTTAAAAATTTTAGTTATACCTAGTCTGGTATATATATGGATAAATCACAAAAAATTGATTTGATTATGTATATTTGAGTTAACATAGGGTAAGATATATTGAGATTAATTGTTCCACATTGGTTGAAAACAATAGTTAAGTCCACCTTATAAGGTCTTGGACAATCCTCACATTACAAGCTAGCTTTCGAGGTTGAGTTAGGCCCAAGCCAAGTAAGTGGACTTAGCCCAATTCATGTGATGATTCTAATATGGTATCAGAGCCTCAGGTTGAAGTGGGTCACCTCCTTCCGTGATGGGCTCTTCCTTGCGCGCATGATGGGATTTATTCTTCACCCACACGGTCTGAGAAATCCGCGTGTTGGACTTTTACCCACATGTTAATAATTCGCAAATATTGGGTTTTAATATGTCACGTGTTGGGCTTGTTTTACCCACACATTCAACCCGCTCACACGTGAAGGAGGAGTATTGAGATTAATTGTCCCACATTTGTTGAAAACAATAGTTAAGTTCACCTTATAAGGTTATGGGCAATTCTTACCTTACAAGCTAACTTTGAGGTTAAATTAGGCATAAATTAAATAAGTGGATTAGGCCCAATTCATGTGGTGATTCTAATAAGATAAAGGTTATAGATGTTGAAAAGTTGTTGAAACTTTTGTGGTGGTCCACTCTCGTCGTCGGCTCACGCGTTTGAAAGTTGAAAACACGTATATGAAAGAGGAAATAATTATTCACTTTAGTTTGGTGTTCAGTCAAATCTATAATAGTATATTGCAAGCTCTAACAAAGGACAAGATTTAGTGACTAGATAGCAATTTACGGTTGGTTGGTACTTAGAAAAGTAGGTGGGTTGATTTCTTTTTAGTTTGAGAGAAGGGTTGTCTACGGTTTCTCGAGGTTATTTTTGAGGAATCGTTTTATGTAAAATCAAAGTTATTAAAAATTTATAATCTTCAATCTTGATCATTTAATATTGTACAAGAGTGTATAATAGTCATATATTAAAAAAATTAGTGTATAATATAGGAGGTGATATCATACTTTCTGTAAATAATCTTATACATTATGAAATTACCATTACATCCCTGAATTAATTAATTAATTAAAAAAAAAATTAAAGTACGGTTATTGAAGATGGGCGTAGGATCTAGAGACTTCTTTGTTTGCCCAAACGCAACAGCTACAGACCTCTACATCTACCTCTACCGAGAAGGTGTTACCTTGCCTCAAATTCATCAACTTACTTATTAAACTGTCAAAACAAATTCTGCCACCAATTCATTTATTCTTTTTCAGTAAAGTAGGTATAAAGATTCCTATAAATTCGGTACAAAGTCCCCACTTAATTCATTGGTAAAATAATGTTGGCAATTGGCATTAAATATTTGAATATCTATTATGTACAAACATTTTCCTACATTCCTATCCAATAAAATACTAAAACTTGTGCAACGAAAATTTATCAAGAATTCTATCATGTCGAATTTTTAAATTAACTAAGAAACATTATCGTAGATGTCAGGATTTGGTAGGAAGCTTTAATGAATTATTTTAATTACGATTATTGAAGATGTAATCAATAGGTGCAAAATTGAGTGAAACGGGGACGCCATATGAATTCAGACGGACAATAATTGGGAGAAGGAGAAACATCGATGAAGATGGGAAGAATTTCTTTATGGTTGAAGGAATTAAATTTAATTTGTAGGATTATTTCTTCACCGGATGAGAGTCCTTTAATGGCTTTGAAACCTTAATATAAATGTAAGCACAAATCCCAAACGTAATGTAATTTTCAGTGTTGGAAGTTTACCTATAGGTGCCGATGAAGGAGACAGGTCAAAAGAATTGGAATTTGGGAGAAAAGATGCACAGTTGGAAAAAATGTTTTAAATTGATTAATGAAGAAGGTGGATTTCTTTTGTGATAGCAGAAGGTATTAAAAATTAATTTGTTATACTATAACTAATAAAAAAGGTAAAAAAGTATTTCTAAATTTGGGGGTGTTGTACATGTGAGCATGTGTCGAACTTTTATTGGATGAAACGATTCCTCAAAGAATAACCTTGAGGAACTGTAAACAACCCCTTGAGAGAATAGTGGAGGTTTGTAAAATAATGTTGATATGCATAATGTTGTAGGTTTTGAGAGAATTGTTTGACAAATAAAATAAGTGCAAGTGTTTTTAAAAAAAAAATTAGATTGTAGATGTAAGATGTGCAAAAATTAGGCCGTACAATTTTTTATGATTTCTAAACAATTGTAGTGCCACTAAGGGCATCTCCACCCACCCCCGGATGGGGTTGGAGATGGCCTAACACACAAAGGGTGGGTGGAGATGCTCCTGGGGAGCACCCCATTGTCGTCTCCAGTCGGCGGTTGGGTGCTCCTTGCTAGAAATTCTTTAGTATAATCGTAGTATCACGTCATCAAGTATATGTGGTGCAGTCGATCAATATAGTTATTACATGTGGAGTGAAATTCCACATCACCCCATGTTCTCCTAAAATATAGGATTTTGAAATTGTGTTCACATTGCCCAGAACATGGGTGATGTGTTATTTTGAGTCCACATGTAATAACTACATTGGTCGACTGCACCACATATACTTGATGACGTGATACTACGGTTATACTAAATAATTTCTAGCAAGGAGCACCCTTGGATGATGTGAAATTTCACTGCATATGTAATAACTACATTGGTAGGCTGCACCATGTGTACTTAATGACGTGGTGCATCGATTACACTCTATAATTTCTCCAGCAATTATACTAGATCTATCTAATTGCAGAATAAATAAAGTTGAGATGTAAATGGAAAAATTTTATGATATCCAGCAAAATTTCAGTTTTAATCCCGCATGATTGGATCCTAAACATTTTCAGTCCCGTGCTTTACAAAATTGCGCTCTTAGTCCCAATATTTCAAATATTTTGCAGACTTGGCCACACTTTTCAAAATTGAACTTTTTGGTCATTTGAAGTACTTTGCACTTTTAGCCCATAGAATAGTCTCTGTTTAGCATTTCTTTCCCGTAGAATAGACTCAGTTTTGCAGTTTTGGTCTCACAGAAGGCGATGGGATTCAAAAAATGCTAAAATGTTTCAAAAATTGAAACCAAAGTGTTGAGACTCCAGTTTTGTGGGACTAAAAGTGCAAATTCCCTCGCTCATTTCCAAATCTTTGATACTATTAACTTTTTAAATCCAAATCTAACTCCATATCTCATGATTGCTTCTGCATCAGTTTGTCCTTTGAATTTTCCGAACATGAGCCATGTTATAGAAGGCTGCGGAACTGGAACAAGTAACCAAACATCATGTTGTGGTGCCGTCGAGAACTACGTGTCTCACTGACGAGGACATCAACTCTAGCAAAATTAAACTTTATCATAAAAAGAGGTTCAAGAGGAAGAATTCAAGTTCACCCCTTTCCTTATGGATGGAATAAAATTCACTATATATATGTCTATGAAACTCAATTGATCATTCAAGAAGTCAAGTTTCAGATTTTAATAATTCTTGGAATTACTAACCAAGACTAGTCAATAAGTTAATCATTTCCTTGGAGTTTATAAAGAGTCTATTCATTCATTTAGGATAAATGTATTCAGATTTATTCTAGCTAGATACATGTATTCATGCATTTTGATTAAATATCCTAGGGAAATGTGAGAGTCTATTATAAATGTACTTAGAAGTCAGCATAATCTATTAGCCATGGAAGGTTTATTTACCTATAAATAGGGATGTAATTGCCATTAAGCAAAATATATATGAAGTTTATGAATAAAATCTGATTTAGAAACATTGTTTCTTCTTCCTGTGAAAGGAACTTAAAGGTGTGAAGTCCCTGGACTGATTCCAATTTCTTTATTTGTCTTAATTTCCTAATCCTTTCTTTCCGCCCCTAACTCAAATCTCTACACAACCCACCACACAAACCGAAAGAAAAAAAAAAAGATCTAATACTTATATTAAAGTTAAACAAAGCCTAACCTAGAGGAGTCCGCAAACAAAAGAACTATTTAGTTGCTGAATTCTTCAAGGAAAGTACTGCGGGTATCGAATATTTTTCTAATCTTTACATGCATATTTCTTAATATCATTTTTTTATGTGCAAGAGGTTTTCTTAAAGATTTCATGGTTGAATTAGTTTCACTATTAACCTTGGCAAATGAATCTCATGCTGCAGCAATTTTGGCATCAGAGGAGGTTTAGTAGAAAGCTAGATTGGACGGATACTGATACGTCGATACGGTATAATACGATATGAATACGGTGATACGGATTTTCAAAATTTATTGGATTCGATACGGCAAAAACACGTGTCTGTATATTTAAAAATATATTATAATAAGAAATCATTGCTTTAAAAATGTATCAAAAAATTATGTAATATATATTTAGTTCACTTTTTATTCCATATTAAAATAAATAATGCTATCTACCTCTTATATAAATGTTCAAGTAAACCATAGTATTAATATCATAGGCAAAATATTTGGCCCTATACAGATTTTCAAGCGTTTTATGTAGATTTACTATAATAATATACATAATCTAGAAATTATTTGTAGAAATACATGCTCTCAAGTATTTTGGATGTTTCCGATATGCATTCATTTGTATCCGATACGTATCTTTTTTATTTTTTATTTTCTTATTATTGAAATCGACACGGTGGAGTATTTCAAAAGTATCGTACGAGTATCTAAGTATCCAAGTATCCAATACGCATACGATACTGCACGGCGTATAATTTCGGAGTATCCGTGCAACCTAGGTTGAAAATTGCACATTCTTCACATACTGTCCCAACATCTAAACATATTTATTATTTTTGTTCCGTTTAAACAAAAAAAAAATCTGCATATACTCATCAGTCACCCGTTAGAGTCTAATTGCATATAGTCACCACTCATTAGTCTAGTTTGATTTGCATTTAGTCATCACTTGTTAGTCTCCTATTACCGTTTGTTTTGTTTCATTTGCATACACTTAAAACACATAATTCTGCCAACAAATGACAGCCCTAGTTTCCCTTAAAATGACATACTTACAAATACAATAGTAATATCTAGTTTAAATTCTAAGCATGATATTTTGGCTTCTCACTTTTATAGATGCTTTTTCATGAGATCTTTTATAAGATTGATTTTTTTAAAATTTGAGATGTGTTTTAAGATATTGTTCTTATAGCTTTTCATTTAATGAGATGTATTAGTTCTAATTTATGAGATTGTTTTTTTTAACGTGACTATTGAATTACTTATTTTAAAATATTATTTATGAAGTACTTGGTAACATTTGACTTTAATTAATTAATTCACCTTAATTTTAAGTATATTTCTTCATTTCTGCCACAAAACTATCCCACATGCTCAAAGACACGAAGAACCATACATGTCTATATCCAAACAATACGAATTTTGAATTGTACCTTATCTCATGGCTAAAATTATATGATAATAAGTCGGTATATCTTGTATAGATTAAAAGAAATATGTGATAAATTGTACTAGACTAAATTAGTAACAAGGAAACCTTTTGTGTATCGATCTCCAACTTTTTTGGAGATAAATAGGAATCGTAAAGTCCAAGACGACCCAGAAAGCACTTGATCATATATATCAGGATCAACTTTGAAAGCCAACTTGGGTATTGAGTATTTACTTAGACTTATAACCGAATTCTTTGCAATGCATAGTTGCAATTTCGGAAAAAGAGTGAACTTTTTCTTACATTGATGAAATAGAATATTAGGTGTGGAAGAAAACAATCAAAAAAATTTCTATATTTAATTTACACAAGTAATTTAAGTATAAAATTACTTTTCTTATAAGTGATTTTTTTTTAAAAAAATCTAGAGTTTATTTTTTTTTTTCCTGAAAACACTATATTTCTTTGAGATTCTCTAGTAAATGTAGATCAAAAGAACATTTTGATATTCTCGTGGATTTTATCCCTAAAACAAACTCTCAAAGAATGAGAAACCAAAATAACATAATGTAATTTTCAATAGGAAAATACTTAGATTAGAAATTGCATATCTTTGGGCTATATTCCAAAATTTTGATGTACATAGCTTTGTTCAATGCCCTTTTCTTCAATAACGGCTAGTTTTTAGATCTCCTAATATAAAAAATCACAAATGTATAGATCTGGAATGTGAGCTATTTTGTCCCAATCTTCTCTTTTTTCCTCCTCATCACATCACATCTTCAATTTTGGACATCTCACAATTACGAGTCTTTTCAGATTTTCCATTCTTTGTATTATGGGAGGAAGTGATGCAATATTTGGGCATTTCTCAATATACAAAGTGTAAAGAGATGTGAAGTTGCCCAACCAATCTGGCAATAAAGTCAGCTGAGGGAGGTCCCGTAATGAGAAAGATTGCAATGAAATGAGCAGTTGTAAGGAATTGAGCAGGCACATCATCTTTGGAAGATCTTCAAGGTGGAGTTTTGTCAAGGTCTGGAGATATTTAATCTCCTCCGGAAACTCTACAAACTCAGGGCAATTATATATGTCTAGTGTCTCCAGAGCAGTGAGGTGCGGTATCCATTCTTTCGACAAATAGGTCAATGTCTTACTTCCCGATATAAGTAATTCGTTAACAGACTTTAAGCCTCGCAACCCTTCCACCGGTAGAGAGTGCTCACTCAATCCCACAAGGGTCAAACGCTTAAGATTAGTGAGGTTTCCTAATGTTTGTTGTGGAACACATGTCATGTTCTCATCAATTTTCAAGCTAAGTTTAGTAACCTTGTCAAGCTTAGCAAATGAAGTTAGAGTCACGCTGCTGCAACTATATGCGTGCAATGATTTGAGTGATGACAACTTTGGCAATATCAGTGAAGGGCAGCCATCAATTGATAGTGTTTGAAGATTCGGTAACATTTCTACCATTTCCACCTTTAACAAACATTTTAGATTGGGAAGAGAACGTAAATAGAGTCTCTCAAGCCTTGGGAATTTTGGTGTCGGTGAATTAACACCTCCAGTGTCATCCTCGATAATATATTGCACTACAAGTTCATCTAACACCAAGTGTTCAAGACGAGGCAGCTCTCCAAGTCCTTGGGGAAGATGCAGACAATTGGAGCATTTCTGTATAACAATCTCAACTATATTTTCTAGAGTTGAATTTCCCATCCAAAGAGGAAAATTATTACCTTTGAACCCACGTACCCGTAACTTTTCCAGATTTGGGTGAGGTCGAAGGGCTTCAATTACCTTGTCATCCACTTTTTCCCCTAGTTTGGATGCATTATCTATTTTCCATAGTAAATCCAAATCACGGAGATTTTGTTTCTTAGCTAGACTTGCTTTCTTTGCGTCTACAAGGTTTTTTTCTCTCTCCAGATGCTCAATAATAAGCTTTCCTCCAATATTCAAGAATTCCAATTCTTTCAGTTGATTATCTTTTTCGTGACCCACAATGAACAAACTCAATGTTTTAAGGGAAGTTAATTCACCAATGCTAGGGGGCATATCACTTAAAGAACTACAGTATTCCAAAATAAGATGACGGAGATTGCGCATATATCTCATGTTCTTAGGTAAACTGATAAGCTTTCTACAGCTAGTCAAATTTAAAATTTTCAAATTCCAAAGACCACATATTGCATTAGGAAGACTACGAATTTTACTGTAAGACAAGTTCAAGCATCGTAAATGTTTCAGTTTTCCTATTTCGGAAGGCAAATCGTCTATCATTGTCCAACTTGCATTCAAAAATCTCAAACGACTATAGCTCATTAAGGCGGATGTTAGATCCAAGTTTGAAATAATTCTTATAGGGAATGCCACACTATTATTTTCGAGATTTACCTGACGGATTTTGGTGTTCGGAACACTTCTTTTGTTGATTTCCACTTGTGTGCCAATAACTTTTTTCTCCATGATTGATTGGGCAAGATCATGAACTAGATCATGCATCTTGAAAGTGACTTCACCTTTATATCTAGTTGATACATCTTGGAAAAGGCATCTCAAAACTAACTCATTCCATATTTCATTGCCAATATCCTCCACTTCCATTGTTCCAGTTGATGAGATATAACCATGAGCCATCCACATATGAATCAACTCTCCTTTTTCAATCCAATTGTCCTTGGGAAAGACCGAACATAAAACAAAACATTGTCTCAATCTTAAAGGAAGGTGATTATAACTCAATCTCAAGGCTGGCAAAATTAAAGTATTCGTCGGTGGTAAATTCCATATTTCACTTTCTTTCACATGAATCCATTCTTTTTCGTTTCTCTTAAATCTTAGAAGACCTCCAAGTGCTTTAGCGGCCAGAGGCACACCAGCACACTTTTTCACTATCTGTTTCCCAATGGCTTCAAGAGTAGGATGTTCTTCTTCTTCATGTCCAAATGCACGTTGCTTCATTAGAAACCAACAATCCTGTTCCGACAATCCTACCAAGTGATGGGCTGGAAATGTTGACATAATATCAGCAACACTTTTAAGGCGTGTGGTGACGATAATTGAAGCGCCACTTGAGCCGCATGCCAAATAGCTTTTTAATAGTGACCACTTCTCCTGATCTTCATTCCACACATCATCCAATACAAGCAGATATCTTTTTTGGTTCAACAACTCTGAAAGTCGTCTTCGTAAAGTATCCAAGTGCAACAAGTCTGAAGCACTTCCATTCCCAGACGCAGATTCTAGGATCGCCTTAATCAAAGATATAATATCAAACTCATCGGAGACGCAAACCCAAAGTTTATTCTCAAAATGGTCCGCCGTTCGTTTATCGTTGAAGACCAGTTGAGCTAGTGTGGTCTTGTCAAGGCCACCCATACCAATTATTGGCAAAACGGAGAGCTCTTTACGCCCACTCGTTTGGTTCACCAATATATCCACAATTTTTTCTTTCTCCACATCCCTTCCATAAACAGGGTGAGACTCGTTTAAAACGGAACACGTCTCGCGCATGGGAACAACCTTGCTTTGTCTATCTACAACCATCTCACGCAAATGAGCAACTGCATCCAATTTTTTTGTCACTTCTTTCATCCTTCTTTCAATTTTATATCGATACAAAATATTCTTCAAGTACCGATTATTTTTGTTGATTTTGTGCTCCGATTTTGAGACTTCGGTCGCACACTCGTCCAATATGTCATCGATCTCATAGGTAAGGTCATTGAGCTTGCATAACCAATTTCGTATGGCCTTATTTTCGAGTTGCTTCTCTTCGGCATCTTCTAGCACTGCTTGGATAGTTGTGAGAGTGTTCAAAAGTTTATTCATCTCTTCGTCAACACCCATGATCATTCCAATCTCCCCTTGGATCAGGGAGCTCATATTGTCTACTATAATTTGTACAAATGCCTCAGCCATATTGACGGATCGATGAATCGGAGTTTAGGAAATATTTGGGATCGGTAGATTAAAATATGAGAGGTGGAGAATTAAAGCCTTTTTTCTTTTGTATGTATATTAGTAAAGAATTGAAGCTCTGATATTAGTTTTAATTTCTCTGTCTTTAGTTTGAGAAATTTCCGATTGTCTGCTACATGTAATGGTGCACACCAAACCATTGCTACGTATAGCCACCTAATTTGACTAATAATTGAGATGAAAGGTTAAGGGCTTGTTTGTAGGAGTTTTTTAGAGTGATTTTGGAAAATAGAGAAGTTTGTTTCTTGGATATTTTCGATTTTATAGAAAGTTGTTTATTGAATTCTAATAATATGTAAATTTTTTTTTAAATTGATATCTTTTGAGAGTATATGAAAAGAAAAATTGGTTATATACTATCTTCCCGAGAAAAATAAATCAATTCATAATTTGTAAAATGAAGGATATTTTCCCTAGAAAAAGTCAAGTCATAAATAATGAAGGACATCATAAAGCTGTAAAATTTGTGTCAACAAGTCCAAATTTACGTAAAAATAGTTTCGACAGTTTCAAATTCCTCCCAAAAAATTTCATGTGTTATTTTAATTCTCAAAACCCCCTGTGTTTGGTTTTAATTACCACACTCGACCTATGTATAATTTGATTTTGGACTTTTGATGAAATGACAAAACTATCCCCTATGTATTGGTTTTTTTCCTTTCATTTATTCATTTTGAAAAACCTAGTATATACTACTTGGATCGATTTTGGTAATTAAAACCAAACACAGGGGGTTTTTTGGGAGTTAAACAAAGCATATGGTGTGTTTATATATTTTGCTGTCAGGGGTAAAGTTGTCATATCAAAATAAAAATGTGAACAAATACTTGTAATTTTGAGTTTGAATCACAATCTCTTTTCTGGGGGTGTATTGACATTGACTTGAGAGCAAAGAGGGATTTTTGGAAATTAATATAACATAGGAGATTGTTTGGGAGTTAAACAAAGCATAAGGGGTATTTTGTCTTTTGCTCATTGAGATTGGTGAAATTACATCTAATGTTGAATTTTTGGCATTTTGCACCCTAGAATTATAGGGTTTTGGCTTTTTGAACCTGACTTAAGTTTTGACACTTTGCACCCTGGAAATATAATTTATTTGGCACTTTGCACCATAGTGTGTGTTTTGGTTAGAAAATTCATTGATAGAAGGGTAAACTAGTTATTTTTTTTATTTTTTTGCACTGTGTACCCTGGCACTATAGATTTTGCACACTTTCTCTTATTGCTTTAATCTCCATGCCGAGCTCTATAAGGTAGATGATGTGAGGAGGAAGTTTCCCGTTTGGGCAAGTGTCACTAACTCGTAATAGAGCTTTTAGCTTCTTGGGATCGAGTGTAGCGATAATTGCAGAAACGGGCGCAATTGAATTCTCGACTTCCGGAACATTTTCTTCTGTGTTTTTCCTTGGCGGGTGGGTTTGGAAAGTTCTCGACAACGTCTACTAAAATGGCTCCGTACTCCTCAAGGAGTGTTTCAAGGTAGGGAATAAGAGCATCTCTGATCTCAAGTGTCGTTAGGGCATCTCCAATGGGTATGGACTCCCATTCCCCTCAGACTCCCATTCCCCTCAGATTCCCCTTTCCCTTCAGACTCCTCTTTTTATAGTCATCTTCAGTGACTCAGTCTTCACATTCTATTTAATTTCAATTCTCAAACTTCCCCACTCTCACTTAATTTTTCCAATCTTCACATTCTATTTAATTCCAATTCTCATTCATTTAATAATAATAATAATAATAATAAAGTTAATAGTAACTTAAATATTGAAATTAATAATAAGTAATTCAATATTGTCATTAAAAATAACTAATTTAGCATTGACATTAATAATAAAAAATATTTAATAATAACAATACAATAGCATTACAATATATTTGATAGGGTTATGTCATTTATAATTTAATTTATCGTATTTAAATTATGTAATCAGTATTCTATTTTTAATCTAGAAATCGTATTTAATTTCAATGTAACTTTATTACAATTTATTCCACAAAATTAATTCTCATATTTTTCACTCTCAATTAATAATAATAGAATTAAATAACAATAACAATTAATAACAAAAAAAGTAAGTATATTAAGTGCCGATTAATTAAAAGTTTAAATGTAAAAAAAAAAAGAAAAAAAAAAAGGTATATGGGCTGGGAAACTCCCAGCCCAAATAAGTAAAATTAAAAACAAACAAAAAAAAAAATGAAGGAAGTGGGGCTGGCGCGTTGCCAGCCCCTATAGGAAATGTGTGGTGAGGTGGGTGAACCCACCGCTCCACACATTTGGGCGGTGGGTAACCACCTCCCACACCCATTTCAATCTTTCATTTTTTCCCCTCCCCCTCTTTATGGATTCACCTTCCCACTTCATCAACGGGGATGCCCTTAGTTCTCGACCTGAAACAACAAAGAATTAAGTGATCTTAACAATGAAATCCAAAGAAGGGTAATGTGTTTCCAGTTTGTTTTGTTGTGGATATCATGTGATTTGTGTTTAAAAGATTTCAAAGTAATATAAATAATTTTATCATAAAACATAAAGTGAACTATAAACACAAATATTATACTGCATAAGAGCTTTAGGAATTAGGAATTAGAAAGTGATTTTTATTATAAGGCCAAAGAGTTTCAAATCCAGAAGGCCCATGTGCCCGAACAAACCTAATTTATGTATCTATAAATATTGGCAAGAATCAAATCAACTGAAAAACTGGAAAGAAAGGGTTTAGCCGCAAAACAAAGAAACTATATGTATATATGTCGACGACGCAGTGGCCAAGAACCCATCACTCCTATTCGAAAAGGGCCAAAACCGATGTTAACAGCCTCCCGTGCGATGTTATATTGAGGATCGCGGCCCAGTTCGGCCCTCCGGACTTGATTGGTGCCTCACTCGTTTGCGTAGCGTGGAGGGACGCGCTCAAGCCATTGCGTGAGGCCATGGTTTTCACGGAGGCGGGGAAGATATTGAAGCGCGAGCACAAGAGGGTGAATGCTATGTTGGGCGAGGCTTTGGAGTCTTTTTTGAAGGGTGTAGCGCGTGGGTACACGCCGGCCATGGTGGAAGTAGGGTTGATATATTATTTGGATATGGGTAGAAAAGATGAAGGGATTTTATGGTATAGGAGAGCTGCTGAATTGGGTGATCCTGCAGGACAGTATCATTTGGCTATGTTCTATTTCGAACTTGAAGAAGGTATATTAGAAAATTTTGTTCCGTTTGATTAATAATTCTATCTATATATATAAATAAATAAATAATTTTACTTGTCTGACAGGAAATAATCCTTACAACACTAAAGTGGCAATTGAATATCTCCACAAGGCTGCTATTGGTGGTCATGCTCTCGCTCAACACCAACTTGCGCATTGTTATCATCAAGGTCGAGGGGTGACACCATCTACCACAGAAACGGTATCATCATCATCATCGTGTATCTATCTCTCTACTTTTCATACAATTATATCAAGTATTTTGTTTTACTTTGACAGGGTCGATGGTTTTTAAGAGCTGCCGAAGGGGGATATATGCCTGCTATGTTGAATACATCTTTGTGCTATTTAATGGGTATTATTCCTGTACACGAAGAAGATACAGTAGGATATAAAAAATGGAATTTAAGGGCTAGGGCTATCTATGGTTATGGTGACCAAGATGGCTGGAGGAAGTTTACAAGTAGACTCTATAGTAGATGTGAATTTCTATAAATTATTATTGGAATGGAATTGTGTACTTAATTTTTCTGATAGTATTTATTTATTTGAATTGGAAAAGATTGAGATTCAAAATTTATTCGATTCATGTGTTAAGTATTTTATTATAGCAAGTTCCTAGAAATTTAATTTTAAATCTATCTTGGAGATTTAGGGGTGTTTGCATATACAACTTTTTAGGTATTCATCATGTACATTACTTGTAAACTGGTGCACTAGATGATGTAATGTTGTGATTAATAACAAGTAAATTTTGGAAGAAGGGTTGCGCAAATTGCTGAGGGTAAGTTAGTGAAACTTAACTTTTTTTCTTTTTCTAAATCATGATTGACTGCTTAGTAGTTAGTTAATATCATACCATTGATGAAGCTCGTCCCAAATTTCTTCTTGACGTGGTTCGTATCATTTGGTGCCGGAGTCAAATTCAAGTCTCAGGTTTGTTGATGCTTTTCTCTTGTTCTCCACCTTTAACCAGAGTCTGAGCTTGACCTCTTTGTGGTGGAATGGATTTATATTTGATCTTCTTAATTGATCTAGGAAAGATCTTAGTGGATTAGTAATGACATTGGGACCGATATTATCTTTTTTAACATAATATAGACATATTATGTTGATTTAACATAATATGTGTGCCTTTTGTTACCCTAACCCTTTTGTTCCATTTACGTATTGGTGCAAAACAAAGTTCAATATTTTGGCAAGTTTTCATTTGACATAATAACGTCTGCATTAAATACCTATGCAACGGTTGGAAATACAAAGTAAGTTGTCGGATGGTCATATAATGTTTGTTGATCTGTCTCGGAGAGAGTTTCCCATTTCAGGGAAAACTTGCGGAGTTTTGTATGGAAATAGGACTTGGAGAAGCAATTTCTAGCGAAAGCTATAAAATCATACTGCGAGCTGCTAGTTTTACCGTACGAGAAAAATTAGACTGTTGTATTCTGAGGCTAAATTACACATTTGTATGTATGTCCCAAATTTTTCCATATATTAAAATATTCTCATTTATTTGCACATATCATTTTTTCCTCATATGAATTATGTGTTCAAATTTTGAAGAGATTAGAGAAACTAATAGGACAGACTACTTTTGAATGGCTGATGAGAAATTGAGCGATGAAGTCATAAAGGAACTGGTATTTTTATTAGATTTTCTGTATATAACATGCATGAATAACTATAACAAAGTTGTGTGCCGAAAAGTGTGGTTTCTCAGCTTCTTCGATGCAACTCCTACGCTGAAAAAGTTTTTTGACTTCATTCACCCATTTCTGCCTATGAATTTTGTTCTTGCACTTGAATTCCATAAGACCCTGAGCAGTTTTGACCCCAAAGTACACTTCCATGTTTTCCCTTTCTTTTCCAAATGGCCATCCTTCACTCTCATCAATGACTTCATACACGATACCTGGAAATTTGAAGTTATTTAGGGTACCCATGTTGAGATATATCGATTGTTGATTTCTATTTTTAATTAGAAAATCTAGTATAAACTTCTTTATGAAATGTTATGACTTATTACATTTATTCTTTTTGGAAAAGGCTCCGCCAACATGTTTACTTTTCAACTCGATTGTGACCTGCATTGCCATTCATTTCAGTCAACTATGATTTTTTTTTTTTGGTGATACGTGTATAGGTAAGTACGATTATAGTTATCTGTAAGTATAGCTATGCTAGGTACCTGATGTTTCTTGTTGATATAGATAGAGACTTATTTCCCTCTTAGCACTCCTAGAGATCAATAATCAGGGAATTAGATTATGCAGACATACTCTATGATTAATGTAAACTAAATTGAAAAAGACATAACAAAGGGTGCTTGATCATAGTCCATACTCCATAGCTATTACCTTTTCGAGTGAGTTGTAGTAAGTCACCAACAAAGGGAAGATCCTCTTCTTCGATTTCACTATGAATAGAAGCCGGAGAACGAGGATCTACCACCATTCCCTTTTCATATGGGGTAATAGCTGCACTCCTTTTTGCTTCCTTAGGCAATCTTGTTTTCAATGTTGCTTCTCCTCGCAAAGCTACATAATTAATGCATATAAATTTCATCAAACTATTGATTTGTCATATATGAAGGAACACGGTTTATACCAGTTGCAGCAGCAGCTGTAAGAGTTAATAAATCACTTGCATTTCGAATGCCTACAGCTGATCAGAGGCTACAAGTTCACGCTCTGCACCTGCTGACTCAGCCAACTCAATGCAATACGAGGCCACGAGTTCAGTGGCTGATGCCAATGCCGCGCTCATTTTGGAGCCAGAGCTTGTGGTGGAATTCATATCCGTTGCTTTTGCTAAGGCTGCTGCTAGTCCAGCAATAGAGAGTACAGCATGCATGTGTGCATTTTCAATACGTGCCTTATCTTTATTACTTTCCTTGTGATTGAACAACTTCCCAATTGCTCCGGTTCTAAGTACACGGCCATTTTGAGATTTCAGCATCAAATTTTGAGGAATTGAAGTAATGGGATTGTTGTGAAATGCACAAGCAGGTTGGTTTTGCTTTGTAGCAAGTGCTTTTGATATTTCATTTGCAGAAAGGCTCCAAGACCTCGAGAGGAAGTCCATTGGCTCGTTCGGAGTTTCAGGCTGAGGTATCGCAGGTAAAGTCGAGTCCTGTTCCTCTTCTTCTACTACTACAAGCTTAAGCCAGTGTGGAACATTCATGTTTGAAACAAAACTCTTTATCCTTCTACTTGATGACCTGTTGAAAACAAAGAATTAATACATAAAGATTAATATCAGAAAAAATTACAATGTAGAATGTATGTGCATCATAAACATGGAAAGACCTACCTTAAGAGTAAATTTGATGATTCTATAGAAAGAGCCAAGTACAAAAGCAAAGCAAGAACGTACAACTAACTATATATGTAATGTAGTTTGTTCATTGGATCATCAAATCAAATATATATACGTAGGAGTGAAGAGACAGGAAACTTTTGGACATAATTACAGAAAGGCAAAATTGCAAAAATCGTTCCAATCTAATCACTGTTTTTGGATTTTTGCCCCAGACTATTTAACTTGGCAAATTTCGTCCCATAATTTAATATTTTTTTGGAATATCGTCCCACCGTAATTATAAGACGGAAATTGCGCATTTGCCGATGAATTGTCACATGTCTGCTTAAGTTTCATGACATGGTGAATTTTAACATGAATAATTATATAATATTGCAGAATTCGTCCCAAACTAATTACAAGTACAAGATTAAACCGTCATTTTCATTAAAGTAGAAACTTAATATTGGGACTAAATTCATATAAAATGGTAAATTATGGGACGGAATTTGGCAAGTTGATATAGTTTGGGACGAAAAATCAAAATTAATAATTAGTTTGGGACGATATTCCAAAATAATATTATATTACGGGACGAAATTCGTCAAGTTAAATAGTTCGGGACGAAAATTCGAAATCACTAATTAGTTTGGAACGCTTTCTGAATTTTCCCTTACAGAAACCAATACACGCATAGTGTCTGGTGCTTTGAACCCTCTCACGAGCACAGGTGCTTATTCTTTGGAAAGTAATAGTAAAATATATTATTTGTATTAACATTCCTAGAAATGAACATGATAAATTATGTTATTTGGACTAAACATGGGGAAACAGTGTCCTGATTTAAGGGGACAATATTTTTGGTCGTGTCAATGAAACTTTTCCTTGGTCTAAATTTAAGATTGATTTGTGTATAGTTTAAGGCTAGAGATATTGTCAGAGCACATATTGTTGCTGTCAGAGCAATTGTTTTTAATTTTCTAATCTATCCCTTCTAGTCAACATCATAAAACTTGAAATTCTCAATCCCCATGACATACCATATTATTTTATTGACAATTCAATTTTCTCTCTCATATTAATACATTGTTTTCTCACTTTTATTAATATATTATTATTGTTTTCCTTTTTTCTTTTATTATTTAACATCTTTTTCCTTGTCCTATTATATTTCAAGCATAGAAATAATTATATAGTTTTATATAATAGTATAATACGTCTGGTATGTAATTCATAACAATATATGAAGAAATTAATTTGTGATGAAATGAACTATTGCATAATTTCACTTTTTCTCTTTATAATTGAATTTTTTGTATCTTCTTATTACCAAATGTTTATGACTTAAAGCAAATTTGGTAAATCAAAAAATGAGCGCAGTCGACTTCACACAATTAAAAATGAAATGTGGATGGATAATATAGTTAGATAACTTACAAACTCGTCACAAGCTCGATTCGATAAGTCAAAAATAAAAAAAAATATATGTAAATGTAAAGTTAAACGAGTTTAATACATATTCGATTCGATTAAAACTCTTTCAAATCTAAATCTATTATTCTTATCAAATATAGCATGAATAATATAGTCATATAATTAACTTTCAAACTCGTCACAAGCTCGATTAGGTTAGTCAAAGAAAATGTAAATGTGAAGTTCAACGAGTTTAATACATGTTCGATTCAATTAAAACTCGTTCAAATCCAAATTATTTAAAAATATTTTCAAAATTCAAAAATATTAATTAATCATTAATGCACAAAAATAGTTTGTACAATTCAAAGAAATTATCACAACATCATATATAAGTGCCATTCTAATAAAATATACATGAAAATGGGAAGGGAAAAATGCATCGTTGGGCCAAAATTAATATTACGGAAATTATTTACATTACAAATGAAGTTAAAAAAATTACATTTAAGGATGATGATGAAGGGCTTCTTTCATATGCGCAGTTTATTATATTACAGCAAAATTAAAATTAATAATTGCAAATGAAGTTAAAAGAATTACCTTTAAGCATGATGATGAATGACCTCTTTCATATGCCGTTTATTATATGTTGAAGAACAAGTAAAATTATTAATGTGATTTATCTAAAAAGTCATTAAAATAATTTATTTATTTTCTTGTTAAAATATACTACTATTAAAAAAGAAAAGAAAAATTAATAATGTATTAATAAGAGAGAGAATATTGAATTATCAATTAAATGAGTATTTTGGGACTTGAGAAATGGATTTAATGACCATTGACTTGAAATGGCAGAATAGGAAATTAAAAAAAATTGCTCTGGTAGCAACAATATGTGCTCTGACAATATCGCTAGCCATAGTTTAATGTTTTGAATAGAAAACATTACGTGGTCGGTAAAAATGGTTCCCCCATTTTGGGGAAATGTGCTTAGAAAGACACAGGGCTTGTTTGTTTGGCGTTTCCCAAAAAAAATTCATGTTTGGGAAATGTTAGACAAACATGTTTTTTATTTTCTGAAATAAAATTTTCATCTCACAATTTTCTCAAACTACTCTATGAAAATTCAAACAAACAACAATTTTCTTATTTTTAAACAAAATCTGTACATACTCTACTCTGATTTGACATAAAATAACCTATATCTTACATAACCTTGGACTGGGTTTAGGCCGAAAGTATATGACTGTGATGGAAATCACTTGAGTACCCAATTGTAAAACTCACAGGAGTAGTAATAATTCAACGTAATTATTCATAAAAAAAACTGATCACCTTCAACGATGATTCTTATAGTTCATTAAGACCCTCTATCCAGAAAGAACTCTACTCAAAGGAAACTTCCTAGCAACAGAAAAAGAAGAAAGCAAAAGACTTCTAAAACAATAAAACCACCTAACTAACATTAGATACTACTGAATGTAAATACTCCTACTCTAGATATCGTGGATTGGGTTTGGGTTGCCGCCCGCTACGCCTCGGATCCACATGGTGGGGCCCATTATTCCCATCATTCCCTCCCCCAAGAAGACGAACCTTGTCCTCAAGGTTCAAGCTAGGAAATTGTTGTTGAAGAACGTGTACTGGTTCCCAAGTCGCATCATCCCGTGGTAAAGAACTCCATTGAACCAAGGCTTCAAGAATATCCTCTTGGGCACTTGCAACCCGCCGGTACTCCAAGATTCTTTCTGGCTCAATGTTGGCCACCCCGTCACTTCTGTATGGCGGTAATGTAGGAAGAGCGCTCCCGTGCTCCCCTAACTTCCTTCTTAGCAACGAGACATGAAATATGGGGTGAATTTTAGCGGACTGTGGTAGATCAAGTCGGTATGCTACATTTTCGAATTTCTCTTGGATCTGGAATGGACCATAGTAACGGCTCGCTAGTTTCTGATATACCCGCTTAAATACCGATTGCTGTCTATATGGTTGCAGCTTCAGATATACCCAATCTCCAACCTCAAATTGTTCTTCCCTTCGATGCTTGTCAGCATATTGTTTTATTTTATTTCTCGCAAATGCAAGATTGGACTTTAATTCCTTTAGGATTTCATCCCTAGAACGCAGATTTCGCTCCACTTCATCGACTGTTGTTCCCGTTACGTGTTGCACCAATGCTGGTGGGGGTCGCCCATAAACGGCCTCGAAGGGTGATGAGGGATAATTTGGATCCCCTATTTTTGCAAGCCTGATATGGATCGAACAACACAAATTCCGTCCTCAGAAGTATCGAACCGAGTCGGAGCACATATTGGTCTGTTTCGACCCAGCACAGAGAACCCGAGGTCGAAGGTTACTGTTGGGCCGAGTCCAGGCCCAAGCCAGCGGGCCAGAAAAGTACTCCTGCAAGTGTGTCAGAAAGCCCATCATCTCAGCTATAAATACCCCTAGCATTTATGACGACGACACAACTTCCCAGGTGTTCTTCCTCCGAGGCTGCTGCTCTGAACTACTTAGGAAGAATAGCATAGACAGTTTTATATGTATTTCACCCTCTAGCTTGTACGGCATCCTATAATGCTCGGATAGGACTCTCTATATTTGTAATTTGTACTCAAACATCCTGAATACAAATACTATTGATCTTTTTCTTCTATTTACGAGCATTTACACGTCACTTCACACCACCTTGATCGAGCAAACGAAAACACGTAAGATCAATTGGCGCCCACCATGGGGCCTTATTCGAGTATTAGATCGAAATATGCCTACTACGAGGAGAAATACGTATATTAGAGGAGAACCTTCCCATGCAGCAGGAGCACAGAATTCGGTCAACAATGAGTCTGATAATCTGTCGCGCGCGGCTCAACAACCAGAGATTCCGCCAGTTGTTCCGCAGGATAATGTTCCAATTCACACGACCGTTGGTGATCTAAGGTCCATCATTGGCACGATGTGCAGGGAATTTCTGAACGGTGGAAGGGCTGATCAATCACCTGTAGACCAGCCAGTAGTTCACGGGAGACCTGAAATACCATCATCGAACATCCAGAAGGAGAATAGTGTACTACGATCTATATCGCACGCGCCAGCAACAAACCATCCTCGAGCCGTACCATCGAAAATCAACGCCCGGTCAGAAATCTCGCCAAAATCAGTACATGATGTGGAAGATTCAGTAGTAGGGGAGAGCCACCCTTCTGGTGCTGTCAGAGGCAAAAAATCGCCCTACAAAAGAATTACTGAATCCGAACTGGAAAGGATAGTGCAAGAGAGAGTAGCTAAGAAGCTGGAGAAGGAAGATACCCTGATAGAGATTCCTCGCGGCAATCATGCTGCCAGGCGAGCGGGAAATGTTTCGAGTAGAGAAAATCTACGAGATAGGGAGGTTTCGAACAGTATCATGCGTTGTTCGCCGTTTTGCCCAGAAATACGCGAAGCTCGAAACGTGGAAACGGTACCGACCAGGCTACCACGGTATAACGGGACTACCGACCCCGGGGAACACATCAACAGCTTTATTAATGTAATGAACTTATACGGACATTCAGAGGACTTTTGTTGCAAGATCATGGTTACTACCTTCGAGGGAATTGCCCTCGATTGGTTAGGAAAGTTGCCGCCTAACTCCATATTTTCCTTCGAGGAATTTTGTGACAAACTAAAACACCAATTTGCTAGTCAAAGGAAACCGAGATTACCGGCGAATCATTTGGGGACCGTAAAACAGTTGGAAGGAGCACTCAGTTCGGAAACGCCTTGTGCAGAAAACAACCGAAATCCTTCGAACGAATAATGGAGATCGCTGAGAAATACATGATTCAGGAAGAAATGAATAAGTTAAAAAGTTTGCACACTGTGAAACTTCCTCTCAACAAGAAACAAGATCGGGCTCCTATCCCGAAACTTGGTGATTACGGAGGATCGAACAAAGGGTCAGTTTGGCAGCAAATCAACACTTATAAGCCACATATGCCGCTCCAAGGGTCGAATTCCTATGGACCTCCTTATGAACGAACTCGACCTCCAAGACCGGGAAAAATTTAGTTTACCGAACTTAACAGTTCAAAGGAAGAAGTGTTAACTGTGTTAGAAGGAGGAAATTTAATTCCCGAGGCTCAAAGGATCACTCAGGCTAGGCCAGGTGCGTTGGGTTATGACCAATACTGTCGGTACCACCGGGCTCGGGGGCACAGCACTGAAAACTGTTACCAACTGAAAGTCGAGATAGAAAAACTAATTGCACAAGGAAAACTCAAAGAATTTGTCAAATGAGGCAATTATAACAATTGTTATAGGTCCAGAAGCCTGCGAAAGTTTGATACTCAACAAAAGCAGGTTCGAAATCAGAAGGAAGAGCGGTCAAATGGAGTGATAAACATGATTGCTGGCGGACCAGCAGGAGGAGATAGCAGAAATGCTAGAAAAAGAACATTGAGGTCGATAAGGGCTGGGGTCTCTACAAAGAGGGAGATTCTATCCTTGGAGTTTTCCTCCATGGAAAATCAAGTTATAAGTTTCAGTGAGGTCGATCGACCTTCGGATGTTAATTGGGATACAAATGAAGACGATCCTGATTTTTCCATGGTATTGACATTGAAGATTGCTAATTTTGAGGTCAAGAGAGTGCTAGTCGATAATGGAAGCTCGGCAAATATTATCTCATCAGAAGCTCTCACAAGGATGAATCTTTGTCACCCGCATCTGGATCGAGTAACCACTCCTTTGGTCGGTTTTGGCGGATCGGAGATCGTTCCACTTGGGACCATTATATTAAGCACGACTCTAAGAAGTAAGCCAAAGAATGTAACAAGGATGATCAAATTCCTGGTAGTGGACACTCTGTTCGCTTACAATGCCATATTAGGGAGACCAGCTCTAAATGTCTTCAAGGCAGCGGTATCTACCTATCATCAAAAGATAAAATTCCCGACCGAGGGAGGGGTAGGAGAAATGAGGAACGACCAATATATGGCTTGGGAATGTTATAGTTCATCTCTAAGCGTACAGAAGAAATTGGAACCCAAACTCTTGGGTAAGAGGAAAGTAATTGAGTCGGAACCAGGGACGGGTACACCGGTTCCCAATTGTGTAAAATTGCAAGAAGAGAAATGAGGGACCATTGATGCAACCTTGGTAGCACCCGGTGATAAGGAAGTGAGTCTGCTTTCTCGATCCCTTGATAGGTTCACCAAGGGCACAACAGAGTTGAAGGAAGCGGGGGAAACCATGCTCGTGGGATTATTGCAGAGGAACGTGAATATTTCAATCGGGGGCTTGAAGGACGTTCCGGAAATCAACCAACACGCGCTTACTCAACCCTCAAACAGTTTGAAAATGTGGGGGAAAGGAGGCGACTAATGAAATAAGCATGGTTGAAGAAGGCAATATCCCGACTAAGTGGAAACACGAGGATGACTCTCCAACCAAAAAAGGAAGAGAATTGCAGAAGCATCTTTTAATTCCTGGAAATTCCCTTAAGAATCATGAAACAAAGCTCGAAGCACGGCTCACAGGACTAGGGATGGCCGAAAAAGCAAAGGTAAAGCCAGTTTATGTATTGACAAATTCTGACTTTGTTCATAAACAGGTAAAAGCCATGGGCGAAACCAGTGGGTTCAGCGGAGCAGGTTGTCTGGACTTGGCAAAAAATTCGATCTCACGATTCAAAAAATTATATATCCAGCTTGTCCCAAAAGAAGATCCCGATTCATGATGCGTTCAAATTCAGTCAGAAACTCGCGAAAAGATCCCGATTGTCTCAACCTATTCATGGATTCGTTTGCATCCTCATAGTCTCCGTTCCCGAATCGGAGAATCAGTCCCTTAGTGAACCGTCCCATGATATCTTCCGATTTTGATTAACCTTGGTGAACCACTGCCACCACTGACTTGCTTCATTCTCAAGATAAAACGATGCCAGCCGTACCTCTTCAGACCCGTGGATGTCGTGGACTTCAAAAAACTGTTTGGCTCGATCAATCCACTCATGTGGATCTTCTCCTGAAAATTTTGGGAACTCCATCCGAATTGGGGGTTGTTTCTTCTTCGTCTTCACGAGTTTCTTGTGATTGTCATCTGATGATACGTCACCCCTCGCTACTTCCCTCATTCGATGTTGAATCCGAATCAGCCTTACTTCCCTTCCTTGATGAGGTCGAGGACTGTTCCCTTCTATTTTTCTTTTCTGCCATCATCAGAAAAAGTTGATCCATGGATGATTGAATCCCTTGCACCGCTTGTTCCAATTGTTCCATGCGTTCCACTGATTGTTCCAAGTTTTCGATTCTTTCACGGTGTGTTGCCATTCGAGCGCAGCTTTGATGAGAGGTCGCAACCGGCTCTGATACCAAATGATGGAAATCACTTGAGTACCCAATTGTAAAACTCACAGGAGTAGTAATAATTCAACGTAATTATTCATAAAAAAACTGATCACCTTCAACGATGATTCTTATAGTTCTTTAAGACCCTCTATCCAGAAAGAACTCTACTCAAAGGAAACTTCCTAGCAACAGAAAAAGAAGAAAGCAAAAGACTTCTAAAACAATAAAACCACCTAACTAACATTAGATACTACTGAATGTAAATACTCCTACTCTAGATATCGTGGATTGGGTTTGGGTTGCCGTCCGCTATGCCTCGGGTCCACATGGTGCAGCCCATTATTCCCATCAGACTGACTAAATGTTTTTTGGTTAAAGCATAAGTATATACAACCACGTGCAATATGCATAAACATCGTCATATACCATGTACACCATCATGATCATAATGCACGACTGAATAATTTTACTTGATAAAAACATTTACATAGGCTATGTGATATCAACATTGTCCAAATACATAAACATATGGACGTCGGCTAATGATGCCGGAGGAATAATACAAACGACCATATTTTGTAGAATTATTTTGTAATCTTTAAGTTATTTTGTCTATTTTGGATTTTATTTATCTTTTGTCTATTTCGTTTCTTTTAGAGTCAAATTTACCTAGTTAATTTATCTTGGCCATAAAAATCCGGTTGTAGATTTATTTTATTAAGTTGATTATTGATATTGGAAAATTTCGAGAGTTCTCCTCTAGAGTTCTTATTCGTTCTTATTCATGCATTTTTCATCGTAGATATGTTTAAAAAAACATACAATATCTCCATCTTGCAATTTAAATTCTCCACCGCTCATATGTTTAAAATATCTCTTTAATTCTTACTGGTTTTAGGGGTAAATCGGACCGGACCAACCTCCGATTCGCGGTCCAACCGGTCGGACCGGCCGGTCCGGTCCGATTTTAATAACATTGCACTTATATTACGCAAAATATATAAATTTCTAAAATAACTAAAAGTCTAAAATCATATAATGACCCAAAATATTGATTATTAATAACTAATAAAATATTTGAAAGAAATATTAGGATAAAGTAAAAAAGTTCATTTATTAGATAATGTTAATTAAATAATAAATTAATAAATTATATAACTAAAGTGTATAAATTATATAATAATAATATTATATAGGCGGGTTCGGGTATTCGGGGTTGGAGAGACCAATCCCAAGCCCGTCCCGTATTCCTGTAATAAGGGACGACTATCAAGTTCGGGTACCCAAACCCAAAAAACACTCGTCCCATTCGGGTATTTTAGAAACGGGACGGGTCGGGTTTGGGTTACCCACCCCTAATGTCGAGGAGTTAATGGCAATTTATGTGATATTTGTAATGTTTAATTTACCTTCTTGTGATTTGAAAAAGAGCACTGTCTTCGTGAAATTTTTAAATATATATATTTTTTTTTGATAATTTACCATAATTTCATTACTAAACAAAACAAATTACAAAGACATTATAGTGGCCACAAGGTCTAAAAAGAAAATGAACAATGAAGATCCAACCAATTTCGGGAAAACAAAACAAACAAAAGAGATAAGAAAAAATGAAGAAAATGAGCAATTGCACATCTCTGTGCAACGGAATGATTTCCAGATGGAGTGAAAATCGGTGCCAAATCTTCGGACTGATCCCAAGAGGAAACCTGGAATAATAATTAAGTGCCAAAACCAAGACCAAACTCCCAAATTTGATCTTCTCTTCAAAGAACACAAACTTTAAAAACCATTGTGAACCACCACAAGCGCATTTGCAAAAACAAACAAAGACAAACACAAACCTACAAGCATAAATAACGCATAATAACGAAGATCCGAAGGCTTTGGAGGCAGGTCAGAGGAAGGAGAACGAGCCGGATCTGGTGGTGGTGGCGGAGGTGGATATGACGATGGTGGCGGATCTGGATCTGGCGGTGGCGGCGGATCTGGTGGCGGCGGCGGAAGGGCAGTTAGGCGAGCCCAGGGTCTCTCAATATGGGTAGTTGCAAAATTTGTGGGTGAAGATGGCTCTTGCAATGGAGTTGAGTTAGAGGAGTGAAGGTTTTGAGAAAGAAATGGTGGAGTATTGAAAAACAAAATAAAGCTTGACATGTCCTCAAATCAAAAGAGGAAGACAAGGGAAAACAGTGGAGCCGAAAAGCTGAAGAAGAGAACGGCACAAAAGGTTGGGGAAGAAAGGCCGAACTGCCGAGAGGCACCGCTGACAGGAAAAAACCCCAAGAACAATTTTCTCTAGAATTTTTTGATTATGGCACTTTAACTTACTGTGTTGTGATAAATATGGTCATTTACCCCCATGTGTTATGATTATCCCCTTATATTACAAAATACTTTTCATGCTCACTCTCAATTTCAACAAGTGAGTTTCACTCTCCAGCTCAAGGGGACACCTTGCTTTTTTTGAATTTTTACAGGGGATAAATTCTCTTTTTCAAATCAATGGTAGATAAATTGAAATTATTAATATCAAATGAAGGGTAAATTGCCATTTACCCGTATGCCTATGTAGGTGGCTAGTTTTCTTATGTGTGGATGCCCAAGGCCACATGAAATATTTTAAATTGATGGGACTCACTCCTGTAATATATTTATTCTTTTTTTCCTTTTTTTGAAATTACACATTATAGACAAAAACATAAATAACTTTTAAATCGAGTGAATAGCAAATTAACTCACTGTATTATTTTAAATAGGTAATTTAACTTCCTATAATAGATAAAAGGGCAAAATACCTCCTTGTGATATCCTAAATAGGCAATTTAACTCCTTGTGACATAGAAATGGCAAAATACCTCCCTATGTTTTTATAAAAGAAGCACATTGCCTCCCTCTAAATTGCTAATACAGAGAATTAATTTGCTCATTATTTCATTTCACCGGAAGCTAAATTGTCTATTTTATCACAATGAGGTAAATTGCTCATTATTCCATTTCACAGGGAGTTAAATTACTTATTTTTATTTCACAGGAAGATAAATTACCCATTAGACATATCACATGGATATAACTTGCAAAAAAAACCCCTTTTAAATCTTTGAACAATTTCAAATATGTAATTCCAATGGCTTTCGGACGTTGGGAGCAAAAGTTAGTGAAACAATTGGCTAAATGTTCATCAGTTCACATTATATACTATAGGAAAATACAACATAAGGAATAAAAAATGACAAAAATTACATTACGTACCTTTTGACCAAAAAAAAATACCATCTTCCAAAAATTAAGCATCAAAACCAGAAGAATCCCTCATGTACAAAATAAAAATGTATCAACTCACATAACCAAATTGGGTTTACTGCATTTCTATAACTTTGTCCCATTAAAACAACCAAAAGAAACAAAAATAGGAGAAAGAGAACTTTTTTTTTTTCTTTTCTTTTCTTTTTTGGAGGAAATAAAATAAACATCATCAAAACACTGGTGGGAGAGTCCCGACTATATGGCCCTGTTTGGCATGTACCAAAAACTTGCAAGAATTCAAGGCACAAGCCATTTGTTTGCAGAAATCAGCTTTAGCAGAAAACATAGTTGATGAAAATCCTTTCCTCAATTTCTTCAACTTCATACCAATCTTGATTTTCAATTTAGACATTTTAACCCTCAACCATGATGGTTTAGATCTCCTCGTATCCGCTTTCTGCATTACTTTGTAAACCAAGAATCGTGCCCGCCGGCTTTGTTTTTCATCAGGATCTTCATTTTCCATCTTCGAATAACCATGTCTTTTAGTTTTACTTAGAAAAGACATTTTTTTTTGTGATTATAAATCAGGAAATGTAAGAAGAAAATTAATTGAATTGCTGATTGAAAATTGTGTGAAGAGTATTTATAGTGAAGTAGTCATGTGGTGATGAAAACAGGACATGTGCAGTGCACTATACAATATTTCTTTGAAAATAATAATGGGATTGAAATTAAATAGGAAATTACCTAACTAAGCTGGCCTAATGTTTATAATAAAAAGAATATATTTAATTTCTTTAATTAAAATGTATGGAAATTAATTGATATAAATACAGTTGGAGCCTGGAGGTCAATAATTCTATTAAATATTGAGTATTTTAGCTTCTTTTTTTTTTTAAGATTTAGTAAACATGGTATCAACTATCAACAATGTTTTATGAGATTCAGTAAACACGGTATTTTCTATTTTTGGTGAATATAATACTAGTTATTAAATACTACTAATATTTTAGTGTAGCTGCTAAGACCTATAATAGTGCTAGGAATTTAGGATTAAGGAGCTAACCAAAAGATGCAATTAAAGATTGTGTTTTATTTATGTTTTAATTTTGATTATGATCTAATTAGAGTAATTTTCTCCACTAATTTTGTTTTAGAACCAAATGGTAATTCCATTAACCAATTGAAGCATTCGGAGTTTACAATATCAGAAATAAAACTCGATAAAAACATCTTCAATTTCAATCAAACCCACGCCTAATCTAGCTAAAGAATGATTGTAGAAAAAAAAGTTACTATATAATTTATCATATTATCATTTATAAAAAAAAAATAATAATAATAATAACTCTACACACTAGAAGAATGGAAACTCATTTAAGATTAGTAATAAACTATCAACATTAAAATATGTCAGTTGAATAAAGCCTGATAATTTATAATAAGAGTCGCAATAGAGAGCATTATTAAAAAAAATAAAAATAAAAAATTGAACTTAAATATTAGACTTTTAGATGACTTTTGAGGACAAGTGAGGGTTCCCCTTTTACTTTTGAAATCAAAATGTGCGTGAGGGAACATGAACTTTGGCCCATACACGTATTATCCGTTGAATTATATTAATATAATACTTGTAAGTGAAACTCGAAAAATCCCTCCGGCAAGAAATATACGAATTAAATAAATTGGAAATTCAACGAATCTACAATGAATTTAAATAAATAGTATATATTTTCTGTCGTTGAGGGGACAAGTTAGGACAAGAGTCGAGGCCAGGGCTCTTCACAAAGTCAATAGCTGGCCGCTAGAAATATAAATACTACTAATTTGAGATGAGAAAATAGTGTTATTGCCGGCTTTTTTGCATTTTCAATTTTTCCGGCACTTAAGAGTCGAGAGGAGGCGGCACTGACTTATATCCTATTCACATTGGTGAAATTCGGAGTTAATGTCAATTTATCTTCGTTGATAAGTATAATGTTCAATTTATTATTTTGTAACTTGAAAAAGAACATTTCACCTTATGTAAAAAAATTAACGAACCAATGTAACTTTTTTAACTCTTCACTCGTCGAAATTGAGAATGAACATGTAAAGTATCACATTTATCATAACATAGAGGGGTAAAATGTCATATATAAGAGGGGTAGTTTTATCAGTTTGTAACTTTGTACTTTTTTAAGTTTAAAAATGTCAGGGCGACACTGTAAAACTTTCATAGAATTAGGGAATAAATTGAATATTATGTATAAGATAGGGTGGCGAATTATCATTAACTTGTGAAATTCATACGAATTTCAAGTTACAAAATAAGTATCAATTTTTCATATTTTTTAAATGTATTTTATTATAATCTATATCTATATCTATATCTATACTAATACTAAAAGTGTGAATAATTTAAGTTTTTTTCTTTTTTTGTGAAGACAAAAATACACTTATTCAAGTTCTTAAGTATTTTAATAAAAAGAAAAATTGCAAATAAAATATATTTAGATATGAATTTTCCTTAAATTTTCTCATCTAAAATTTGGTAGGAAAATATTTTAAGAAAATTTGTAACTTCCTTTCCTCTTAACCAAGCAACATGAATATGGAAGAAAAACAAAAGTATATTTACATTAGGGAAAATTCTAGGGTGCCGCTAATACCACATTAGGTGGTATTACCACACAATGTGTATCACATTCTATGGTACATGATCACATTACATAGTATTAACCCCATATATTTAGTATGACCCCCACATCATGTAGTATTTATTCCAAATTAGGTGGTATTACCACGCAATGTGTGTCACATTCTATGGTATAAATTATACTCCTTATACCATACAATGTAATACACATTGTGTGATAATACCACCTAATGTGGTATTAGAGGCACCCTAGAATCCCCCTTAAATTAGACATGAAGTTTTATTATAATTATTTTCTACATTAATTCCAATAATTAAGAAATTAACTCTTACATCACTTTTACAATTTCATTATTGTTCTCCTATAACACATAAAAATTAAAATAAAAATACTATTATTTTGAATAGTTGCTAACGTAAATTTGAAAAATTATTATAATGTATTGCCAATATATTGTTATGTAAAAAATATTATTTGTTTCATCTAAAGATTTAGTACAATATGTCACTCCTTAAAAAAAAAAAAAAAAACAAGTTATCTTAAATATCATAAAATATGTTAAAGTAGAACACTCTTACCTATGAATGAACAAAAATGCTTATGACTTAGTCAACTAAGTAATCTTTATTTGACATGAGAAACACAACCTCAAATTTTTATGGATCTTTTCAAGAAAAACGTGTGAAATAAGTGAAAAAATGGATGAAAATCAATGAAAATTGGTAAAACCAATCAAATAAATTTTATGTAATTGATGAAACATGTGAAATCGATCTGGATGAAATATTGAAAAAATGGATGAAATCGGAAATAAAAAGTGCCGATAAATCCGATATATACATGTGAAATCGATGAAAATTTTGGTGATATTTGTGAAGACATGGGTAACAACTCGGTGAAATAAGTGAAAAACGGATGAAGTATATGAAGAATGGGTTAAATCATTGAAAAAATGTTAAAGTATGTGAATAGTGTGAAATCAGTGAAATATAAAGTTAAACTGAGAAAAATAAGTAAAATCAGAAAAAGACAAAAAAAAGTTTAACTAGCAAAAACAGTGTGAACTAGATCATTAGATTTTCTTTTTTTTAATAGGAGAAAACAAAAGAAATTGATGAAAAATAGGAAAAACAATGGACAATATATAATTGATTAAGATAGAGTAAATCAGCAAAAAATATATAAAATCAATAAAAATTGAACTAAACTAATTAATATAATAAGTTAAATGACTTAAATCGGTGAAAAAATATCTTTGAAATGATAAGGTAAGTGAAAAATTTGAGATATACTTAAAAGTATTTGAAGATGTATAATTATTGGAGTTAAAAATTCGATAAATACATGTGAAATCAATGAATATTCAAGTGAAATTTACGAAAAAAATGGAGACATCGATGAATCGATGAAATTACATAAAAAATGATGAAATATGTGGAACCAGGGTAAAATAATTGAAAAAAGGCTAAAGTCGGTGAAAACATGTGAAAATTGGTTAAAATGGTAAAAATGAATGAAATCAATAAAATGAAAAAAGTTCAACTAAGAAAAATAAAGGCAAACCATTAGAAAAATGGTTTAGACCGAAAAAGAACTAAAAATATCGCTTAAAATACCCGTGATGAAGTTAATAAATTGAATAACAATCATTAATATGTGATATTTTATGACATAATGGAGTTAATTTTACTCTGATTTACAATAAAATACCACTGAAATTAAATAGACACGTACAACGTATGTGCACTTTAAGCAGGTAAAAAAATGCATGTGAAATCTTAAATACATTTGAAATCGATAAAAAAATCGGGTAAAATTTGTGAAAAATGGATGAAAACGGGTAAGATCGGTTAAAATAAAGGTAAAGCTGGTCAAAATATGTGACACCAAAGAAAATTAAATCGAATGGAATTTCTAAAGAGAAATGATGAACCAATGAAAGCCAGTAAAATTGGGTAAAGCCTGTGAAAAAAGGATAAAATCGATAAAAAACGTAAAGTTGGTAAGAACATATTTAATCAATGAAAATTTCAGGTGAATAACATGTGAAATTAGTTTAAAAACATGAAAAATAGGTAAAAACGGATTAAAATGGTAAAAACGAGTGAAATCAGTTAAAAAAAAGAGTGTAATTGGTGAAATCGGTAGAAAAATGGTTTAAACTGAAGAAAAAAATAAAATAAATCGACCAAAAATGAGAAAACAATGAAAAATATTATAACCGATAAAAAAATGGATATTTGCTAAAATAAAAATAAAAACCGGTAAAAAAAGTTTAAATAGTGAGAACATATGAATCAATGAAAGTTTTGATCAAATTTGTGAAGAAACGGATAAAATCAGTCAAATAAGCTTAAAGTTAGTGAAAACATGTTTAATCAATGAAAAATTTAGGTGAATAACATGTGAAATTGGTTAAAACGAGTTAAACTTTAACCGACAAAAACAAGGTTAATTGGGAAGAAATTGGTCTAATTGGAAAAAAGATCGACGAAAAAAGGGAAAACAATGAAAAATGTTATAATCGATTAAAAGCAAAAAAATCGATAAAAAAATTAAACATTGAAAGCATATGAATTGATGAAACTTTGGGTGAAATTGATAAACACTGGTGAAATTGGTTAAAAAACTGGTGAAACCAGTAAGAAAAAATGTTCGTGCAATAGATAAAAGTTCGGGTGAAATTTATTAAGAAACGGATGAAATATGTATCATCGGTAAATAACGAATAAACTTGACATGAAAACTACTATGATGAAATGAACTAAATAATATTCTTATGATCTTATTTTAGAACCAATTTTATAAGATGTAACGACTAAATTAGTCATTATTTTATATTATCATTTTTTTTATAAATCAATTCGGTAAATAACGGATAAACTTGACATGAAAACTACTATGATGAAATGAACTAAATAATATTCTTCTGATCTTATTTTAGAACCAATTTTATAAGATGTAACGACTAAATCAATCATTATTTTATATTATTATTTTTTTATAAATCAATAATAATTAATAAAAATAAATTTCTTAAAAAATAAATTGTTCAATCATAAATATATGATATTCTATGACATAAAAATAGCTAATTTTACTCTAATTTACGAAAAATACACATGAATATAAAACTAGACACGTACAACGTACGTGCACTTTTCTAGTATGAAGAAATGGATGAATAAAATATAACTCGATCAACATCTCATCATGTAGTACTCATCAGCTTTTCCTTTTGTAATGTCTTTTAAAACTAATAAATACAAATCTACTCATTATACAAATCATTAAAGGGGGTAACATCAATTTTTTTTACTGTAGAAGGTCTCATTTATATAGTTAAAAGAAAATTTTAGGGTCCTTATGAATATGTTTTGATTTGGTTTTGCGATTAAGAATCAATTCACTTCGTGTTTGGAGGTGATTCAATTCAAGTAAACTCGACTTAAAATCTAACTAAACCATAAAAAACTTATGGTCCGTCTTCTTTTTTCATTTTAAACTCTTTCCGAACTCTAACATTCAAACTCAATCAAAATTTCAAAACCCTTAAAACTCAACATTTATCCACGTTCCAAATTACATTTCAAAGGTTTCACCAAACAAACCAAATCAGTATTTTGAAACCATGCCAAAATCAATTCATATACACCCTAATTCCCTTATAATTTTCATCTTTTTTCATCTTTTGGGGTGAATTGGTGAGACCAAGTGGTGCTGGGGCATTTCTTGGTTCAACACATTCCTAATAATACAATACATGGCTAAGAAATACATATATCCAATTCTTCAATAAATATGATGTAAAGAAATGTGAATCAAATAATCTGATATATAAAATCATACACTATAAATTTGAATTCCATACAAATATGACGTGTACATTTACAAAGATCTTTGTATTTCACAAACAAAACTTATAAGTCAAAAAGATCTACAAATATCAGCAGCAACCAGAAAATTACACCATTTTTGCAGCTTAACCAACAGACCCTTCAAGCTTCAGGCTCATTAACTGGTTCACTTCAGCACCAAACTCATCTGGTAGTTCATTGAAAACATCCCTACAAAAACCCGATATCATCGCAGCCATAGCTTTCTCATAGTCAATACCCCTCTGTTGGAAGTAAAACAACTGATCTTCACCAATTTTCGAAGTCGTGGCTTCATGTTCAACTCGGGCTGTGGGATTCTTCGACTGTTGAGAGAAAAAAAAAAAACAATTGCGATAATGTCAATATCATTAGTTTACCATATGTAAGTAAATAAACATCAAAACCATTATCTTTGGGTTAATAGCAAATTACTTCCCTGTATTAGTGTTAAATGGCAGTTTACCCCCTCCCCTTGTGTTCTTTTAAAAGAAGCACATAGTCTCCCTCTTGATTTTCGCATATTTACAGGGGGTTCAAGTGCCCATCAGGCAATATCACAGGGGGTAAAGTACCCATATGCCATATCCCAGGGGAACAAAGTGTCTGTTATATTTTGTCAATATAGGGTTAAATTGGTCATTTTCCAACATCAAAACAAAGTCCCAATCGCATTTTGAAGTGTGTGCGCAACACCTCCATGAGAATGGAGGTTATAAATAGCTCGTTATTATACATCACAAGAATAATATGCCCATTAGCCATATCACAGGGAGGTAACAAGCAAAAAAAAGAAATTAATATTTTCAAAAATTTACCTGAATGTAAGGATAAGTATTAGCAGCAGCGTTATTCCCAATGAGCATTGAATCACACTGCGATGAATTCTTCGCATTATCTGCATTGGACATAACTTGTACGAGTCCCCTATAACAATTTCTCGAATGGCCAGCTGAAATCCCTTTCGATATAATCCTACTTCGAGTGTTCTTCCCCTTGTGTATCATCTTTGTACCAGTATCAGCTTGCTGATAGTTATTAGTCAACGCCACAGAATAAAACTCTCCCACAGATTCATCACCTTCCAAAATAACACTCGGGTATTTCCACGTAATAGCAGAACCCGTCTCCACTTGTGTCCAAGAAATCTTCGACTTAACTCCAGCACAAAGCCCTCTCTTTGTAACAAAATTATATATCCCTCCTTTCCCATTCTCATCACCAGCATACCAATTTTGTACCGTGGAATATTTAATCTCGGCCCCCGAATGAGAGTACAACTCCACAACAGCAGCGTGTAATTGATTAGTGTCGTAAGAGGGAGCAGTGCACCCCTCTAGGTACTCCACAAAACTACCTTCTTCAGCGACTATTAACGTTCTCTCAAATTGCCCTGTTTCCATGGCGTTTATCCGAAAATACGTAGATATTTGCATTGGACATTTTGTGTTCTTAGGTATGTAAACAAATGAACCATCACTAAACACAGCCGAGTTTAGGGCAGCATAGAAATTATCATCAGCAGGAACTATTCTACCCAAGTACTTTCTTATTAAATCAGGATACTCCCTAATAGCCTCAGAAATCGAGCAAAATATTACGCCAGATTTTTCTAGAGTCTTCCTATGAGTTGTAGCAATTGAAACACTATCTAGAACTGCGTCTACCGCGACATTAGCTAATCTATTCCGTTCATTCAAAGGAATCCCTAACTTATCAAAGTACTTAACAAGCTCAGGGTCAGCTTCATCAAGACTATTCAAAGTTGGTTTCTGTTTGGGCTCTGAATAATAACAAAGATCTTGAAAATCAATTTTTGGGTACTGATTGTCAGACCAATTAGGTTCTTTCATGCTAATAAATTTCTGGTAAGACTTCAATCTGAACTCCAACATCCAATCGGGTTCGTTCTTTCTCGAAGAAATTAACCTAACAGTTTCTTCGGAGAGACCTTTAGGAATGGTGAAAGAATCGATTTCTTGATTGAAACCCCATTTATAGTCTCTTTTTAAGAATTTATGAAGTGGGTCGTCGTCATCGGGAGATGAAGTTGAGGATTTCTTACCAGGGTAGTCGATGGTGGTCTTGGAATCGTAGCTGACGTCAGCCCTGATTTTGAGGAAAGTTCTTGAATTGGGGCTTCTGGAAAAGGGAGATTTGGGGCTCATGTAAGATTGAGATCCTTTCGAAATTTCGGAAACGGGTTGTGGTGAAAAAGGGGAAAATCCGTTGGTGAGAAGAGAGGCCATTTCGATTTGATGAGGGGATTTTTTTTTTTTTTTTTGAGAAAGATTTGATGGGATTTGATGAGGGGATTTACGCAGTTCTTTTAAGACGAAAATGAGTTCCAGAGATTTTGTTCTTCCTTGAGGGAATTTAATTTAGCAGGCGTTTTTTACCTATTTTCTATGGCCCGTGGCTCATTGGTCGCATGCAGACCACGAGCCACACAAACAACATTAATCAAGTTTAATATGATTGGGTAGGAGGAATCGAATTCGGAATTTGATTGCATTTCCATCAAATTTTGTTTCAATTCAATTTTCAGGGAATAAGATTTTATATCACACATTCTAGTCACAATTTTATATCACATCAATGTATGATTGACGCGTGTATTTAGATATGTATGATTGACATGTGCCTCTTTATCAAATTAATACTCCCTTTGTTTCATAATATCTGTCGCTTTGGAAAGATTTTCTTGTGCCATATTATCTGTCACTTTGGATTTTCAAGAAAGCATTAATTGCTCTTTTTTCATTTTTGCCCTTTATGCTCATAAATTTTCTCAAATATTAGTGGATGATAATTAATTAAAAGGGTATTTTAGTCTTTTTCAATGTTTTTTCAATAGAATTCAGCCATATTCAATGATTTTCTTAATTTGTGTGCATACATGTGAAAAGACAGATATTTTGAAACGGAGGGAGTAATATATTAGAGTACATACACCAGATTTTAAAATGTAAAATGAAATGTAACTAAATAAGAAGAATTTTTTGCACTTTGCACCCTCGAAATATGAGAAATAGGCATTTTGCATTCTCGAAACTTAAATTTAGCACTTTGCACCCTTGAAATATGAAAAATACAGCACTTTGCACCCTCTCTTATTTTCAAGCAAAAACTCAAGGGCAAAATAGGTAATTCTATTTTAAATCTTTGACATTTTGCCCCCCCAAAATAAAATTAGTACTTAACACTCCCTAATTAAGAACAAATTAATAACTTGCACCCTCGAAACATAATAAATGGACAAATTGCACCAAAATACAAAATTAACACTTAATACCCTCAAATTAAAAAAAAAAAAACTCAAACCCCTCATTTTTTCCGGCAAAGTTGACCATTAAGGTGAATTTTTTTTAAGGCAAAATAGGTAATTATTTATGGGTCTTTGAAATGTTAAAGTAGACAATGAGTCTTCGAGAAGTTCACTTGTACTTTATTTAGTTATTTATGGGTATATTGTTGAATAGAAAAATGGAGAGATAAATGACTATTCGAGTATTTATAATTGTATTTTGTAAAATTTAAGTAAAAAAATGAATTACCTATTTTGCTTAGATTTTTTTCACTCTGATAGTCAACTTTAACAAAAAAAAAAAGAGAGGTTTGAGTTTTTAAAATTTGAGGGTGTTAAGTGTTAATTTTGTATTTTGGGGTGCAAAGTGCCCATTTATTGTGTTTCGGGGGTGGAAGTTACTGATTTGTTCTTAATCAAAGGGTGTTAAGTGCTAATTTTATTTTGGGGGGTACAAAGTGCAAAATTCTCAAGTTTTGAGGGTGCAAGTGCCAATACTATTGAATTACCTATTTTGCCCTTGAATTTTTGCTTGAAAATAAACGAGGGTGCAAAGTGCTAAATCTAAGTTTCGAGGGTGCAAAGTGCATATATCCCATGTTTCGAGGGTGCAAAGTGCAAAACCCAAATAAGAAAAATTTACAAATTAAACAAGTAATTAAGAAGATAAAAAAAGAAAAAAGGAAATAATATCTCTACTATTTATGGTGGAGACTGAAAAATCTCAACCAAAATTCTATTAATATTGTAGATTGATTCCTAATTTCCTTCATTTTTTTTTTTTTTTTTGATAAAATAGTTTCCTTCATCCTTTTGCTTTAAAATACTTGCATTTGCATTTTAATGGAGATTCTTCAAACGCTTTTTATGAATTTCAAAAGGGATCCATGAAAGTGGAATCGAAGAATCAAAACCATTTTGCCATTTAGATTGATATTTTGTTAATTATTTCACATTTAACTTATTCAAGTTATCTCAAATCGAGCAACAAGAACTATTAAAAGATAATTATTAAAATTCAATTTGATATATAACAAATCAAACTTAGAATGAATATTTTATTTGAACTCGAACTATTATTGAAATTAAAATCAAAAGTAATTCATAATTATCCTAATTCACTGCACGAAATTTACAATGTTTCTTTCGAAAAACAATTAAAATAGGCCAATGTCTCAAGATACTAAAAAACTAAGGTAGACATGAATTTTTTAGAAGAAGAGTAGTAATAGCCATAGTTTATGTGCAAAGATCTCATTTCCTTTTTTTGATCAACCTTTTTCCTTGTTTAACTAAAGATCTTTATTTATGTAATTAGCACATGTTTTAGCATTCATTTGTGTGAAATTATTTGGTATATAATTAATTTTGATAGGAAGACACGTGTCAATCATATATTGGTGAAACATAAAAGTGTGACACCAATATGTAATAGGAAATTCGTTCCCGATTTTAAGATATTTTTGCAATACAATAGAATATCAAATCTGGTGATTTGGGTTAATTTCTACTCGTTAAAAAAAATGGAAAAAATAAACTAATGTCTTCATCGAAATTATTGAACAAGAATAACATAAAAAAAAAAAAAAAAAGAAGCTCAAAACCCTAACTAATGCTATCAATTTAACATCACTTACTTCAAATAATTTAATTTAACAAGTTACATTTTAAAACAATGATTTTGATATAAGTTTATCATAATTAATTCGTCCATATTATTTTTTGACGTATGCAAATGAAATATTAACTCATATCTTATTAAATTCAATGATAAAATATTAGTAATATTACTTTTAGAAATAAACATTATATATATGTAACATATTTACAGGTATTAATGATATTAGATTTTTAACAAATCAGAGATCTTAATTCATATTTTATTCACGTGTCTTGGTTATAAATATTTTCGTCTGTTTCTCAGTCAGACAATCAGCCCCACGCCTTTTGTCCTCTATTCTTTCAGGCGCCGTTCACCTCATCTCTCTCAGTGTTTAGTTAGCTCGAAACGCTCGCCCCTCCTCCCCATTCACAAGAAACCCTAGCTAGCCTCGTTTGGTCCTCTCTCTCTCTCTCAACACACAAAGGTATTGTAATTTGCTCATTTACTCTTATAAAATTTAACTTTTTAATTGATTTTTTTTTGTGATACTTTTTAATTGAATTTGCTTGAATATCTATAACCTCGTGTTGGAATGATAGCAATGAAGGTGCTAATTCAATGTAGGTATGTATTATATCAAGGGACAACTACAATAGGTTATCTTGACATACACTTACTGTATAGTGTATGTCCCCGACTATAGAGGGCTCTCAAAAATAAAATTTGAAAATGTAAATGTCTATTTGATAATTTTTTGTATATAAGAATGCAACAAACTTGAATAATTTTTAAATAAGGTATTTCCCTATATATATATTTATATTTATATATTTCTGCTTTGTCTGCTCCCTTCCTTACCTACATCATATTATATTAACATTAATGTGTTATGTACTGGTTCAGATGTATTGAACAATTATTGAAAACATTAAAATAGATTTAACCTATCAAAATTAACTTTCGATTAATAGTACACATTCTATTGAAATTTTTCTTGTGTTTGTTATGTAAGCCATGTTGAGCTAATTTACGTAAATGTGATTATTTCATATTATTGGTGTCAAATGATAATTAAAGTTTACTCCCTTCGTTTTTATTTATCGTTTTAGTATATCAATGTAGAATTAATTTTTTTTTCTACCAATTTTACCTCTTATAAATGCTATGATTATTTGATTAAAAGGGTGTTTTGGGACTTTTACTTAAAAAAGTGGTTATTTATTAAATTTCTTAATATTTGTGCAATCCTCCATAGCAAAAAAAAAAAAAAAAAAAAAACAACGGAGGGAGAATATGCTAATTGATAGTACAATTATTTTTCTTTTATTGTGTCTTAGTATTTAGGAAAAATATATTATGATATTATTGTTTTGCATTAATTAATAATAAATTTTAGAATTTTATGTAACTTAGATTCAACGAGTTTGAATCTAACTATAGTTTTTAATATTAATTTATTACAAAGAAGACTCAAACTACATACACATCTTGGTTCTTTGGTAGCGGACTGAATCATTTGATAATTGAACCGAATAGTTTGGTTTGATGTACTGTACAAATTTTGAAACTATCTCGTAAGACAAGATACCAAAAATTATTACAATTTAGATATACTGAATGCACATCCTTAAGATTAGGGTTTTGCATCCGATAAACCGTATGTACGATATACCAAACCAAAATTTCAATTCAATATACTGTATGAGCTCCATTATCAAGCCATTATAAATTTTAATTTTCGGTATTAGTGGTAAATTTAGTAAAACGGTATGTAGATTTACTGAAGGATCCGGTAATACCAATTTTTTTTTAATCCAATTCCTAAAAATTAAAAACAGCGTTCCAAATTTCCAATCCAAAGCTTCCCTTCACTCTTCTTTTTCTTCCACGGCCGACCAGAGCAAAACCCAAATCCTCTTCTTCTTTAATTCAAAATCCTACCCCGCCGCTGCACCACCCACTCCCATCGCGCCTCCACCATCTCTATCTCGGTCAAGACTTGTAATTTACAGAGGTACAGTCCAAATTCTAAATGCCCAATTTTTTTTCTTTCTGATTCTCTTAATAAATTGGATTCTAATTGCATTTAAAACCCAAAAACTGGAATGATGCTAAAGTAATTTTTGGATACGGGACTGAGGCTAGGGTGTCTCTGATGTATTCTTTATAATTTCTGTTCAACTTCATTGATTCAATAATTTTTCGGTTTTTTTTGTACCGATCAAATCGAACCGTACCGAATAGGTAATTTACCGAACCAAACCGAAATTTTAGGTTTGGCAAACGGTACGAGATTTCAGAACCAGCTGAATAACGAAATTTGGTACGGTTAGGTTCGATTTTACCGTTTGCACAGCCCTACCTAAGATAGTTATGAGAGCAGAAATTTTATGCTTTCATATTTAATCTAGTTACTATTCTGACAAGTAGGAAATTATATTTGTTAACTTACTTTTGTTATATAACTATATTCATGATACTTGAATTTTCAATATTTATATATATAAACACACAATACTTGTTATATAACTATATTCATGATACTTGAATTTTCAATATTTATATATATAAACACACAATACTTGTAATATTTGCTTTTGTTAAGAGAAAGTTTAAGAATGAAATATCATAAAAATATAGTACGATTGCATCTTAAAAATATATCAGCTAATTTGTAAAAGAGGGCCCCAATTTTAAATATCGCCTAGGGCCCCGTAATATGTCAGGCGCCTTGGATATAATCTTCCTGCTTGATGATGCTGCGCAGTGTTTTATTGGTGGATTGATATATTAGGCCCCATAAATATTGGAATTTGCACCGATAAAAGAATGATTCTTCAACTTTAAAATAATTTGAAATAGAATTAGTATTATAATTAACAGATATGAAAAAACTTAAAAGTGATGCAGTGGCACCATTAATTAGGACAAAATAAAAGTATATTTCCGTGTAGAAAGGAAAAATGGAACAGGAGAAGAAGAAGAAGAAAAGAAAGGGAAAGAGAAGGGGGAGAGATGACTGAATAAACTTATGTAAAAATATATTTTGTCGACTAAACCTCTCGCAAACTCGGACTCTTCCCATAATTCACGCCCCTGTATTTCATTCTCCATAAGGGCAATTACCTCTCTATGTATTGTATTTGTGTGTATATATAAATTAAGTTTTGCGGATATCTTTGAATTCATTTTGTTTGATTTTGTGATCTAACTGTAAATATAACTTTCGTGGATATGATGATTTATCTTTATACTGCATGATTTATACATTCTTGCATTTTGATAACTATTGACACTCAATTCACTCTCATAGAAAAAAAGAACGAATAACTTTTACAGAGTCTAAGATGGATATAATAACTCAATTACAAGAACAAGTGAACGCAATAGCTTCTATTGCATTCAATACCTTTGGAACACTTCAAAGAGATGCACCTCCGGTACAGCTGTCCCCTAATTATCCGGAGCCACCTGCCAATTCTAACGCCGCAGAAGATGCAGCGAGTCTTGCTGACCAGCCCAAACTTCTTAGTGCTGAATTAGTGAAAGCAGCCAAACAGGTTTATTTAAACTGCAATGTAGTTGAATGCTATATCTACGGTTTTTTATGTTTATGCAGTTATGAAATGAATGATGGAAAATATCCATGCAAATTTTTCTATTTTTGTTGCAGAAATATCTGGAATAGATGTATATTTTTTCAATTGCACAGTTTGCAATTTATTCTAGATTAAAGAAGATATACTTTTTAGGTAGTCGCTGGGTCATATTTGTTAGTTGTTTCCTTCGGACCTTTCTATTAAAAACCTAGATTGGTGGTTTATAGGAAAGCTAAAATCACGTACATCTATGTATTGCTTTTAGTTATCTATTTCTAATGTTTACTTGTATTTTTCTCTACCTTTGGTTTCTTACGCGCTGTGTAGAAAGACTAAGAAAGCTGTTCTTGCTTTCACCTAATAACAGCCCGGCCCTGTACGTTATATAGTTGTACTTATACCTGCAATTGTTATTTTTATTTTCAGGATACATAACATGCAACCAATTAATCGATAGTAAAATCCAGATAAGGATGGTTTGGTAATTGATCAAGTGATACCAGGATTTATGATTTAAGTGTTTGGTAACCATTTTCAAGAAAAATAAAGGATTCATTTTAGTCCAATTTAACATTTGGTTCCAAATAATCTCTTTGTTGCACAATTAATACAGTCACCTGGATTGTGGCCCTTAATCCGGATTCAATCATTATCCACAGTGTCCCCTACTGGAATTTTTCCTAAACTTTGTGTTGGAGAACTCGTTGGGGGCCCAATCACCAGATTAATATGGTTTTTAAATTAATTTTCCCCTGTCCAAAGAAGCCAACAGTAGATTTTGACACGAATTATCATTTGCAGTTTGATGCACTGGTTTCTGCACTTCCATTAACTGAGGGAGGTGAAGAAGCTCAACTGAAACGAATTGAAGAACTCCAGGTATGAAGTGCATTTTCTTTGTGCTGACTTAGGCTGTTTAGTTATGTAGCATGAAAATGAATTGGATTATCCGAATACTTGTTCATTGGTTGTCATTTAAGAAAATATGCACATTCTCATATGGATGGATGAAAGTCACTTTTGTACATTGAACTGTTAATAAAAAGAATCAATGGCAGGCTGAAAATGATGCAATTGGTCAAGAACTACAGAAGCAACTGGAAGCTGCAGGTAATATAATATTTCCAAATTGAAAACTCTGAATTTCACTTTTCGTTCCTCTTTTAAAGCGAGAAAAGTTATGTAAATTTGAACTATTTAAGTCATCCCTTTTGTGAATGAATTACTGTCTTTTGAGTTGCATGGCTATTTCCGAAACTAATACTTTATAAATTTTGTATGTCGTCGTGCCAGAAAAGGAACTAAAGCAGGTCCAGGAGTTGTTTGGTCAAGCAACAGATAACTGCTTGAATTTAAGGAAACCGGATTAATGTATAATGGGTCAATCAGTACATTCCTGTTAACTTATCCCTCCTGGAAAATGTAGAAGAAACACCGAATAATATTTCATTAGATTTATCATTTATGCACTGAGAATGTGAGCACAACCACAGGGTTCATTTCTATCTTCTGTGAAAATAACCTATGATCTTATAAATTTGATCAAAATTGAAGTTATGAATACAAAGATTGACTTAATGATGAATATATTAGATGTTAACATTTGGTTTACCCCTTGAACCAATATCTTCTGACACTTAATCTCCTAAAACAAATATATCAAAACTCGACCCTGTCTAGTTTCCATCAGTTTGAAGTTTTATCAATATTATATATTGTAGGCAAAATTGTAAAAATCGTCTCAAATTAATAACTGATTTTGGATTTTCGTCCCAAACTATTCAACTTGGCGAATTTCGTCCGCTAATTTAATATTTTTTTGGAATATCGTCCCACCGTTAATTATAAGAAGGAAATTGCGCATTTGTCGTTGAATTATCACATGGCTGCTTACATGTCATGACATGGTAATTTTAACATGAATAATTATAATATTGCAGAGTTCGTCCCAAATTAATCACAAGATTGAACCGTCATTTTCGTTAAATTAGAAATTTAATATTGGGACTAAATTCATACAACATGGTAAATTACGGGATGAAATTTGGCAAGTTGATATAGTTTGGGACGAAAAATCAAAATTAGTAATTAGTTTGATATTTCAAATAAATATTAAATTGCGGGACGAAATTCTGTGAGGTAATATAGTTTGAACGAATATTCAAAATTACTAATTAGTTTGGGACGTTTTCTGCAATTTTACCTATATTGTCCTTTATACTTTATTGAAACTTTGCTGGAATTTCTAAAATCTTTTTACCAATAGGAGTTTAATGTTCGTCGTCCACAAAAGAGAATGAATGCTTAAGTTTTCTAAAGATAGTGTTCTCTTTGCCCCAAATATTTTCTATACCAATCGATTGAAAATCATACCGTAGAATATATAGACGTTTCAAAAATCATACTTCTGTTAGTTTACTTAACGGAACTGTCACGTGTCACCTGTTGAAACAAATTAGGGGGGAAATGCAATTGTCTAAAATTGAGCAGGGTGTTTTTGCAATTATTGCCTTCTTCCTCCTATGGACGATCGCCGGCTTCCGGTGGCCATTTGTCGAAATTGATTAAGGGTTTTTGTTCCTCTTGTCATGGGCAACATTTTCCATAAGGTAATTGTAGCGGCCGTCGACGGTGGAGCACGGGAGGAGTGTTTTTTCGCGAAAGTTAGGGTTTAGGCCGAAAACGCTCAGCCACTTGGGTGGAGCTCAACCGTCTACGGCTGATACAATAAACCTATGGAAAATGATGTCCACGGTCAGGGGAAACTATTGCAACAAGAATCACGAAGTTTGGTTAAGAATCGAAGAAGAAATCATGATTTGAAATTTCGAAAATTTTGACCTACAATTCGAAAATTAGAACTCAAAATTCGAATAGATTACTCAACGGATTGAAGGGATCTTTATATGTACGAGTTCTCCAAGACAAGGGAACAAAAACCCTCAGCCAATTTCGACCAAAAGCCACCGGAGTCGGCGGTCTTATGGGAGGAGGAAGAAGAAGACTATAATTGCATTATGGGAGGAGGAAGAAGAAGACTATAATTGCAAAAAACCTTGTCTAATTTTTAATAATTGCATTTCTCACCTTTTTTTTTACTTAACGGAGAAGGCTAAACTTCAGTTAAAAAATTAAAGGCAGTATGATTTTTGATATTTTGGTATGAAAAATGGACTTGAGCCTATTCCATGGTACCAAAATTGAATTTTTGCCAGAATGAAATGCATAAGTTTTCTAAAGATAGTGTTCTCTTTGCCCCAAATATTTTGCCACATTTACAGTGCGAAGTTGTAATTTTCAGTTTTTTTACGTAATTTATCAAATTGAATATTTTGTATGGCATTTTAGACCTTTTGAATACTACTAATATAAATGGTGTTGTATAATATAATCAAATTAATATTGAAATAAATTAATTATATAGTTTTTTTTTTTTTTTGTAATTTTCAAAGAATAAAAAGAATATCAAGGAGCACGTCTTATTCTTACGTATCATGTCAAGTTCAAACATGGTCCCAGTCCATTTTATCAAATATATTTATTATAATTTTTATAAATTTAGTTATGACACAGAGATTAAAAAAATGGAAAAATAGGACTTTAGGGAGTTATATCCTTATTAAATTATCATATAGTACTAATAATAATATCTTCAAGTTCCATAGATATAGGTTATTTTAAGGCATTAAGCTGCTAACTTTGACGAGCCAATCATATTTCTGATTCCAAACCAACTACCCCAAACCTCCCTCACCATAAATTAAGTTAGCCACAAAAAAAAATCTCTCATCATCTTCATTCAATTCGTCATCCCAAAAGAGAAAGAAAAATAATAATCTATGGAGCACCCATTATTCACTACACAAAACCATTTCTACCCCTCTCCTCATTTATTCCCTTACCATTTCGTCCCTGAAAACTATGTTCACTGGACTCAAACCCCTGAATCTCACCATTTTTCAGCTGACCTTCCAGGTACAAATTTTTTTTTTTTTTTAAATTAAAATAAAAAAACTGGAACTGGGTTTTGTTCAGAATTTGATTTCTTGATTTGGCATTTGTGGTGCAGGTGTGAAGAAAGAGGAGATAAGAGTTGAATTGGAGGATTCAAAATACCTTATAATAAGAACAGAGGCGGTAATGGAAGAAGAGCCATGTCTTCGGAGGTTTAGTAGGAAATTCCGGCTGCCGGGACAGGTGGATGTTGAAGGTATCTCCGCCGAGTATGTGGCCGGAGTTTTGACGGTTACGGTGCCGAGAAGTTTGGTGAGAAGGGGGTTTTTCATTGATCCACAGGACATGGCTAATGAAAGGGTCAATCTTCTTGCAAGGGCTGCTTAATTCAATCTTAATTAATTAATTAATTAGGATTAGGATTTGTTTTATTTAATACTCTAGTACTTACAATTAAAATGTTTGAAGGTCGTTTTATAGATGTTCTAATTTGTTTCAAGATTATGGATTCATTAAATTGTTAGAAATGGAGTAGTGAAGAAATGATATCTCGAGTTCTGTTTTCACTTTTCATTGATGTTTGCTCCATTTTCACATGTTGAGGAGTTAATTGGGTTATTTTCACTTATACCCCTAAACTATCGCTATTTGACAGTTACCCCTAAAACTTTTTATATTTTGATAATCACATCCCTTATGTTAATAGACCAAACCATCCGTTCCACCATTAGTAACTTATCAAATGGCGAATTTACCCTTCTCCCTTGACAACTAGTCAAAAAATAAAATAAATTTAAGATAACTGCCAAATAGCAATAGTTTAGGGGCTGTAATTAAATATAACCCGGAGTTGATTGGATTGAATTTTTAAAACCAACGTTGTTGGTTAGGTTTTGTTTGTTCGAGGCATTCTGAGTCTTGAACATCCAAAAAATCAGGGGACAGAATTTCAAGGAAGGGTATACAAATACCAAATACGATTTTTTTAGGTCTTATATGTCAAATTATAAGAAAAGACTAGTATACGACCCGTGCTATGCACGGATTTTTAAAAAATATATATATATTAAGTATCTTGTTTAATATGTTAGAAACATTTATTGTACGATATGGTTAAAATATATAAAATGAAAATAACAATATTTATATACAAAGAAAAATAATTTATTAAATATTAACAAATATATCACTCTAGACATATCGGAATATTTACACACCATCACGGCATCATTGTTAAATTGATACCTGAATAATGAGCAAAAGACATCTTAACGTAATAATTTATTTATTCTCAATGTAAGCATTTTTTGGATTTCAGGTATGAAAATGAATTATGAATTATTTTTTTTAGCCTAAAATAGGTCGTCCCTTTGGAAGATGCGAGCATTATTCAGATCAGTCAACAGTCAAAACAAATTTCACTGCACAAAAATGTGACCTTGCAAACTTCGGTGGCATTGGAATGATAAAAATAAATGCATGATGCAGTAATGAAAAAACTCTCTCCCTTAACATTTTGATGCCATTTTGCTGAGTAATACATATATTTAAGTCAAAGTAGCATAATGATTAGTGTTAAATCTAAGACTATTATCAAAATTATATTTATACCTGGTTTGAAGTTTTTAAAGATATACAACTTTATTGTGAAACATATATTTTGCTTGGTCATCGTATAACTTCAAGTTCATAGTTTCACTTGCATCTGCTACTGTAAGACGAACATGAAATCTAAAAGAAATACATTTGTGTAAATGTAAGAATAAATAGTTAAAAAAGGATGTATCTAATAAATCAATACTTGAAATTTTGTACAAACCTTCTTCTAGTTGGATATAGAAAAATTAGTTTATGAAAAGAAAAAATTTAATACTTTAAATTAGTCTTGACCACATCTTCACACGTAAGAAAAATCACTTTGTGAAACGAAGATACGCATAAACCTCTACAATTAACGCAATGTGCTTCCCACATGTCTTTAACATCAATATTTTGAATACGTGCAATAACCCGAAATTTTTTAATTTGCATTGAGAAATGTCAAAACAATTATACTGAACCATGATTACAACGAAAAATGAGAGGAATAACATACACCCTCATGATGTGATTATTTGGTGTCACCCAAGTATTAAATAAAAATACTACTTACAAATTTTAAGAAAAATAACACAAAGAGACAAATTTTAACTATAAACAAATCTTAGGTAGGCAGTTTGTTTGAGAAATTGGAACATGATTTAATATCGAAAGAAAGTTCACATCTTTGGTCACTCAAGTATTAAATAAAAAGTACTATTTAAATGGACACTAAAAACATCACGTTGAACGCAACTTCTCATTCAAAAATGTAAATTCTTAAAAAAGTGTTCTAATATATATAAAACGACATAAGAATTAGTGGCATATAATACTTACCTCTTTAATTAATAAATAACACCTTTAAAATCTTCTCAATTGTCTGCCTAAGAAATCATTTACTCCAATGCTGTTATCATAAAAACAGAACAAATTAAAAACATTTGAAGACTTAAAATCTTGGCCACAAAAAATTAAGAGATAAAAAAAAAAGCTAACTTTACCTCTTGATTAAAGAACACCACCAAAATCCTCTAAATTTTCTGCATATCCCTTTATGAAGTGTTGTTATCATAAGAATAAGAAACCAAACATTTAAGGACATCGCATAAAAATAAATGGAAAGAACATAACATAATGAGTTATCGTAAGGAAAATATAAAAATTAGAAAGTTAATTTCTTAACCAAACCGCTAGCTTCATGCAATGTTGTGAACTCATTGAAGCTCCATTATGAATAGGGTTGTGTTGGATATATGTTTGGTATAAAAGATACATAGACAAAATTAGATGAACCAAAAAAATACTAAAATATATAAATGAAGTGGAAAAAAATGTACATTAGAAGAATACCAACTCAATTTCCGTAGATGCTATGTTGTGGTATGGAGAAATGACATGGAAGTTGTGTGAGATGTTATGTATATGAGGAAGAAGCCATGAAAATTTAAGAAGAATATGGAAGAAAAAGAAGTAAAATATTTTGAGAAGAAGATGGGAAAAATTGAATTGTAAGTGGGTTTGGGATTGTACGTGGTTTTGGAGGTAGTTATATTATTAAGTAAAATAAAATAAGGAGAAAAACATGGGTTAGGGACTATGTAGTGGTTTTGAAGGTGGTTATAACATGTATTAGATAATTATTAAGTAAAATAAAATAAATCAAAATAAGGAGAAAATAATATTTTGGTCAAAACAAATGAATTGAAGTCAAAGACCGCTGTGAAATATATTATAAGTAGATAGATTATATGATTTATCAAAAGAGGTGCTCCAAGGGACATGTTATAATTTAAGGGCCATTTAAATTTTTAAGGTTGGACTCTCAAATTTGAGAGTCCAATGCCAAATGTATATTCTACTTTATGCAGTAAAGTACAAAATTATTTTGTACTTTGTTGCAAAAATATTTCATCTAAATTCTTATTAAAAAATATTACGAATCTCGAAATATAGTTCAGATTTATTTCATCTAAATTCATATTATTTTTTCGAAACAATTTTTTTTAAATTTAATTCTTATTATTATATCAATAAATAATAAATACTAGATATATATCATTATTATTTATATATGAATAATACTTAAAAGTAATTTGTTAAAAATATAAATGAATTGTTGGAGTGAAGTGTTGTGATTATTTAAAAGTAGAATTTTAAAATATAAACGAGCTGTTGGAGTGCAAAGTAAAAAGTGGGAATGTATAACACTGTTCACCCCTTATATTTTAAGATAAGATGTCTGAATTTAAGAGTTCTGTTGGAGATGGTCTAAGAAAATGTGTCATTTAATAAGAATATATGGGTATGGATAAGTGCTTACATCCATCCAAACAGTTTTTGATTTTCAAGAAACTTAGGTTTTAACCACCTATTTAAATTTAATAAAATTATAAACTTATACTCCCTTTTGTTTTTTAATTTATTTATTGTTTTGGAGGATTTGCCAAAGATTAAGAAATGTAAACAAATTTTTTGGTCAAAATAACAAATAAAAAGGAAATAAAAGTTTTTTGCCAAATCGACAAAAAAAAAAAAAATGAAGGTAGTGACAAAGATCTAGCACCTATTTTCTCTACAAAAATCATTTATTCCCTCGATTATTTTTCACTTGTTGTTTAAGAGAATTGCACACAAATTTATAAATGTAATAAAATTGGTAGAAAATAATTAATTTTACATTGAAATCATAAACCGACAAATAAAAAAATGGAGACTTTTTCAACTCAAATTTTAATATCAGAATTTAATCCAAAGCACATAAGTTAGCGAAATCGAGCCACCACCGATCCACATGAACCCTATAAGACGTGGCACAATGCTCTTTATCTATCTTTAATAAGGAGACAGTAACTATAATCAAGACTATTACTTAACACAAATTATCCTCTATACATTTTTGTAGCATATATCTATGTTATTAGATTTTCTAACTAAATTATTTTTCGTCTAGTTTTTTTCATTAATCAAGAATACACTACATATAACCAATGTTTTTAAAACCGGACTGGAGAGCGAATCGATGAGCCGACTGGTTAGCGATTTTAATGGTCGAACCGGGCGAATTGCTGGTCGAACCGCTAGTTTTAGGGAATTAATCGGACCGGACCAGTTTCCAGTTCACAATCGAACCGGTCGGACCGGCCGGTCCGGTCCGGTTTTAATAACATTGCATATAAATTAAGTTCATCTAGACTTTTTATTCACGGTCAGATTAATAACAAAATTTTAGGAAAAATAATTTAGTGCATCATAACTAATAGGAATATTCTTACCCCAGACCTTGAGTCTACGTATTTTCAACTCATTTAGAATTAAAAATAATGTACAATTATTATTAGCTTTAAATAATCTTAACTCAATTAGACTTAACTAAAGTTAAGTTAAAAACCAATGTTAAGTAAATATTTGGGGCTGACTAGAAAATATGATAAGTGACTATTTGTTTAAAAGAATTATATTGTTCAATGAAATTGTATGACATTAAACCATTGTTAACAATATAATTGAGGTTGAAATTTGAAAGAAAAAGGACATCAACTAGTTTCCTACCAAAAAAATTTATAAAAATATGAACTATGGTGAATGAATGTTGCGGATTTTGACATCTTACCAATCGCTCATTTGGTTTAAATCAATTAAATAACATTGATATTTAATAAAAATCGTAAAATGATTAAAACATTATCATGTACTAATTAAGAGAGATATAATATAAATGCTTATGTAACTCTTTCTTTTTATTTAACTATGATTTAGTTTTGTTGGTTAAATTAATTGAATCTCATAATGATTAAGTTTTATTTTTAATTCTAAATCAATTTGGAAAAATCTAAACCACAATCTGTAATAGGAAGCCTCCTTTCTTAATTCATATGAACGGTACGGTGCAATATACGAAGAAAATTGCATTTTAACCTCTTAAATTTATGGAGAAGTTAAATTCATAATCTCATCTCTATCATCTCAATTTTAAACTCTTTATCATTTATGGACACCACATGGTTTATTTCTTATAGGATTATTTTTGCAACATGATATTTATGAGATTCCGATTTTGTTGGGCTTCTGGAAAGTCCATTTCTTGGTGGTGGCAACCCAGTGGGACCACCGCAGCAATATTGGATTAGTTATAATTAAAAGGGTAAATACTATATTTTGTCCCTCTTATTATTAACTTTTTAAAGAATGGTCATTTTTATGTTTTTTTTTTTTCAGTTTAATCCCTATAATATATTATTTGTTTCACTTTAGTCTTTTTCAGGTGTTCCAAGATGGCTCGGATAACATGTAATATGCTCATAAGGGCAATTTCATCATTTCAAGTAAACTAACATGGATATTTTCGTCTTTCTAATCATTTGAAAAAAGACTTAAAGATTTAATCTCTTCCAAACTAGGCTTTCATTCCAGTCCAACTTAATCGTCTATTTCGTTTCAAACTAAAGTTTTCTCCAAAAATCTTCTTCAAACACCAAAATTGATCACCAATTAAACAATATCTCAAATGGTCTCAATAGCGAACGGACGAAAGTGCCATAAAAAATATTCATATGCATGTCACGTGTTATCAGAACCACCTGATAAGGACTAAAGTGAAACACAAAATTTATAGTAGGGATTAAAGTGAAATAAATAATTCATAGTACGAACTAAAATGGGAAAAAAATATAAAATGGACCACTTTATAAAAATTTAATGATAAGAGGGACCAAAAGTGATATTTAACCTAATTAAAACATAGAAAATTGCAACTTCACAAATTCATTATTCACAATACCCAACATAAATGGGACACCTTAGCTTGCATTGCTGCCTACGCAGCTAAAATATATTCCATTCTTTAAGTATCTGTCTATACTAGGGCTGTCAATGGGGCGGACTTCAATTCGGATCCGATTCGAATTCGGTCCAATTTATTAGGATAATTGTTCGATTAGTGATTTGATGGACATGATCCGATTAAGAAGATCCGTAATCCGAATTATATGGAGCGAATATGGATCTAGGCTGATCCGATCCGTTACATATCCGTATCCGATATATATTACTATATGTTGTTTATATATTATGTATTTAAATAAAAATAAAAATAAAACTATCTATGTTCCATTAAAATCTTTTACTATATTAAAAATAATTTTAAAAAGAAATGCATGAGAGATGTTGGTGGACTGACCAGATAACTAATTGGGTCTACAACATATTAATTTATACTATTTAATATGAAAAATCAAACCATAACCATTCATCCTTCAATTTTTATCTTCTCTTCCATTTCTCAATATTGAGTTTTCTTCTTCTTTGTCCCAGTTTATATCTTTTTTACTTATATTTTTGTTTATTCTTTTGTTCTAATTTTTATCGTTTATATTTGTCCATCATATTCCATATTCTACAATTTTTAGGCAATAATTTCGATGAAGTAAGCAAAATTTTACATTTTTAATTCATGATGGTGGAATCTGCAAGTGATTTGGAGGAAAACGGAAAAAAAAAAAATTAGCTTGCTAAATGGATCCGGATAATTTATCCGGATTCGGGATATCCGTCGGATTCGGATCCGGTTGCTAATATTCCAGATCCGAGCGGATTCGGATCCGGATAGAAGAAATGGAAATCGGACTCGGATCCGGATCTGCCCTGATCCGGTCCGAGTCCGACCCATTGACAGCCCTAGTTTATACAAAAGTAATAAACAAAAATATCCAATAGATAATTGATGGTTTTTTTCACTTTGGAACATGAAATTATAGGATTTTGGCAATTTGCATCCTAAAAATACAACTTATTTGGCACTTTGTACCTTAGTGTGTGTTTTGATGAAAAAATTCATTGATGGAATGGTAAAATAGTCATTTTCAAATATATATGACACTTTGCACCCTAGAAATATAGATTTTGATACTTTGCACATTAAAATAATGCACTTTACACCCTAAAAATATAATATTTTTGCTCAACCTCGACTTAATATTTTTGGCACATATTTTATTTTAACCAAATTACAAGCTATTAATGATTAGGTAAGAACTCTTTTTTCCCTTTTGTAATTTAATAATTTTATAGTAAAAAAATTTAGATTTATAGAGTATATCGTGTAGAAAAAATTAGAATTGGTTACATGCGAGTCTTATAGAAATAATATCATACAATATAATAACATGTTAGATTTGTAGACTTGTTTTTTATATATATTGTAAATAATCTAGATGATACTTGAAAAAATAAATAAAGACAATTCATTTTTTTTCTTAATCTAACTTTTACTGAGAGAAAATATTAAGAATAAGTTATTAAAAAGTAAAGTAAATTAATAATAGTCTCTCCGTTTCATATTAATTGGTATATTATTACTTTTCACACAGATTAAGAAATCTCATAATTACATTTTTATGGTAAAATGTCTAAAATACCCTTTATAATAATGGTTACTTTTTAACTTTTTATTAGTGAGTGGTAACATTGAGTTTCCCAACTCCAATGAGAAAAATGGGCAAAATTGAAAAAATGTTCAGCTTCAAAAACTCCTGGAGTCCTGATCTTACACGTTTTCGTTAGTTCGATAAGGGTGGTGTGAAATGCCGTGCTAATGTATGTAAATGGAGAATAAAGATCAATAGTATTATATTCAGGATGATTGAGTACAGATTACAAGAATTGGGAGTCCTATCCGAGCATTATTGGATGCCGTACAAGCTAGAGGGTGAAATACATATAATCTAGCCTATGCTATTATTCCCAAGTGAGTCCGAGCAGCAGTCTCGAAGGAAGAGCACCTGGAAAGTTGTGTCGTCGTCATAAATGCTTGGGGTATTTATAGTTGAGACCCTGGACCAGGTGAACCACCCACAGGTGTGTATTACTAAGCCCACAGGCCTGGGCTTGAGGTCGGCCCAACAGTGACTTTGGATCCTGAATTTCCATAGTAGAGTCAGCGTATGATTCCTGTGCTTTGGGCTCGAATTTATGCTCACGAGATCGAGAATGATGAATTCTGACCTCACTAGGCCGTAGTAATGTTTGGGTCCAAGTTACCCCTCATCAATACTCCCCCACTTCTCGAGTGTAAAGAGGAGCTTAAACTCGAAGAAGTATAAATTGAATGCTGGAGTGAGACGAGCCGTTTTTGGATAAGTTTCGGATATGCCTCATTAAAAACCTAACTCGGAAAAACCCTTTGGGATAAAAACCGAGCTAGGGAAAAAGAGTGCATATCTTGGAAACTATGTAACGGTGTCACCATTATATTACCCTTGTCATCTAGTGTTTGTATAGGATTTCCAGGTTAGAATCTTCTTACTGTCGCTTATTTTGATGCTTTAGTCGATTTTTAACAATATCTCTTTATTCCTTTGATTTTGATAAGATAGATAGGTGGCAGAATGCGGAATCGACGCCCCCATAAATGCATCTTTCGCAATGTTGGTCTTCAATTTTGTGATTTTAGAAAGTATTGGGGCCATAAGTGCAATTATTGGAAATATGACTTCAAGTTCACCCTTGAGGAGTTTAACCGTCGCGGTTACTCGGGGACCGATTTGCAATTTCCCATTTTGTCCCTATATATATGCATCTCGATTGCGGGCCGCTGTTCAGCACAAATTCTGAGTGAAAACCCTAGATCGGAGCAAATAGATCGATAAGTGAACTTTAGCAATCTCTTTCGACCAATCTTCGCATAATTAACATGTCCAGTTCCGCAGATCCGAAAGGCAAGTCCCTGGTAGTGGAAGGTCGAGAAAATAATCCCGAGGAAGGGCGAATTGAGGATGTTCGACCATCCGTGATGGAGAACATAGGAGAGCCAAATCCCAGTTCCGAGTCCGACAGGGAGGGGGGAGAATCGGATACTGAATCAGAGGATACCGGAGATAATAACTCGAGCGAGGCTACAGTCTCCAACGAGGAAATCGAAGAGGATGACGACCTTCCATTAGGGGAGAAAGAAGAAAAGAAGTATAGAATAGGCGGAAGTGTTGTGGTTACGATCTATAATTGGGTGGAGCCGTCAACCAGTGCGGGGTTAAATATGACAGAGCATAGGGCAGATGAGATCATTTGTTCTTTTACTGAGAAAGATCGGGAGCAATTGGAGACGGAGTTTGGTCAGTATATCGGCATCGAATATTCAATTGTCATTCCGAGCCCCGAACAACGAGTTACCGACCCTCCTGAGGGATGTCAAGCTTTTTACACTAAACATTTCCATTATGGTCAACGCATTCCTCTCCCTCCTTTGATCTGTAGTATTCTGGAAGCGTTTCAGCTAACCCCTTCTCAAATTCTGCCGAACTCGATCGGACTTATAATAGCCTTTTGCGTGCTGATGAAAGCCAAAGGAAAAAAAGCAGCTTTCCAAAATTTCTGGAGAATTTTTCAAATGAGCTCTTCCACGGCTTCGAACGCTGGTTACATATATATTTCTCAGAGACCGAAAACGTCGGTCTTATCATCCAATGTTAGTAGCAATTTGAAAGGTTGGAAACATGAATTCTTTTTTGTTCGAGGTCCAGATTCTCCGCCTTCTGAGGATAATCCCGAGCCTACTCCGCATGAATGGTCTGGTGCCAAATCATGGATCTACGGCAAACGACGTCTTAAGGGAGACATGATTCATGAGATCTCAGACGAATTCTTGCAATCCCTTTGAGCCGATCTTCATCAGACTCCTTTAATGACCCAGGAGGCGGTTTTGCGATTGGCCGAGCTCAGCACGTGCTCTTTTCCTGCCCTTCCAATCGATTATGGAAAAGCTTCAATCGACCCAGCCAATGCCCCCTCCACATTAGGTGCGTTGAATTATCTTGATTTACCTTTCAACGGCTATAGCTAATTCCCTTTTATTCCTCAGCTGGGATTGTTGATAAGTTCCGAACATCAATAGCTGGTCCGGTCGTTGCTTCGTTTTCGAAGGGTATCCAAGGTCGACCTCGTCGCCAAACATCGAAGGTTTCCCGTAAGGTAGTAAAATCCGCTCCAGGGGTCGATACCGCCGTGGTTCCGAACGCTATGGTGACCTTTTCCCAAACTGCCATTGCGGGAACTTCCCACCCTTATTCTGCGACCGAGGGAACTTCTGAATCTCAAGCTTTTGATCTCCGGTCCGTTTTTCCTACTGGCTCTTCTAATATGAACGAGGCGGGACTCAGCCATTACACCCTACAAGAGGCCCGAGCTCAAGAGATACTGGAAGCGAGAATGGCTCGTAAGAGAAGTAGCGATGCCCCCGAGTCTTCTAGAAGGGTGAAGCCTTTTGGTCGAGGACCGGGCCCGATCCGATGTCGGGCAGGCCATTCCGAGCCCGACCTGGCTGATTTCATAGAGAACCATCTCCAGGGACCAAGGGCCGCTGGATTCCCGGAAAATGGAACCATCGAGTCTGATTTGGGCCCAGACGGGGAACATGCAGTGGATAAGTCTCTTCGGATGTTCATGGCCGGGAGATTTAAGGATGACAATACCGCGCTGTTTCTTAAAAACGACTTCGAGCTCGCGGGTGATTTTGCCTATGCTCTTCAAAAGGTATATAAGTTTTTCACAAATACTAACTTTTCCTCAAAATCTTTGCTTCGCCTTTAATATTTAATTTCCTCTCTAGGTCGGAGACTTGTACAGTCATCAAGCTTACCGACTGGCCACCTTAAACGAGGAATCTCAGATGGCTCAGAGTGCCCTTCACAATGTCCTTACGGCGGAGGCTACCAAGGCTGATCAGTTGAGGGATACTACGACCAAGTTATCTGAGGTCGAGAAAGAGCTTGAGGAAGTTAAGAAGGGCCTTGACGGAAAGAGGGCCCTCGAGGAAGATGTAACCAGGTTGAGATCGGATCTTGAGCAAGCTAAGGCATTATCCGAACAGGCCTATGCTCGAGGCCGAGAGAAGGGCAGACTTCCTGCCATAAGATAATTTTTAGAGTCACCTTTTTTGGACTCCTTAGTTCGCTTACGGTCGGGTCAAATTAATCAAGCCTTCTATTATAAAAGAATTCAACATCTCCTCACAGCCGGAAGGATTAAAGGCGACCTTGACGATTATCTTCCTTATATGGATCCTTATAAGAACATTTTCGGGGAAGATTATAAGGCTTCTTCTCTTCCTCCCAAGCTCGAAGACTTAGCCGACCACGAGTTCGCTCCATTTCTTGATGAATTTGGAGTGCCGATGCCAAATCCTGATGTGCTCGAAGCTCAATCTGAGGATGAAGATGTGGATATTGAAGGGGATTCCCGCGAACAGGGAGAGCAAGGCACTCTGTCTTCCAATTCGAGTAAACCTGCAGCTGACGTGCAAGGTAATGATGAAGAAGGGAGCAGCTCGAGTAGTGATGATTCTGATAGCTCGGAAAGCGATTTTAGTGAAGGGAAAGAACAAGAGAGATCGGACCATGGTTCTGGCGTGAAGGAATCCAGCCGCTAATGATTATCATGTAATAGGATTTACTTAGCGAACTATTGTAATTGTAAATTTGTTTTTATAGTCTCCTGCTTTTTTCTATTTGGTGGATGCTCGAATTTACATCTTTTCCTTAGTGCCATGCTTAATCTATTGCCTGTTTGACCATCTTGTTGAACTTTATAACGTCATTCTTGCATACTTGGTTGCGTCATCGAATCTTTCTTGGGAGTGGTGACTTTACCAATTATTGTAATTCGCATGATGTCGCGTCTCTTATAAATACTAAGGCCAATTTACCTTGTCTTTACGATAACATCATACACGGTGATCGGAGCTTTGGAAAATTGTTACGGTTGAATAATTATCCGAAAACCAAGAGATGAATGAAAATTCGAACGTTTCTGTAATTCCTTCCGTTCCTTTCCCCAAACCCAACGATAGTAGGAACATAATGAAAAAGAGACAAGCTCCGGTTAAGTCCATTACTCCCGTCGAGCAGACCTTCCATGGAGGAGGTAAATCTTCGACTGTCGTCATTTCTTCATGCTTGAAAACCAAAGGCTCAAACAAGAAAATTAAAAAGATTTCTTTTAGGGAGGATGTATCTGTGCGCGCACCTTTTTCTGTTTGGTCCGGTTCCTCGCCGGCCGGAAAACCTTTATCATTTCCTTCTGGTGTCTTCCCGCTTAAAAGAGGTATATTCCATTTTGATAAAGTAACGCACGAGAAACTCGATCTGAGCCTTCTTCGAGCCAATATCTCTATATCCGAGGCGATTTTATCAAAGGGAGAATACTCTTCGTTTTTGTTTCAGTCTGGGTCAGATTTCCTTGCCCAGGTAATCCTTGCTAACCTCTTTATCCTGGCTCTATAATCTTCTTATTTTAGGCTTGACGTGTCTTCCTTCAGGCTGGTGAATGCTTTTCTAAGCTCCATGCGTTGGCGAAACGTGAGATTGAGCAACGGGCTACTATTACTCTTGAGCTAGCCAGGAAGAAGATTGAGCTAGATCGCGCGCTGGAAGCCAATAGATTCTTTAAGGAGAAATTATCTCAGGAGAAAGTGAGCTCAGAATTAAGGGCCATCAATGATATCTACGAACGTGAGAAAAGAGACTTCGAGCTTCGTGAGAGAGAAGCCTATATTCGCGGATATGCTGACCGCAGCGCTGAAGTTCGAAAAATACTTTCCGAGAATAATTTCGTTTAGTTGTATTAGGATTTTCCTTGTTGTAACATAACCTTGTTGTAGTAATATTGTCAAATGTTGTCTTTCAGGAAGTTCTGTCTCCTTCTATCTCCCCCCTCCCCCCCCCCTTTTTATTTTTTATTTTTTTAACGTCCCTCATTTCTTGGGAAGTGAAACAGTCAAAGCGTTTAATGCTCGTATCGTGACCGTTCAGTTCAAGAGATCTACACCGTTGATACGGAATTCCTTCCCCTATATATAGCTCCGAAATTACCTTCATATTTTTACTTGTCTGTAAATGTTTTGCCTCGGATCAGTATGGTTGTGTTTTTACTTTCGTCGATCAGCTCCATGTTCCATTTAATGTCAGTAATTAAAGCGTTCGAGATTTTTATTCGAACCTTCTTTTCCAACTTCCTCGGAATTCCCACATGAAAATCTTTCGGCTAGGGTATCGACAGGCGAAAAGAATTGCGACTAGGGTACCGGCAGGCGACCTGCTCTCTCTGATTCCAAGTCTTTGAGGTGGGCTCGACTTCCTGTACTCTGTCCTCTATCCAGTCGGGATAGTGGGTCTACTGCTGGAGGGGTTTTTCTACACTCGATCTCCACGTCTTCGAGGCGGCTTCTTGAAGGATGTGGTCTTCGAATTTGCTAGGACTACTTCAACTGGAGTTGCTTCCCTGTCTCTCGACTTGGTCCTTTGTGGACCAATTTGCAAGGAAACATCGGATGAAGAGTAGAAGTGTACCAGCCTCACTTTTCCTCTTTGAGCATCCATAGGAATAGTCATTTGTAATAGGATCGCACTAGATGTAAATTTTCAGATTATTTCGATTTCTTTATTGTAATAAAAAAATTTCATGTAAGTTTTACGAATGAAAGAATCTTCTTCCATATTGTTATCGATCTTAATTTCGATCTTCATAATTTGCAACTTCTGTGAGATAATTTTGAAATCCATTAATAGATTTGAATTTCGATCTTTGCAATTTAAACATTTCATGAGTCATCTCCCATAGCTTAGATATTTCAGATTTGCGTCTCTTAGAATTGGACGGAATAATCTTCCTTAGCCGAATAGATAGCTGTGAAGAAAGAATAGAATTAGGTCGATCTCGATTATACTTTAGACTTAAGGGGCATAGCAATGCCTTTCGCCCTTAGTCGTCTTCGGGGGTCGTAGCAACAGCTTTCACCCATTTAATAATTTCGATCTAAGGGGCATAGCAACGGCTTTCACCCTTAGTCGTTTCAGAGCATTTTTAGCCCGAGGGTCGTAGCAACAGCTTTCACCCATTCAATAATTTCGATCTAAGGGGCATAGCTGTTGGGATTCGGTAAGAAAAACAGCCCTAGGCACAGCGGAATATAAAAATTTCTAGGGCCTCTTAAAGAATCTTGCCAGGATATTCTCTAGTTGTATATATATAAATGTAATTAAACGACAGTATAAGTTTTCTCGTTTATACCTGTCTCCTTGCAAATCCTAGGCTAGCAATATGAGCTCTGAATTCTGACCCCGGTTGATCGACCCACACCTTTTGGTAGCGCCCCACGTGTTGCGCCTCTACGAGTTGATACACCACAATATCACGAAAATTAATATACCTAATCGACTAGAACATAGGCTATATTAATATCTAGGTTTTAGGAACGATTTGGGAACAAAAACGAAGACGAAAAAATTCTTCCACAGGGAAGAACAGTTCGGCCGATCTGGTAGGGAGAGGGAGAGAGAATTTTGCTTTGCTCAATTTTTTTGCTCAAGGAGTTGTGTGAAAAATAACTAGAAGAAAGCTATTTATAGTTTTCTTTCTATCCTAGTCCTATTAGGACTAGGTCTTCTCTCTCCTACATGGGCCATGGCCCTCTTTAATTAGAAGACTAAGTCTTCTAATTAATTCATGGCCCATATTAATTAATCTTTCAGGGCTTTATTTAATCTTTCAATTAAATAGCCCAATTAATTAAATCATCTCCCAATTAATTAATTAAACTCCAAGTCTAATTAAATTAATTATTCCATTAATTAATTAAATCCTAATTAATTAATTTACTCATAAATTAAATTCCAATTTAATTTATAATCTTGATCCAATTCCAATTGGATCCATTTTCGTTCCATATGGGTCGACCCAGTCGACCCACCCATTTAATCGACCCAGTCGATTTTTGACCCAGTCGACCCAGTCGACTGGTTCGTTCCTGTTTCCTCGCTTTCGCTACTTGTGTATTGTGTATGCCCCCGTAGGTTCACCACATAATTGGCCGTGGGTTGTAATTAAATATTATTTAATTACTCGAGCAATTAATACTCTAAATTAATCGAACACTCTGTCGATTAATCATTCCAAAATTAGCACCCCTGTTAATTTGGGAATTCTCCCACACTCCACGGTCGATGTCCAGTCACAAGCCCATGGAGCCCAATCACTGGTGAATTAATTCAGTGAACCTTTTATCATTTACAATTTCCATATACGACAAAATCTCTCCATCGATCAATCTCCCAGTCGAGACTTAAGGGTATGGTCTTTTATCGGATTCCCTTTTTCTTTTGTCTTGACCTTATGTACTCTGGTCTCGAAATAAATTCTCTTTGACTTAATCTTTATGAGCTACTTACATAAAGTCGTCAGTTACCTTGGCCAAGGATTTTACCAGAATTAATTTCTCACAGAAATCCATAGGAGAATTTCCCAACCTATCAAGTCGGGTCAATGGATCCTTTGTTGATGATATGAATCTGCATACGAGTTCCTCTATACCCAACATGAGTCCACAGAGACTTTCTGGCGATCCCCAGTCAGTCGGAACTCATATCAAAGTATAGATGTTCTCGCACCAGATAAACCCTATCATCTCAAGTTGTTAGGGATCGTTCCTCGTATACTATTGTAAATTGGAATAACTTCAACCCCGATATGCGACTACCGCTTCCATGGTGAGTTATTTCCTAATTGGGGTATTCAGTGCACTTGCCATCCCAGCAAGCCACCCACTTATGTGTATCGACTATCCCAGTCACGCTCGTGGACCCCAGCGTCCTCCAGTTCATCGGAGTATACACAATAGTGAGAGTCTAACCGAATCCAACGATGTCCTATCTCGATTGGATTCTACGACTCTTGAATATGTTCTAGATCACGGCCTTAGAGATCAGTCCACGGGTTGTCCCATAGCCCTGTGATCTAAGGACTTCTATCCTTATGCGTAGACAAATATTACATAAGATAAAGTTGACCATTTAATAAAAGTGCATTTATTAATCTAAATTGAATAGTTCCTCATTAATTACAATTAATGCTAGCCATACGGCTGGCTTGCAGGACACTATTTCTATCAATAGCAACAACTTTCACCCTTAGTCGTTTCAGAGCATTTTTAGCCCGAGGGTCGTAGCAACAGCTTTCACCCATAAAATAATTTTGATCTAAGGGGCATAGCAACGGCTTTCACCCTTAGTCGTTTCAGAGCATTTTTAGCCCGAGGGTCGTATCAACAGCTTTCACCCATTCAATAATTTCGATCTAAGGGGCATAGCAACGGCTTTCACCCTTAGTTGTTTCAGAGCATTTTTAGCCCGAGGGTCGTAGCAACAGCTTTCACCCATTCAATAATTTCGATCTAAGGGGCATAGCAACGGCTTTCACCCTTAGTCGTTTCAGAGCATTTTTAGCCCGAGGGTCGTAGCAACAGCTTTCACCCATTCAATAATTTCGATCTAAGGGGCATAGCAACGGCTTTCACCCTTAGTCGTTTCAGAGCATTTTTAGCCCGAGGGTCGTAGCAACAGCTTTCACCCATTCAATAATTTCGATCTAAGGGGCATAACAACGGCTTTCACCCTTAGTCGTTTAAGAGCATTTTTAGCCCGAGGGTCGTAGCAACAGCTTTCACCCATTTAATAGTTGATGGAGATAAGTAGAGATTGACAATAGATGAATAGAGATTGAGAATATCAGAATATGACGAATAATTAAGAATTCTTGCGAAATTAACTTTCATTGAATAACTTGGTCGAAATAAACCTTCATTGAACACATAGTTTTCTTAATCACGAGAAACAAAGAAGCAAAACGAGACGACTAAACAGTAGAAGCCTAAAATTTAACTATCCATCTTTATCTTCCATAATACCTTCTCAAGTTAACAGCATTCCATGCTCGAGGTAGGACCTCTCCATTAGGATGAGCAATTTTGTAGGCACCTTTCTTTCCAACCTCAACGATCACAAAGGGGCCATCTCAATTAGGTTGAAGTTTTCCAACATGCTTTGACACTTCCACTTTCTTGAGCACTAAATCTCCCACTCTGAATGTTCGGATTCGAACGTTTTGGTTATAAGATTTTTCCATGCTAGATTTGGTAGATTGAATTTTCAACTTTGCACGGTCCCTTCGACCATCTGCGTGATCAACTTCCACTTCCCTTAGAGATCGATTTTCTTCGGGATCATAAAATTCGACCCTTGGAGAAGGTAGGAGGTTCTCGACTGGAATAACAGCCTCCGATCCATAAACCAGACTAAATGGAGTTTCTCCTGTTGCAGCTTTAACAGTAGTTCTATTGGCCCATAAAACTCCTGGCAGTTCGTCAAGCCACTTCCCTTTTGCCTCAGATAAACGCTTTTACAGAGATCGAACGATCTCTCTGTTCACTACTTCAATTTGTCCATTAGCTTGAGGATGCCCGACTGATGCGAAATTCTACTGTATTCCGAATTTTTCGCACCATTCCGTGATTCTTTTCCCAGCGAACTGCGTTCCGTTATCAGATATTAAGATCCTAGGAATCCCGAACCTGCAGACAATATTTTTCCATAAGAAATTAATAACTTGGAACTGAGCGATCTTTGTCAGAGCAACGCATTCAACCCATTTGCTGAAATATTCTACTGCAACCAATACATAATTTTTCCGAGCTCTTGCTGTTGGGAAAGGCCCAACAATATCAATGCCCCATTTATCAAAAGGCCAACAGATTGGAATAGAGTGCATATGTTCGGCCGGTTGATGAATTAAATTCGAATGAATTTGACAATGGTGGCATTTCTTCACATAATCAACCGAATCAGAGGAAAGGGTAGGCCAATAATATCCTGACCTCGAGCATTTAAGAGCTAATGCCCGAGCACCGCAATGATTACCTGCCTCTCCCTCATGAACTTCTTTTAAAATAGCATTATAGTGTATTTCGGAAATACATTTCAATAAAATTCCAGAAGAAGATCTTTTATAGAGTTGATTATCAACTAGAGTGAACGATGGCGCTCGGTATTTGATCCTTCGAGCTTCGTTTGAGTTTTCTGGAAGCTTCCCTTCTCTGAGATAAGCAATAAGAGGGTCGATCCAAGAAATCCTAGACTCATCGATTTCCATGATGTCGACTGAGGGAATCACATCTAGTTCGATAGCAGATGTATTCGATAATAACCATGTGATTATCCTTTCATTCTTCCCATCAGCAAGTCCCGTGAACTTCGATAATAGATCTGCCCAAAGATTTTCCTCCCTTGGTATAGGTTGAATATCAAACTTGTCGAACTCAGAGATCAACTTTTTTGTTTTGTTCAAATATTTGATCATATTGAACTCCCTGGCCTCGTAAGTACCTTTCACCTGTCTATAAACGAGTTCAGAATCTGTTAGCACAACAATTGATTTTACCTTTGCTTTTATGGCCATTTCTAATCCGGCGATCAAGGCTTCATATTCTGCTTCGTTGTTTGTGACGACGAAGTCCAAAGTGATAGCATAACTCAAGTCCTCACCATTGGGTCCTTGAAAATGAATTCCTGCTCCACCTCCTTCCCTGGTCGAGGATCCATCCACGTGCATCAGCCATACCTGATCTTCTGCTTTTTCGACCATTCTTACCTCGGAGATCGCTCCTTCTTCCACAATCGATATGCCTGTCGACTCGACTACGAAGTCAGCCAATACCTGTGCCTTTATAGCAACTCGCGGTTGATATTCGATTTCGAACTGACCTAGCTCGACTGCCCATTTTATTAACCTGTCGGATGCTTCTGGTTTTGATAGGACCTATCTTAGAGGTTGATTTGTTAAGACGATGATCTTGTATGTTTGAAAATAGGGCCTTAACCTTCGCGCAGCTACCACCAAGGCAAGCGCGAATTTCTCAATCTCCAAGTAATTTCTCTCCGCACCCTGCAATAACTTGCTCAAATAGTACACTGGCTTATGCTCAGATTTGTCGAGCTTTACCAAGACCGAGCTAATAGCCTCCTCCGATACGGCTATGTATAAATATAGAGGTTCTCCATCGGATGGCTTGGCCAACATTGGCGGTGAGGTTAAGTATGCTTTTAGGTCTTCGAAAGCCTTATCGCATTCTTCATTCCACTCGAAGTTCTTAGATTTACGTAACAGTTTGAAGAATGGTAAACTCTTATCAGCAGATCGTGAGATGAATCTATTCAACGAGATAATCTTCCCAATCATGCTTTGAACATCTGAGAGCTTTCTTGGTGGATGTAGATCGGTAATTGCTCGAATCTTTTCGGGATTGGCTTCGATGCCTCTTTCGTGGACGAGATATCCGAGGAATTTTCCCGATCGCACCCCACAAGTGCACTTGGCGGGATTCAACTTCATTCCATACTTCCTTAGAATTCCAAAACATCGATCAAGATGGTTGATGTGGTCCTCCTCCGTCATACTCTTTACGAGCATGTCATCTACATAAACTTCCATGATTTTCCCTATCAAATCTTTAAACATCATATTGACTAACCTTTGATAGGTTGCGCCCGCATTTCTTAAGCCAAAAGGCATGACAATGAAGCAGTAGACTCCTCGCTCGGTGATGAATGCTGTTTTATCCTGGTCTCTTTCATTCATAAAGATCTGATAAAATCCTTGGAAAGCATCCATCATACTAAAAAATACGAACCCCGCGGTTGAATCTACAAGCATATCGATCCGAGGTAACGGATAAGGATCTCTTGGACACAATTTGTTTAGATCCGTAAAGTCATTACACATTCTCCATTTGTTTTCGATCTTTTCGCCCTTAGAAACTAGGACCACATTACATAGCCATTCTGTGAACTTTATTTCCCTGATCTGACCCGCTGCTAGTAATCTATCGACCTCTGCATTGATTATTTTGTCCTTTTCGCGACCATGATTGCGCTTCTTTTGCCTTACAGGTTTTGCCTTTGGATCAATGTTCAATGAATGTGTTATCACCCGCGGGTCGAATCCAATTATGTCGTCTGAGCTCCAGGCAAAAACGTCCACGTTTTTCTGTAAAAATTCAACGAGCATGGTTTCCATGCCCTCGCTTAACTCTGTTCCGATTTTGGTGAATTTCTCAGGGGGTCCTGGAACTAGAGTTACTTTTTTGTGGCCAGGTGCTTGCACACTCATGTCGACATTTTTCCCTTTCTTTCCTTGTAATTTCTCGCAGTCGGGAATTGTGGTTTTTACACCAGGCTCCAATTCAGCTATTTTTCTCTTAATCGGGAGTTCGGGTTCCACTTTCTTTTTAATGCTTAAAGATGAATTATAGCATTCCCAAGCCATGTATTGATCGTTCCTCATTTCTCCTACCCCCGCCGCGGTTGGGAATTTTATCTTTTGATGGTAGGTAGATACAACTGCCTTGAAGATATTTAGGGCTGGTCTGCCTAATATGGCCTTATAAGCGAACGATGTGTCTACTACCAGGAATTTGATCATCCTTGTTACGTTTTTTGGTTTGCTTCCTAAATTCGTGCTCAGAAGAATGGTCCCAAGCGGAACGATCTCCGATCCCCCAAAACCGACCAAAGGAGTGGTTACTCGATCCAGACGCGGGTGACAAAGATTCATCCTCGTAAGAGCTTCCGACGAGATAATGTTTGCCGAGCTTCCATTATCGACTAGCACCCTCTTGACCTCAAAATTAGCGATTCGCAATGTCAATACCATGGAAAAATCCGGATCGTCTTCACTTGTGTCCCAATTAACATCCGAAGGTCGATCAGCCTCACTGAAGCTTATAACTTGATTTTCCATGGAGGGAAACTCCAGGGATAGAATTTCCCTCTTTGCGGAGACTCCAGCCTTTATCGACCTCAACGTTCTTTTTCTAGCATTTCTGCTATCTCCTCCTGCTGGTCCGCCAGCAATCATGTTTATCACTCCATTCGACCGTTCTTCGGTTTGATTTCGAGCCTGCCTTTGTTGAGTATCAAACTTTCGTGGGCTTCTTGACCTATAACGATTGTTATGATTGCCTCCTTTGACAAATTCTTTTAATTTTCCTTATGCGATTAGCTTTTCTATCTCAACTTTCAGTTGGTAACAATTTTCGGTGCTGTGCCCCCGAGCCCGATGATATCGACAGTACTGGTCATAACCTGGTGCACCTGGCCTAGCCTGAGTGATCCTTTGAGCCTCGGGAATCAAGTTTCCTTCTTCTAACACAGTTAACACTTCTTCCTTTGAACTGTTAAGTTCTGTAAACTGAATTTTTCCCGGTCTTGGAGGTCGAATTCGTTCAAAATGAGGTCCATAGGAATTCGATCCTTGGGGTTGATTCTTTGCCAGACTGATCCTTTGTTCAACCCTCCGTAGTCACCAGGTTTCGGGATGGGTGCCCGATCTTGTTTCCTGTTGAGAGGAAGGTTCACAGTGTGCGAACTTTTTAACTTATTCATCTCTTCCTGAATCATGTATTTCTCGGCAATTTCCATTATTCGTTCGAAGGATTTTGGTTGTTTTCTGCATAAGGCGTTTCCAAACTGAGTGCTCTTTGTTAGTTCAAACATTAGAGATGATAAATATTCGATCTGCGGGGTATCAACTTTGAGGAGTTCAATACTGAACCTTGCTAACCATTGTCTCAAAGTTTCTCCTTCCAATTGTTTTACGGTTCCCAAATGATTTGCTGGTAACCTCGGTTTCCTTTAGCTAGCAAATTGATGTTTTAATTTATCGCAGAATTTCTCGAAGGAAAATATGGAGTTAGGTGGCAACTTTCCGAACCAGTCGAGGGCAATTCCCTCAAAGGTAGTAACCATGATCTTGCAACAAAAGTCCTCAGAATGTTATATGTTCATCACATTAATAAAGCTGTTAATGTGTTCCCCGGGGTCGGTAGTCCCGTTATACCGTGGCAGCCTGGTCGTTATAGTTTCCGCGTTTCGAGCTTCGCGTATTTCTTGACAAAATGGCGAACAACGCATGATATTGTTTGAAACCTCCCTGTCTCGTGGATTTCCTCTACTCGGAACATTTCCTGCTCTCCTGGCAGCATGATTGGTATGAGGAATCTCTATCAGCGTACCCTCCTCTTCCAACTTCTTAGCTACTCTCTTCTGCACTATCCTTTCCAGTTCGGATTCAGTAATTCTTTTGTAGGTCGATCTTTGACCTCTGACAGCACCAGAAGGGTGGCTCCCCCAACTACTGAATCTTCCACATCATGAACTGACTTTGGTGGGATCTCTGCCCGAGCATTGATTTTTGATGGTGCGGCTCGAGGAGGGTTTAATGATGGCGTGTGCGATATTGATCGCAGTACACTATTCTCCTTTTGGATGTTCGAAGATGGTATCTCCGGTCTACCGTGAACTGCTGGCTGATCTACAGGTGATTGACCAGCCCTTCCGCTGTTCAGAAATTCCATGCACATCGTGCCTATAATGGACCTTAGATCACCGACAGTCGTGTGAATTGGAACATTATCCTGCGGAACAATTGGTGGAACCTCTTCTTGTTGAGCCGCGCGCGACATATTGTCGGGCTCATTGTTGACCGAATTTTGTGCTCCTGCTGCATGGGAGGGCTCTCCTCTGATATACGTATTTCTCCTCGTAGTAGGCATATTTCGATCTAATACTCGAATAATGCCCCACGGTGGGCGCCAATTGATCTTACACGTTTTCGTTAGTTCGATAAGGGTGGTGTGAAATGCCGTGCTAATGTATGTAAATGGAGAATAAAGATCAATAGTATTATATTCAGGATGATTGAGTACAGATTACAAGAATTGGGAGTCCTATCCGAGCATTATTGGATGCCGTACAAGCTAGAGGGTGAAATACATATAATCTAGCCTATGCTATTATTCCCAAGTGAGTCCGAGCAGCAGTCTCGAAGGTAGAGCACCTGGGAAGTTGTGTCGTCGTCATAAATGCTTGGGATATTTATAGTTGAGACCCTGGACCAGGTGAACCACCCACATGTGTGTATTACTAAGCCCACAGGACTGGGCCTGAGGTCGGCCCAACAGTGACTTTGGATCCTGAATTTCCAAAGTAGAGTCAGCGTAGGATTCCTGTGCTTTGGGCTCGAATTTATGCTCACGAGATCGAGAATGATGAATTCCGACCTCACTAGGCCGTAGTAATGTTTGGGTCCAAGTTACCCCTCATCAAGTCCTATGGCATTCTCACAGAAAGAAAAAAAAATGCTTTGAAAACTTAAACATGCCAATTAATTTGAAACAAAAAAATTTGACAAATGTGCCAACTAATATGAAACAGTGGGAGTAACATGTTTATGATTTTTATGCATATAAATGACCAATTTATATCCCATTAACTGACATTTATGAGTTTTTTCAAAGAAAAACACATTAGGGTGCAAAATGCCATAGAAAATTATAAATTATATTTTTATGGTGCAGAGTGCCAAAATAATTGGGGGTGAAAAGTTCCAGATTTTTATATTTTTAGGGTACAAAGTGACAACATTCTATATTTTCAAGGTGCAAAGTGCCAAAAAAATATTTAAAAATGACTATTCTACCCTTCTACCAATGAATTTTCTCACCAAAATACACACTAGGATACATAGTGCTAAGCAAATTATATTTTCAGAATGCAAAGTGTCAAAACCCTATAATTTCAGAATGCAAAATACCAAAAACCCGATACTTGACAAGAAAATCTCATTTAAAATCATTATGTTATAGATCTAATCCGATTATTTTAGTATTTTAGAACTAAGTCTCAGTTTAACTATCTAAAAAAATAAAATAGCTTGCTCCAGGGCTTATCTCCAACTGGCTGACCAACAATTCATAAGGCTTTCTCCAGCGGCAAGGGTGGGGGTTCGAATCCCATTTGGATCTTGGATGGAAGCATTTCTATGGGTCTATATAAGAGTCATTTGTGGTGAAGACCTCTTTGTGCGCAGAGTGTACAACAGTATGGTGGGATCCCGAGGCTTGGTGGAGGCACATCCTGCGATTTACATCCTTCAGGGTTCTAGGGCAAGGATTCTGAGGGTCCAGGATTAGCCTAGTGTAAGCTTGTACACCTGGGTTATCAAAATGGTGGGATCCCGAGGCTTGGTGGAGGCACATCCTGCGATTTACATCCTTCAGGGTTCTAAGGCAAGGGTTCTGAGGGTCCAGGATTAGTCTAGTGTAAGCTTGTACACCTGGGTTATAAAAAAAAATAATAATAAATAAAATAGCTAAGCAAAAACAACAAGCTGAGTTGCAGTTAATACTTGGAATATTATCCATTCCAAATAACTAAAAGGAAAAATAAATTATCTTCATCATCGACAAAATTGTAAATTTCATCCTAAACTAAATCTGCTTTTTAGATATCGTCCTACACTTTAGATGAGTATCAATTTTAGTCCCATAATTTAGAAGATTTAGTGGATTTTATCCCTTCATAAATTTTTTCGATGAAAATCATCGCATAGTTGCCAACTCAACAATTTCGTGTTAAGTAACTTTCCACGCAGACTTATACAAATTGACAAAAAATAAGCATTGCAATTTTCAATCCCATAAAATCTATTTCTTTCGTTTTTCATCTCATACCATAACACAACAGAAAATTTAGTTTGTTACGATTTCTCTTTTCTTTTCTTCTAGTATTTACACATATTTAGAAGAAATTTGCAAAAAAAAAAAAATCTTCGTGCAATATAATCGTTGGGGAAAATAAAAAACTTAATCCAACTTTGCACCCTACAAATAGGAGCATTTTCCACTTTGTACCCTACAAAAAAAAATTTTCCACTTTGAACCCTACAAACCACTATTTCATTTCAGATTGCACCCTCAACCATTTTCAGCCCATTTAAGTCGTCTGGGTAAAGGTATATCCGTCCATTCACATTATTAACCACCCTAATTTCCCCTCAAAAACAATATATGGGCAAAATTGACATATATATCACCATAATATCTTAAAAAAAAGCTGAAAAATAGATAACAAATTTTATAGGTTCCATCATTTCTTCTTCAAATCAAGTCCAGAGCCGTCTTTTTCTTTTTTATGTTCGAAGAAAAGTGTGTTGAGTGCTTTGTGTTTACCATGTTCTCAATTTCTCATATAATCTTACGTTTGATTCTCATTTTAAATCAATTGGAGAAGCTCATAGCCTACTTTAATCTCTTTCCATGTTATTTCAAACCAATGGGACCACAACAACATTATTGATTATTATAACTAATAGAAGATAACTTCACAAATTCATTAATACCCATATAAAATGTCTTCTTATATGTCGGAGTCTACCCATAAGTTTGATTAGGAATTCACTATGAAAATCCAATTATTTTTTAAAATTTGTCTCAATTAAAATATCCAAGTTTTTTTATAAAAAAAAGTTACTTTTAGAATATTTAGTTTTTTCAATTCTGTTAATAATATTATTTTCCTGAACATATATTATGTATAAAAGACCTAATAATGTAAGTTAAACAAAATAGAGTCAAATAACATTATAAGAATTCTTCAGATTAAGTCAACCTAATTCTTGAAAAAATAAGAATTGTTGGTCCCAAGTGGTCAGATGAAGTCTAGAGGGGGGGTGAATAGACCTCATAAACTTTAAAAATTTTCTTTAACTTCTCTTCTATAAGTAGAGTTCGCTCATCAACTAAATAAGATGACTAAGCTGATTTTGCGCTTGGCTTATCAGCAGAGTAAGCTGATCTTATTCGTGAGACTACTATGCTGATTTAGCACTTAGCTTATTCAGTGGAGTAGACTACTATGCTGATTTTGCTTATCAAGCTTATATAATCAGAGTTTCAAACAATGATGCAGCGGATAATGTTTACGTGTTTTTCAAACAATGTTTTTAACTCAATTAAACTTTTAAAGAACAAAGAAAGTTTTACCCCAAGTTGGAAATTCCTCAATTTAAAAGACTCTTCTTTTAAAGTATTTACTTACCTTATGAGATATGCAATGCAAGACAAATAAAGTAAATAACACAAGGAATTTTTATAGTGGTTATACAGGAACAAATCCTCTTAATCCACTCTTCCAAGTCACTTAGATCTTGGGTTATACTAGAAAACACAAAGTAATCCGTATACAATGCTTGCGCCAAACAACAAATGAAATGGCCGCAAGTGCGTAATAGGAAATCACAAAGAAGTCCTATTCTCCGAAGTAATATCACTCACAAAGATGGATATCTACTCCTCACAACACTCAGTTGAATATCACTCAGATATACAAGGGTTTAATCTTGTTCTTCAACAATCAGCTTCGTCATAAGATGACTCCGCTTATGATAAGATGACTCAACTGATGGATTCTTGCTCTAAAGATTTGATCTTGAAAGTGTGCAAGTCTCTCTTGAATCTTCAGTTTACCATCTATTTATACTCTTGGATTTGTAATTTTGCATGTTGAAGGTTGGCAAAATTGCATTTTAGTCCTTGAGCAACGGTCATAATTTGAATGGTAACTTTTGCAGATTGTCGCACTGTTCACTGTACACTCTGCTGTACTTTCTATCAGCAGCATTTAATGCACTTAGCTTGTTACCGTTGGAGAGCTTACTGACCGATTTTACTTAGCTGATGGGATCCACTCCGCTGATGATCACTAGTCTGATGCATAAGTCTGATGCACAAATCTGATGCACTAAGCTGATGCACAAGTCTGATGCACAAATCTGATGCACTAAGTTGATGCACAAGTCTGATGCACAATTTTGTGACAGTAGTCCGATGCACAAAGCTGATCACTAGTCTGATGATCACTCATCTTTTTCCACTAAGCTGATTTTTACTAATCTGATTTTCAATCTTCCACTAATCTGATTTTCACTCTTCTCATAAGATTGAATCTTCATTTCTTGAATACTTCTGTTCTTGAATGATTTTCTTTTAAACCAAGTATCCAATCTTCAAAGGTTTACTAAGCTTCAATAACTTAGTTGATGACACTTTTTTGTTATCATCAAAACCTTTAACTAACTTATTTAACTCAACTGATAAGATCACTTAGCTGTTCTTGAGTTAATAAATTCTTCCAACAAGAATGTAAGTTATGAAAAATTTGGATAGTTTACAAATAAGGTCTTGTCATTATTTATACTAACCAACTTCTCAAACGGACAATATATATTAACTTGATACATAGCTAAGAATGATTCTCTAAAACAAATTAATAGAAAATTATATGTTATTTCTATGTGCTTGTCTAAAATTCCCTAATTTAAAATTTTGTAAATACTATGGAGAAAAATCTAGAACTACAAAATAATGTGTAATTATTGAAACTTATTGTTTTTTTATTTTATTTCGGAATTACGGATAGTTTTATCAAACCGAACCGCTAACACCAAAATTATATATTTGATATTTTATTTTTATTTCTACTGAAGTATTTAATGACTTTTTTAACCATTTAAAAGTGTATCCCATTTCAAATCAAATTATATTTCTCCTTCTCACTAAAAGCCTAGCCCCCGTTCCTTGTTTTTCATTTCGCTGAAGTTTGTACGTTCGTCCGCGGTTCATCTCTTGGCAAGAATTCCCCATGGTCAGTTAATTAGGAAAATCACATTTTTTTTATCATTTGTTTACAAAAAAAAAAAAAAAAAAAAGGGCCCCAAAATTATAGTTTTCATTTTTTCTTTGAGGGAAAACACTTTTGATACCAAACTTTGGTCCAAAAGTACATTTCATACCATGATGTATACCCTCTTGACACATTTAGCTTTTTTGTCAATTTTCACGTGTCGTGTCCGTTAAGTCGACAATGGGAGGGAAAACAGGCACGGATTTTAAAGACCACCATTGTTAACTTAACTAGCACGTACTGAATTCCACCCGAAAATTGATCAGGAAAACTAAATGTGTCAAGAGAGTGAATAATGGTATAAAATGTATGTTTTCGAAAAGCTTTGTATCAAATGTGTTTTCTGGACTAAAGTTTGATATCAAATATTTTCTTTGTGCCAAACCATAATGAAAACGACAATGAATTTTGTTGGGATAATGTACAATTTTGTAAATAATCGAACCTATCTAGATATCATAAATCGGTACGGTTTAACCTAAAGCATGACCCTAGTTTAGGAACATGTGTTTTAACTTAGTTGAGAAAGCATAAAGGGTTAATATGGAAGTAGTTTGACTGAGTTTGGTCTTGGTTTGGTCTCAATAAGTGGTCTCAAAAGTTTGGCGAAACTTTTGAAACTCGATTTGGATAATGGTTTCAATGGAATATTGAGATTATAAAATATTATTAAATAATAGTTAGTGAGTTTTGAAACATTGATATTTGATTTGGATTGGAGTTTGGTTGTAGGGGTTTGGGGGAGAAAAATAGATAGTAGGTATCAAATCAATAACTTTATATGTGTAAATGGTAGATGACAGATGTCAAATCAATAATTTTATAGGTCTCAAGTAAGTTTGTGTAGGTTTCGTTTTGAATTGAAACCTAGGTTTGAGCTGAGATTTGTTCAAACTCTTTACCATATGGAGTTTGACCCGATTTGAGTGAGATCAAAACCAGGCAAACTCATTCCATATAGACCCAAAGATTCTACATTTACATCATATTTATTGATTGATTTTGACAAACTAAAAATTGACTCAATTCACTTACATAATTCATATAATTATATCCACAATATTTGTAGTATTTACTTTTGTTAAAAGAAAAGTTTTAGAATTAAATATTATTAAAACATGTTAAAATTAATGTTAAATAAAAATACTTCGAATAAAAAGTTGATTTGTCATTTATGTATCCATAATAAATATGTTAATAGGAGAAAAAATGTAAATATTTAATATATATATATACCTTTACATTTTTTAAAAGAAATAAAATAGATTTAATAATATAACTATATGTGTGAATTATTTACTTTATTTGCTCTTTAGATTTTATGATTGAGGTAAAGAGATTGATATATAATACTGAGAGAGAGAAAGATAAGATACACATAAAAAATTGGGATGTTATTTCTTTGGATACAAAACCCACGTACAAAAGATGTGGAATAATGGATATACATTACAATTAAGTTCCGGAACTATAAAAGTAACAATAGCAAAACCCACTAATATCTAAAATTTTCAACAATTTTTTATTTATTTGTAAAATAAATGGGACCCTATTTTAATTTTCGCCTAGAGCACCTGATATGTCGTGAAGAAGGTTAATAGCCTCTTTTAATCTCTCTGCATGTTCTTTTTTTACCATGTTTCTTGCATTCCTACACTCATATAAAAACATTGGACAAGTTATTTAATATATAAGAAAACACTAAAAGGCATACATACATAGATGACAGCTAAATGCTAACCTCTTATCATTTTCTTTCTTTCTTCCTAGTTCCTCAACAAGTTTCTTTAACCTCCTCAAGATAGCTGGTGATTTGCACATTACTTTTACGCCCTTTTCGCTCATACATATTCTCTTCAACAATTCAGATGCAATGAAATATCCCTCTTCTTTGTTTCTGATGAAAGAAAAAAGGCAAAAAAATGGATCCATTAATTTTAAGGAACTACACTATTTATAATCATAGTGAAAATAGAACTCAAGCTCATACCGTAGGAACTCCAAAAAGATTATCTCTATACATCCATGATTCTCGACAAGTGTTTCAATTAAGTGGGGATAACGAGAAAGGTTCCTTAGAGTAGAAAGTGCATGCTTTAAAACTTGTTGTTCTGGTATGCTCCTGCTTACAGATTGGATTTGTTTGAGTAAAGTTCCAATGGCACCAGCAGCAACAAGAGCCTCACAACATTTTTGTGAATGTTCTGTAGCCACATCTGTTACATAAAATGAAATGAATCAATCATGTTCTTAATTTAAAAAAAAAAAAAAAAATACTTTATATGCACAGTATAAAAGTTTAACCTAAAGTTGCACAGGTACGCAAAATGCCGCTGAGACTTTTCATATTGGGAAGTTCTGATAATGCTTCAAGAAGTCTGTTTATTAAGCGCATACTATCGTCTACATTTGCAGCAGTTTTTTGCATTCTCAAACGCAAGTCCAGCACCTGATCTCTTGCATCTTTACGTGCAAGGTAACCTTTCCAGTATGACTGTCACTCGAATTCCGAGACCTTTAGGTTAGTTAAAGAAAATGAAAGCAATAACCGCAACTATGACGATCAAAAGTGAAAATAACTCTCACTTGAATCACTACTACTCGCATCTTTTCTTTCTTAGCCATTCGTCTTGCCATCAATCCTCGAAAGTGTGATTGGATAACAATTGCCGACTTTGTTTTCAGTTTAACTTGAAGAACCTCTCTCCACCATCTTTGCAACTTCACAACCGATTGCATGAATATCTTTAATTCAAGAACATGGAAGCTATGCTCTAAAGTCTTACGATAGCAAGAAGCACCTGCAATTAGCACATAGTCGAGTTTAAAAACAAGGTAATCCAGATTCAGAAGAGTCATATATATAATAATAATTATTAATTGAAAAATTAAATACCTAGAAGCCTTTTCCTAGTAATTTCCCCCCTCACAAAACGTTGGATATCAACTGCAGCATGCCTTTGAGAAAGGAATGCTTTGTGAAGGTTCATGCAATGGAAAGCACTTTGGATCCTCCTAGCTGAGTCCTCCTTCAACAACTCATTCCTTTGCAACCACCCACAGCTGTAACTCTGAACCATATCAGCAAAATTACACATTCAACCACATTATATCTTGAAAAATCAACAGCATTATGATTTTTTACTAAAAAACCCATGTTACCGTTGGAAACCAACTAATCTTTGATCAATTATTCATGTTTGCATAGTACTACCTAGACAATATTTTTTGGAGACAATGTAGGTTCTAAACACCTAAAAGAGCATTGATAATTCACTGTAGACTGTCAAATAAATTAGTATGTTGTGAGCCTCGGGGGTTTCACACTGTAATTATTGCTTCAAAGAAACCATGTAATCACATAATGTTGTCTTGAATGGTTGGTAGCAAGCAGTGTGGAAGAGGCCAGAAGGAAAGCCAAGTGAAATAGCACTGAATCAAGATCTAGAATATGTGATTAGGAACTTCAGCAGAATATATGATCCAGTAGCAAGTTGAGAATTAAGAAATTTTGATAAGTACTGAAAGTCGAATAAAAGATATCATACTATTTAAAACACAATATGTTATACTTACTTGCATACTTATAAACATATGCTTTTCCCTATAAGCTTTTTTGCGAGCCATCCATCCACGAACATGAGACTGAATAACAACTGCAGATGCACTTTCCACTCCGTGAATCAAATCTCTCCTACTCATTCTTATTGCTTGCATGTGGCATGCAAAACTCTTCCTCATTAACCAACCACGATAGTGACTCTGGATTTTAGTTGCAGCAGAGTGCTAAAGATAAAGCCAAATAGTATGTGGTTCAGTAGTAAGTTGAGAAGAACTCAAATACCATAAACACTCTCCTGTTTCCTAAGAGAGATTGAATAAAATATTATACTTATATAATTAAACAAATGTGATAACTTACTTGCCCCAAAATAAAAGTTTGCTTTACCCCAAACGCTATTCTGCGACTCATCCATCCACGAACATGAGACTGAATAACAATTGCAGATGCATTTTCCACTCTGTTAATCAAATCCCTCCTACTCTTCAAACTTCGGAAACTCCTTTGAATTGTTCTTATTGCTTGTTTGTGGCATCCAAAATTCTTCCTCGTCAACCAGCCACGATAAAAACATTGAATTTTAGTTGCAGCAGAGTGCTGACTTTTGATAGATTTGCGAAGATGAATTTTTTCCAAGAATGCTGAATTCTAATTGCTGCTACTGCCTGGAGATGACTCACTATATCTTCTTCAGGCATAATTAAACCTTCCTTTTAGATGTGAACCTTTGAATAAACACAGACCTCACATTCCAACCACGAATGCAGCTCTGAATGACAATCGCAGCATGCACGAGATCTTGATTACGCACTTGATAACCCAAGGTACCTCCTTTATCATACCTCTTACTAATCCAGTCCCTTGTGGCCTTTTGAATTATGATGATTGACTTTTTCATTTTCCTAAAGAGATTCCTATCAACCATAAAGGTAACATTCGTTTGAAACGTCTCCAGCTGCTTACTCCTAGCTGTATGGTTATAAATCAGAAACTGTAGAAAGGAGAAAAAAAACAAAAACATGTATGTAAGATATACGCACAGGATAATGATACTTGCTCACTCCTTGTTCTGAGATCCTTTACAGGTACTTTCTTTTTCACTAAAAAGCAAGCCAATGCGGCACTTTGCAGGACTAAAGCTGCATCTATTATTCTCAAATAATTTCGGCGTTCAACTAATCGCCTAAAATGAACCTGTATCACTGTTGCAGCATTCTCTGAAAACTTACAAATTTATTGTCAGAACAGTACTAATAAATGACTCCAATGCTAAAAATCAAATAATAAAGAGAATCACACTTGAAACTGCACTTCTAAGTTTGATTAGAGTAGAGAAGGTTCAGAAGAACTGTCACTGTTCACAGAAGGTAAAAGATCCTGAAATTTTGCCTAAATTGAAAAAATAAATTCATTGGTATGCTAATAAGTAATAACACATTTAAAATGTTTGTAACGTTCAATCAATTACTGGCACCTAGTTGGACATACTTTTAGAAATTTTAACAAAAATGTTAAATTCAAAATTATTTACCTTTAAACAAATAAAGAACAAACAAATATAACCATCTTTCTGAAAAAATCTGAAGACCATCTTCCTTTAAACCAGCAAAATCTCATGATACTTACCTCTTTGAACATTGCTACTCTTTCTACTAGTTAAGAAGCATTCCACAGAGAAAGCAGCAGGCTTTAAATTGCAATTGCCATTCTGCTGAGCCATGTCTTGCCACCAAGTCATTATCGTCTTAAAATCTCTCGTAGTTTCTGCATTTAACAGATATAGTAAATCAACGTCTAATAAGAGTACAAGATCTGATTATAGATCATGAAACTCCCATAATTTGGAATATATATTAAATGATATATTACAAAGATTAGGGCCTAATATTCATTGCAGAGAAGCAATTTTAAATGTGTTCGAAAGTTTTTCTACACCACCCAAAGGCTAGCTGATTTTCCAAAAAAATTGATAATTTAAGACACACCTAGATCGTTGTTCAACTTGGTACTTAAGCGTCTGCTGACTGGACTTTGGCAAGTGAAACCCAGCAATTTGTGAAAATTTAGTTTATCCTGGAAAAAAAACCAGAGCGCCAAATGATATCTGATGCCAACTTTTAAGGTTATGTAAAGCCTTAATATTACCATGTTTCTTTTAACAAGTAGCTGAACTGAAAGAAACACCAAGAGGACAAGTACAGTCTTTCCATTACATGCACCATTATGTTCCAGTATGTCGCTTACTTGTAAAACCTGAAAGTGGCAGTCTCATGCACATTAGTCCGATGAAATGGCAAAAAACACCACTTTCCATAACTGATGGTGCAACATGTTTGTATAGAGAATCTTCATAGTATAACTTCACTATCATGCAGACAAGTTACAGCATGGGTTGTGGTAATAACCCCTGCAACTGACTAAAACATTACAAGTTACAACTAAACTAAAGTAGCCTTTGATTAGAAGATATTAGGTATACTTAGCCAGAACATGGATCACTTTGCTACTACTATGAAGTGTCCAGTTCCAGTTACAATCAAAATGATGATTGATTTATTGCCTACACAATTCATATAAGTAAATTGCTCAGTCACAGTTCATTTCCAATATTGTTTTTTACATGAAAAATGTGACAACTACTTATACACTTAATGATGCAGGAGCATCCAAGACGATCTATCTTTTTATTAGTTTTTTTAGGATTATGATTTTTATTAGTTAGTTATTTAGTTTCCTTGTTTTTTGTGATTTAGTTTCTATAGGAGTCTAGGAGTTATTTAGTTTCCTTAAGAGTTTTATTTCCTTTCAGTTGCCTAGGATTAGAGTCTTATAAAAGGAGTTGTAATCTTCACTATTTTCAAATATTGATGATTATGAGTTTTTGAAAAAGAAGAGATTTGTTCTCTCAAAGGTTCATGGGTGCCTATTTCTCGTGTTCTTGTAGCAAATTTATCTGATGGAACTTGCCTGCAGAATAATCACTATTCTGCTCGGCTTCACTTAAGGCATGAGTATCTGACTTGAAAACAGTTCTGGAACAGAACACACCAAGAGCGGATCCAAACTAAGAAATTTTATTGCTTATCCTTCATATACCTATACACTCAATTAGAATTAAGATGCAGCAAAGGCATTATTAAAATTATGACTCATGCGTGATTATTCCTAGCTCAGATCTATCAATGCATATTAAATTTTTTGAATCATTACCTCTGGAAAGTTTCCTAACAAAGATGTTAACTTCTGAGAAAGTAGGAAGTTGTGCACTGCATCAGTGTATTCAATTGCTGACATAATTGAAACTTCTCCCTTTCTTCCATCTGAGCCCTGTGAAACCATACTAAAATAATGTTGAGATCAATCAAATTATGCAGAATCAAAAACTGGAATGAGATTTATAACAAACCTCCTTAAAAGAACACAAACAGTCATGTTCTTTGCGAAAGTAGAAATCAAGCAAGCACCACATGGCTTTTCCATCCATTAAGGAAGAGTGACTTTCAATCTTGAACTCATAAGTTTCACAAACTGCCTGAAAGGAATAATGTTTCTGTTTGTAACTTGAAAACATTTGAAAGTATAGTACCGAACAGCACGGGGAACATGTGCAGAAAAATGCAACTCAAATATACAGAACCTCTAAGAGCTTCTTTCCTCAATCCACATATTTAATGTGTATATAGAAATTCCCAGGTTAACATAATTTTTTCTGTTTAATTCCTAGCATGTCTTGAATCAGTTTTTGGTCAATATATTGCCTTTTCAAACCTGATTCTTATATAGGAAAAGGAGGAGATCTGAGGACTGAGGTACTGCCACAAAGAAAAACACAGAGAATCTCATTTGAATAAGCATCTAAAGTCCGTCTCTTTTTTCACCTCAATTTTCATCCTGCACTTACTCTCGGTGATTGAACAATTTTTATAACCAAGACAAGATGCTTAAAAGAAGTATATTTGTGGAGTTGACTAACACCTGAATCCATCCAAGAAGCAAATCCAAGAGTGTTTGAGTACTTTGATTGTCCTGAAAAGCAGTGGAGACTAAATGAGACTTATGAACAATGGCGGATTGAATACTAACGAAAACACTTCTATCTAAGTACTACCTGAATTATTTGAAAGCATAAAAGCGTAAATAGATCCAGATTTGCATATGTCACATGAAGATTTTTATGGACATTCTCTCTCACAGGCAGTAATAGAAACAATAGGGAAATTGAAGCATACCACAACATCTCCCCGAATATTTGAAATTTCTTCTGCTAAAAGTCTTCTGTTGATTAACAGAGGCAACTGCAGAAACAGAAGTGTTAAATGAGCAAATTACCCCAATCTTTAGTGGCAGATCAGTCCCAATTCAGACAAAAAGAGAGACTGACCAAAATATATATTTCCTGATCTTAGCAGCAAAAGAAAAAAATCTAATTGGCTCCAATGATAGAGTTATGAGGTCAGGAGACACAAAATAAGACATAAGGAGGAATATACAAGTACCTGTAGGTGAACAAATATATTCCAAAGTAACGCAAGTGTAAGCTCCTTGTCTCCATTAACAACATCTTCTCCAATAACTTCAGTTCCGTCTTCATCAACTAATGGTACACCTGCCTGCCTTAGATATTGCAATGCAGTATCACAATTAACCAGTCTCTTTTTCGGAGTATCAGATGGAACTACCACTTTCTGTCCAATCAAAGTAAAGAAATCAGAACATCATTACCAAAAAACTTGAGATAAGACAAAGTGACAAACCAATTATCTGTACAATACAATACACCAGACCATTAGAATGGAAGAATCATGTTTTAAGAGTTCAATTGCTCTGCAAAGGCGAACACCATCTTGGAGATCTTCGAATAAATCAGTGACTTTGAAATCATACTCAATCAAAGGACTCTGCAGAATAAAACGATTACTAAAATTTATGCAAGTAAAAATTAATAAGGAAAAAGGTATGGTCACGCTCCAGTTTTTCCTTAACTATGTCAACATAGAGTCACGCTCCAGTTTTTCCTTAATTAAGTTAACATAGAAAAATTTATGGTCACGCTGCTTACCTGCTGATAAGTTATTTTATATCCAACAATGGCAAGATGTGTGAGAAGATTACCTTCCCCATGCATCACATCAGAAGATAGAAAATCTAATTGGTGAAAAAAAGCAAAAAGAAGTCAAGCCAAAACTAATAGTTAAAGTATTACATGATAAACAAATTACACAAGAACATATCACATTAAAAAAGGTAAAATTTACCAATAACAAGTTGCCTGCTTGATTTAATATTGGATTTTAAAGAGAACAGCAGAGGTGATCCACCATCCAGTCCATCAATACCATATTTAAGGGGAAGACTTGTATGAGATTTGGCTCTATCAAGTATGATAACAAGCAACAAAAATCTCTTCAAGATGACATTTCCTAACTTTTCATAGTAACCCGGCCTGTATAATCCCTCTACCAGCTTGTTATAAGCATAAGCTTTAGCTAGACCAGTGTGACAGAGAAATTGGTTTTCAATAACCATCCTTAAGAATGCACTTTCTTGCTCGGAATTGACATCACCATTTGGCAACAAGGATTCACCCCCCAATATTATGTATAACCCAATTCGAAGCCATATTGGGTTATAACACATGAGAATTTTCAAGGCTTTCTCCTTAATGCCTACATCACTTACTATGGGACAACTTGCCTTCATCTTTAGCCGTCCTTCGTCAATGTTCTAAAAGGAAACAGAAACAAAAATGTAAGGCAATCACATAAAACCAATGTAAATTGATGCCAAAGAAGAATATGATTTCCACCACAATGACTCAAACGCAATGCTAAAACTGGAGAACTCTATGTTAACATAATTAAGACAAAAAGAGATCAAAAAATCATTTTTACCCTAGACTCCTATCTTTCATTACATTCATATAAGTCATTACTTCACCTAAATACCTCTGATATATTACTCCATCATAAGTTACAACTTTCAACAACAGCATAAATCTCAACAAATGCACATCCCAGGTTCTCAAGAACAAAATTTACTCTTCCAACAATAAATTGCAAGAAAGAACAGTGGTATGACCATAAAGGTCTGGCATGTGGCAAACACAATTTGGACCAAAACAAAAAAACATAAAAACTTTCATTAGATATCTAAGTCATCATTAAACTTACTATGAGACCTTCGCGTAACATTTGTTAGCTCAGATAAGCAAAAACACTGCTAAAAAGTACACACTAGTAAAGTATTTCTAGCACTAGAGTTCAACCATGTAGCAGAAAAAATCACAAAACCAGTTCAAGCAACACCCTTGACAACACATTTTCTCGATGCATTGTTCACATTATTAAGCGAGTCACAATAAATAGGCCATTTTCACAATATAAATTGAAAGTTAGAAAGACAAACCTTTGTAACTTGAGCCATTGCTTCAAAAATATCCGCACTGTCACCCAAGCTCAAATACATCCTCATTCTCTCCTTCAAATCTTCAAAGCTACATATATCCTGCAACGAAGCCCGCAGTTTTGAAAACTTGGAATCCAAAAATCGATTACTTTTCCCTCCATCATCACTCCACAACAAATCCCTCTGCCTTTTCGGGCCTCTCCATGGCCCATCGACTCCCACACCACGACCCGACCCACTCTCCCTCTTCCCATTGTTCACCAACACTTCCTTACCCCCTAAACTAAAATCAAAACCAACATTTTCTCCAGTAAAGTTCGCAGGATCACAACCACACGAACTAGGGCTTTCGAACAAGAAATTAAGCCATACAGTGAGCGACCTCGAAAGCGATTTCAGAGATTTTTCTTTCTCGTTCTGAGCCTTCCGTGCAGACTTGACTTGCTCTAGCTCAAAGGCTTTTAGCTTACGAGCTGCTTTTGATTTCACGACGGTTCTGCGCGAAGAGGAAATTGGGGAGTTTTTGGATGCAGTGAAGAATTGGGGAGAGCAGTGGAAATTGATAGGAGTTTTTGAGGGATGTTTGGGGGTTTTAAAATTGGAAATGTCTTTGAAGATTGATTGAGGGTTTGGCAATGGTGAAGGGGGGTGAGGATTTATAGTTCGTTTCTTCGGTTTTATTGATGATTCCATTGTTGGAAATTTTTCAATTTCAATATTAATTGGATCTGGTTTCTTCTGAAAATTGTCTGAAGAGGTAAAGGAAGGGGGTGAAGTTTTACCGCTTGGGATTTGAATTTTAAATGCCAAACAGAGTCGCGCTTCATTGATGGGAGCATTGGGAGGTGGCCCAGAGGACGATATTGCCCTCGGTATATGCTTTTTTCTTTTTTTTTGTTCTTCTGTGCTTTTTGCTTGATGATAGATTATTTAGTACAACCGCTGCACCACGTCATTAAGTATACGTGGTGCAGCCCACCAATATATTTGAGACATGTGGATTGATATCCTATGTTTTAAGCATGTTCCCAAAAAATAGGGATTCAAAAAATTGTGTTCATATTGCCAGAACATGGGTGATGTGGATTATTTAATCCACATGTCCCAAGTGTATTGGTGGATTGCACCACGTGTACTTAATGACGTGGTGCAGCGATTGTACTAAATAAAGTCAAGAATTTATGTTTTACTTTTTGTATTTAGTTTTCTAGTAATCACTGTTAGTCATATCATTTTTATTTAATCAACGGGTGATTGGTCTAGTGGAACGGTTCGAATCCCTGTTGGGAAGGTTCACTTAATGTGCCCGACCCGCCTCGAGAGGAATTAAACCCTTGGGAAATCAAAAAAAAATATAATTTTTATTTACAAAGAAAAATAACTGTGCATAATGGTATTTGCATATACAGTTGTTTACAATTCACAAATCACTGAAAATTAATGCTGACAAATTTAATATATTAAATTTTGTGGTAAACTTATTTTACATACAAAGTTATAATTAAGTATGATTCTCAGAAGAAAAAAACAACCAAATTATTGAATTTAAAAGATTAGAAATTATATTTAACTCAAAAGAAAAAATATGAAAATTTGAGACTAAGAAACATTTATACTTTGTTTTGTTGGTCCAGATTTTAAAAGGTATTTGACAATAAAAAAATTGAAATCCGTTTTCGTATATTAGTTTTTACTAAAACTAATTTTTGTAGAAAGTTCCACACCCAACTTAAAGGCTAAGCTAATCATATTACAAAAATATATAACCAATAAACAAACCAGACTCATATCTCATCCCATACCATTTAGCCTCCATTTGTAGCAAAAGGCTGCAGGCCAAGGCTTGATTTAAATTATGCTTGAAATGTGTTTTGCTCACATCATCATGATCACGATGTATTGGATTAATTTTTTACTGGTATAAGTTTTTTATAGTTTAATATTAATGATTGATAATTAATTTAGTTATAAATGAATAGATTTCTGCTTTCATGATGTAATTTGTATTACTAGAAAATTTGTTAATAAACTTTTGTTGGAAAAAGTGAGTTAATTAACTATTTTGGACGTATTTTAAGTGGGACCTATTTTGAGAAAAAAGTTGGGTCTTCACGGAATTATATTCTACTTCCGTGAGTAGATTAAAACGGTATATGACATGTCCAAATCGGAATACACGTGAATGAGAAATTTAAGCTTAAAGTTCACATATGTAATGGGAAGAAATGGAAAGAAATTAACTTATCCCACATTTAAAATGGGGAAATTCTTACCCAGACCAGGTTTGGCCGAACCCAAAGCAACTACATGGCAAGTGTAATACACTTGCTTTGGGATTGGATGTAACTCCCAGGAGAGTGACCAATCACAAAGCAAGTGCAATACACTTGCTTGGTGAATTTTCCTTTAAAATGTGGTAAGGAAAACTTAGGTTTATATATGATTTCTAAACCATAATAGTTTGTTTGGTTGTCAAGAAAGTGAGGGAAAATTGTAGGGAAAGGAAAAGGAAAGGAAAAGGAAAAGGAAAAGAAAGTCATTTTCCTCTACATGTTTGGTTGTCAGGAAAATTATTTTCTTGCAGATGTTTGGTTGTCAAGAAAATTTTGAAATATAATATTTTTGATAAATATTTTTGTTTGATTATGAATACTTTCAAAATTATAAAATATATTAAAAGTTATTTCAAAATAAAAGTTATCAAATCGAGTAATTGAATCAAATAAAAAAAATTAGAATAACTGAATATATTTTACTCGGGAAAGTTTATCTATCCATGTAGATATATGATATATTATCATATATCTACATTACACGTTTATATATATATATTAGTAAAAGTTTTAGTTTTTCTTTGGTTGAGATTTATGTAAAAATTAGTTGATATTGTCTTTTGTTATTTGTATTTTTTTATTTCAAGATAGGATTTACGTTTTCTTTGTTAATAAAATATTTTATGAATAATATATAGATTAATTTGACCCTATTGTATATTTTTTAGTCACCGAATTTATATCAATTTTCAAAATTAACAAGGGATTATCGTTAATTTTTAAAGTTAACAGGGGTTACTGATAATATTTTAGGTAAAAGTGGTGCTTTTGCGTCATTTTGTGGGGGTATAATTGTTATAATGACTTGAGAGGGTACTTTTTTGCTAATAATAAATAAGCACAAAGGGGCTTTTGATAGAAAAAAATCACAAATGGAGAATTATGATAGTTAGACAAAGTACAAGGGGAGTTTTGCAATTTACTAAAAACTTTTCCCCGGATTTTCCCTGGATTTCCCCATCAAATTGGTGGGGAAATTTTTTCTTCACAAAATTTTCCTGCAGGAAAGTTGAAGGAAAATAAAAACTTCATTTCCTGCTATCCAAACAACAATGAGAGAAAAAAAAACTTTTTTTCCCTCACTTTCCCGACAACCAAACAGTACATAAGGGTTAAGAAATTATTACTAGAAGGCTCCCTTCTTGCACGTAGGGGGTGCAAATCTTGGATCGAATTTTACACTGCGGACAACATTCCGAAAAGCCTATTCGAACTAGCCCAGTTTTGCGATTTTTTATTTTGGCCCAAGAAGGAAAAATGATTTCTTTTGACATATAATTTCTTTTGGCCCATGTTCATTAAATCTCGAAGGCCCAGTTTCTGGAAGGCCCTCTCGAAATGAAACGGACGAAACGTTTTTGTAACGTATCGTAACTCTCGAAACAGATATCTCATTAATTTAATTTTATTCCGATTTTACCCTCTCTCCCATCCTATATATACTGGCTCATTTTATCTGTTTAGACACACAAAAATAGAACAACTCCTCTCTTCTTCCTATCTGCTCTAGAGTTCAAAAGTTTCAGTTTGCTGCAAATAGCTAGGTACGAAGCTCATTTGCTTATCCCGTTGAATCTTGGAAGACGAACGTTCGAAGAACCTCAAGCACGAACCGGAAGAGTGAGGGAGCGAATTTGTCTTAAGGACACTGTGTTTTCACACAAGCCTCAGTTTGGATAATTTTCCAATAATTATCTTTATTGGATAACATTGAACTTCTTCAAGATCTGCATAAACAAAGAAAAGGAGATTAGCTTCGGGTTCAAAGAGAAGAAGAAAGGAAATGATTTTAGGGATTTGAATTGTCCCTCTTTTATTTAATTAGCATAAGCGTATTCTTTTATTTAATTAGCATAAGCGTATTTTATTTAAACAAACGTTTTTATCATTAGTTAGGCAGTTAGGCTTAAGTCGGCTAAGTATAGATGTATATATATAGCAGCTTTTTTCTAGTTCTGTACACAATTCTTGTAACACAAATTCTCAATTGATATTGAAATTTTGCTCTGCTTTTTTCTTTCTATAATTCAAAAATCATATGAATTCTTGAATTCTATTATGGTATCAGCAGTAATACTCTGAGTTTATCATCCGCTGCAAAATTCTCTCCAGTTCCTGATTTCTTGATCACTCTTTTCACCATTGTTGGCGACTGATTCTGGTAATTTCTCTTCCTCTGTTTTCTTTTCCTCATCCATTATATTTCTTCTCTGCAAAATTCTCTCAAGTTCCTTCTCTTCTTTCATTCCTCATCTATTACAGTTTCTTTTTCAAGAAACCATATTCAAAAACCCCAGTTTCTCTTCTTTCTTGATATTTTATCAAAATGTCCTCCTCTGAATCCACCACTACCACTCTCTCTGGTTCTCTCCGTTCTAAACCCCCTATGGAGAATCCCTCACATCCATATTTTCTACACCCTTCTGATAATCCTGGACTTCAAATTGTTCAACAATCTCTCAAAGGTGACAATTATTCTTTTTGGTCTAGATCAATGCTTCTTGCATTAAATGTAAAACACAAGATTGGTTTCATTAATGGTACTCTGCCAGATCCTGGTCCTGCAGATCAAGAATTACAATCAGCATGGTCTAGATGTAATGATATTGTGATTTCTTGGATTTTAAATTCAGTTTCTCCAGAAATCTCTTCTAGTATTCTTTATACTCATTCTGCTCAAGCAATCTGGACTGAACTTAAAACCAGATTCCAACAAAGCAATGGACCTAGGAAAGCACAATTACGCAGAGATCTTGCCACTTTACATCAGGACAATCTATCTGTTAATATGTTTTTTACTAGACTCAAGGCTATATGGGATGAATTGGCAAATTATAGACCTGTTCTTACCCATTGTACTTGTGACAATGTTCAGAAAATTCATGACCACTATCAAGAGGACTTCACTCTTACTTTTATCTTGGGGTTAAATGACTCATTTGATAACATCAGGAGCCAATTACTGTTAATGGATCCTCTACCAAACATTGATAAAGTTTTTTCACTAGCCACACAAGAAGAACGCCAGAAACAATCTGGACAGCCTCATCAATATGATCCCTCCAATTCTATGGCCTTTGCCTCACAGAACACTACAAATTTTCAACAAAATCCTAAGAGGTCTTATAACCAATTCCAGCAACCTTTATTACCCACCCCACCCACTTTTAATCCTACTTTCAAGAAAAAGGAGGTACCAATATGCTCTCATTGTAACCTAAAAGGACATACTATTGACAAATGTTACAAACTCCATGGTTATCCTGTTGGTTACAAACCCCCTGTTCCTAAAAACAAACCTCCAACTTTTTCAAATAATCCTGTGAACAATTTCACTACCACATCACCACAACCTATTCATCAGAATATTTCAAACACACAAGCTACTCTCAATCCTCTTCTACAAACTTTTACTCCTGCACAATGTCAGCAGCTGTTGGACATGTTTAGCAACTCTATCAACACACCTGCTACTACTGAAAATTCACAGGATTATGCACACATCTCTTGTGTGACAGGTATATGTTCCAATTCTCTTATTGTTCAGAAATTAACTAATCCAAATGATTGGATCCTAGATTCTGGTGCTACTAAGCACATTTGTCATAATCTTTCTCTTTTTTCTTCCATACATTCTATTGATAATGCTCAAGTTATTTTGCCTAATAATACCTGTCTTCCTGTTTTTCAGATGGGAGATATACACTTAAGTCCTGTTTTAATTCTTAAAGATGTTTTTTACATCCCCTCTTTTAATTTCAACTTACTTTCTATTAGTGCTTTACTACTTAACAGTAATATAACCACTACATTTACAAATGAATCCTTTATGATTCAGGACCAACAAGGCAAGATGATTGGCAAGGGTAGGAAAGTAGATGGCCTCTACATTTTCCACACCACTTCAACTATAACAAATCCAGATTACTGCAACAAAGTTTCTAGTGTGGTGTGGCATAGGAGATTAGGACATATGCCATATAAAACTATGTTTAGGTTGAAATCCAGTTTAGATTTACCTTCTCTTAATGACTGTAATTCAAATGGACCTTGTTGTATATGCCCTCTTGCTAAGCAAAAGAGACTTACTTTTCCTACATCTTTTACTACTTCTTCTAAACCTTTTGAATTAATTCACTGTGATCTTTGGGGACCATTTCATACCCCAACTATTTCTGGTAAAAAATACTTTGCTACTATTGTTGATGACTTCTCAAGGTTTACTTGGATATGTTTATTAAATAAGAAATCAGAAATCTCATCTTTTATTCCTACTTTTCTAGCAATGGTCAAAAATCAATTTAATAGCACTGTTAAAATTTTCAGGAGTGACAATGCTCCTGAATTATGCTTTACAAATTTATTCAATCAACTTGGTATTTTTCATCAGTTTTCATGTGTTGAAACTCCACAACAGAATTCTGTTGTGGAGAGAAAACATCAGCATTTATTAAATGTTGCTAGGGCATTACTTTTGGAGTCTAAAGTTCCTGTTTACTTATGGGGTGATTGCATCTCCACTGCAGCTTACTTAATCAACAGGTCACCTTCGAAAGTTTTAAATTTTAAATCTCCTTTTGAATTATTATACAATCAGTCTGTTGATTATTCATTTTTAAAAACCTTTGGTTGTCTAGCCTTTGCTTCAACTTTGAAACAAGGCAGATCTAAACTAGATCCTAGAGCTACAATGTGTGTTTTTATTGGATATCCTGTAGGAATAAAAGGCTATAAACTGTTTGATATATCCACACATGAAATATTTACATCCAGAGATGTTATATTTCATGAAGAAACTTTTCCATTTCACACAATTTCAAATAATTCATCCTTAGACTCAGATGCTCATAAACTGTTTCCAACATCTTCTAATTTTGATTTTTCTTCTGACTTCAATCTTAATGACAGTGATACTGATAATACTAATATTAATGATAATCCTGATTTAAATATTTCTAATGATGATTCACCAAGTCAAAATAATAATACTTCAAATCAAATTACTAGGAGGTCTACTAGAGAAATTAAAAGACCTGCTTATCTTCATGATTTTTTATGTAATTCCTCTACTTCTTTTTCATCTTTTCCTATTAAATATCCTATCTCTAATGTTTTAACATATGATAGGCTTTCATCTCCTTTTAAAAATTTTATTTTTAATATTTCCACTGAGGTTGAACCTCACTATTATCATCAAGCTGTTAGCTCTATTAATTGGAGGAAGGCTATGGAAACAGAAATTAAGGCTCTTGAAGACACTAATACTTGGACTGTTGTCCATCTTCCAGCTAATAAGCAGCCCATTGGGTGTAAATGGGTATATAAAATAAAGAGGAAACCTGATGGGACTGTTGACAGGTACAAAGCTAGATTGGTTGCTAAGGGTTATACACAACAAGAAGGTATTGATTTTACTGAAACCTTCTCCCCTGTTGCTAAAATGGTTACTGTTAAACTATTATTAGCCTTAGCTTCTACAAGGAATTGGGAACTTTGTCTTTTAGACATAGATAATGCTTTTTTAAATGGAGATCTTCATGAAGAAGTTTACATGAATCTTCCATTGGGATATCCTAGATCTCATTCCACCCCTAAGATGGTTTGTAAACTGAATAAGTCCTTATATGGACTCAAACAGGCATCTAGGCAGTGGAATGAGAAGTTTAAAGAATGTCTTCTTAGTTATGGATTTTTACAATCAAAATCTGATTATTCCCTTTTCACTATGGGCTCAGGTGATAAATTTTTAGCACTTTTACTTTATGTGGATGACATTCTTATTTCCAGTCCTACCTTATCTCTTATTTCAGATTTAAAACTGTTTTTACAAAAACATTTCAAATTAAAAGATTTAGGCAATCTTAAATATTTTTTGGGGCTGGAAATAGCAAGGTCATCTAAAGGTATAATTCTCTCACAAAGGCAATATGCCTTAAATATTCTTGATGAAACAGGTTATCTAGGTGCAAAACCACTTACACTACCTATGGACCCTAAGACAAAACTTAGTGCACAGGATGGGGAACTTCTTTCAGAACCAACTTCATATAGAAGATTGATTGGCAGACTACTGTACCTGACTATTACAAGGCCTGATCTAAGCTATGCTGTTCATAGACTTAGTCAGTTTGTCTCTGAACCTAGATTACCACATTTGCAAGCAGCACATCATATTCTAAGATACATCAAGTCTTGTCCTGGTCAAGGAATTTTCTTTCCCTCTACTTCAGAACTGATTTTAAGGGCTTATGGTGATGCTGATTGGGCTTCTTGTAAGGACACAAGAAGGTCTATTACAGGATTTTGTGTATTTTTGGGAGATTCTTTGATTTCATGGAAATCAAAGAAACAAATAACTGTGTCCAAGTCTTCTGCAGAGGCAGAGTATAGAGCCTTGGCAGCAGTTTCAAGTGAAGTCATTTGGATAAGACAACTACTACACAATTTTGGAATTATTCATAACTCAGCTACACTACTATTTTGTGACAATCAAGCAGCACGACATATAGCTTCTAATCCTATGTTTCACGAAAGAACTAAACACATAGAAATAGATTGCCATTTCACCAGAGAACAGATAAATAAAGGAACTATCAGGCTCATGCCCATTCGCACAGAAGACCAAATTGCAGATATTTTTACAAAATCATTGTTCTTACCTCGTTTCCTTCAGTTGTTGTCCAAGATGTCTCTTCACAATCTCTTTGCTCCGGCGCCATCTTGAGGGGGGTGTATTGGATAACATTGAACTTCTTCAAGATCTGCATAAACAAAGAAAAGGAGATTAGCTTCGGGTTCAAAGAGAAGAAGAAAGGAAATGATTTTAGGGATTTGAATTGTCCCTCTTTTATTTAATTAGCATAAGCGTATTCTTTTATTTAATTAGCATAAGCGTATTTTATTTAAACAAACGTTTTTATCATTAGTTAGGCAGTTAGGCTTAAGTCGGCTAAGTATAGATGTATATATATAGCAGCTTTTTTCTAGTTCTGTACACAATTCTTGTAACACAAATTCTCAATTGATATTGAAATTTTGCTCTGCTTTTTTCTTTCTATAATTCAAAAATCATATGAATTCTTGAATTCTATTAATCTTCTTACTTTCTATCCAAATTATATTCATCGTAATTTCGTTAACACATAGTTTCTTGTATTTAAATTCAAGATTTTTCTTTTACGTGTAGATATTTTCCTACAACTTTTTCCTGGTTATAAGCTACTTTTAATTTTTTGTTAGATGGCAAATACATTAATACGTCAATACATCAAAATATATCCAACAATACATCATCGTCGCTGCAGTAAACAAAGAATAACAATACTACTATAAAATTAAAAGAAAATCCACTCTAACAAGGATTTAGTTTTGATAGTATTTACAAATACAATTTATCAACAACAAAAAAAAAAATGTAATTACAAATACAACCTTTGTCTAAAACTAACTATTAAATGTTTTTTGAGATATTGAATAATAGTTATATAAAATATTATATCAAATCGAATCTATTTTATTGGTATCAAAATAAATAACTGTAAAATGTTGCAATCTGAAAATTGCACTGGAGCATTTTTTAAATTCCTTAATTAATTAGTTGCATGAAAATTAATTTAAACATTTATACTAAAAATTTGTTTTAGAAATTAATTTTGTGAACACCTTTTATTTCGGATTTGCAAATACACCAACTTATAGAAAAAGTTGTTCATACAAAATTTAAGGGTAAAATGTAGAACATTTTTATGCAAAATTTAGGCGAAATTACTTTATGATAGTTTTCTTGCATTGGATTCTCCTGTATTATAAAATATTATAAAATGTTAGAGACAAATCCCTCTATTCACACAAAATAGGCCGTCAAAATTTGTGGGTGTATGTGGATGGGTTTTGGCCCAGTCTCGCGGGTTTCGCAAGACCGAGCCAAAACCCTTTCAAATTAGTTTTCGTCAAACCCATAAAATCATCAAAAACCTATTCAGAAACTCACACTCAAACTCTTCAAACCTATCTAAAAAAGACATTGATTTGACACCTATCACCTACTTTTTCCCCTAAACTCCAACATTCAAACTCAATCCAAGTGGGGTTTCAACTTATTCAAACCACAAAACCCAAGAGCCAAAACTCATCCAAATGAAGTCTCAAAGGTTTCATCGAAACCACCCAAACTAATTTTTTTAAACCGAGACCCGCGAAACCGAGCAAAAACCCATCCAAATAGGCCTCCTTGCCGAATATTTAGTGGTATTTCATTTAATTTCGTATTATACATGTTAATGTCTTGCGTTTATCCCCAAACTTGAGGCAAAAACATCAACTTCTGATTTTACATAAACAAAGTACAAACACAACCGTCCAAAGATCATAGCATCTTTAGACAAACATATCGGCATCATTAACCTCCACAAAACACCAAAAATTCACAAATTAAAAGACAAATGAACAAACCCAAAACTTAACTTAATTAATCCGAAAACCCCTCTCTATATATATTATATACAATCACACATGCATATATAACCATCTCTTCATTTAAACTAATTAATTACTCATAATTACAAAACCATGGAACATTCTTCCATATTGATCTCCCTTTCTCTAATCCTCCCCCTCATCATTTTCCTCCTAATTACCAAGACCAAAAAATCATCCAAAAACCTCCCTCCCGGTTCTTTTGGCATACCAATAATCGGACAAAGTCTCGATCTCTTACGAGCCATGAGAGCCAACAAAGGAGAAGACTGGCTCCAAGATAGGGTCCGAAAATACGGTCCCATTTCGAGACTGAACCTTTTCGGGACCCCCACGGTTTTTCTCCACGGTCATGCTGCAAACAAGTTTATATACACTTGTAGTGAGAAAATGCTAGCCAATCAGCAGCCGTCGTCGATAAGGAGGCTTTGCGGCGAGAGGAGTATAATGGAATTAAACGGTGAAGATCACAAGCGCGTGAGGGGTGCACTTATGTCGTTTTTGAAGCCAGAAGCGTTGAGGCAATCTATTGGGAGGATAGATGAAGAGATTAGATTGCATTTTGAGAAGCACTGGCACGGCAAACACGAGATTGTGGTATGTTTTTTCATCTTTTGGTGGGGTATAATTGTCATTTTAGCTTGGAAAAGGGTTTATTTTGCTAGTAAAAATTAGCATAAGGGAGGTTTCTGGTATAAAAAATAATACATGAGAATTTTACTAATTAGGCAAAGCATAAGGGATATTTTGCATTTCACTCTAATTTGATTGTGCATGACTCTTTGAATATTTTTTTTTTGTGATTTATGTTTATATAATTTTGAATCAATTCTATAAATAAATTCATAATAACCATAAATGAATTTTTCCTACGAAAATGTTAAATTGCAATTTTAATTCCACAATAATGGACCTTTAGCACTACTGATTTTATACATATTTTATAAAATTGCCCTTTTAATTTCTATTTTTTTATTAGTACTTTTGATCTAACACATTGAAAAATTGTACTTTTGGTCTTAATTATTTAAAATATATTTTCACTTTTGAACCCATATAATAATCGGTTTTAGCCTCTTTTGATTCTATATCATTTCTCAGTTTTTATTAGCAATTTTTGTCCAATTAAAAAAATGATAGACTAAAAGTCCAAAACATTTGAAAATTTGCAATTAAAAGTACAATTTTTTGAAGTATGGGACTAAAAGTGCTTATGATCCAATCACGTGGGACGACTAAAAATACCCCAAATGAAAAAAAAATATTAAAAATTAAACCACATAAAGCTTAGTAAATTAGAACTAGATCAATTGAGAGATTTAAACACTTCATCTCCTTAATCTCATGTCTTCCTGCTAAAATCATAATTATGAATGACATTAAGATAAATATTGGATATAAAATTAATAAAGTAGGGAAAGAGTGAATAGCATTTTTGTTCCTCCGTGTTAAATTTTTCATTTTTGTCACTTTTAAATTTTTGTAGCAGATTAGTACCTCTTATCAATGTAATATATAACATTCGTCCCTCTTATATCACACTCTTCTCTCTTAAATTTTTTGTAGCAAATTCGTCTCTCTTTATCAATGTAGTGTAACACATTAATCCCTCTTAAATACAAAATACCTCAACTTTCGTCCACTTTAGAATATATTTTGAATTTAAGTGATGTAAATTGTATTTAAGAGGGAATGTATTACACTACATTGATAAGAGGGACGACTTTGATACAAAAATTTAAAAGGGAAGAACGTGATATACTACATTGATAAAAGGGACCAATCTACTACAAAAAATTTAAGAGAGACGAAAATGTAAAAGTTAATCCATAAGAAGACCAAAAGCACGATTTACTCATAGGGAAATATCTCATTTACTTTTGCTCATATGTGTAGGTCATGCCACTTATGAGAACATTGACCTTCGACGTAATTTGTTCACTTATATTCGGAATCGACCGAGGAACAAGAAGAGACACACTCGTAAAACTATTTGAACACATTCTAGAAGGAATGTTAGCCGTGCCAATTAACTTCCCATTTACTCGCTTCAACAGAAGCTTACACGCAAGGTCCAAAATCAGGGACATAATCTTGGAACTCATACAAGAAAAGAAGCAACAATTACAACAAAATCAAGATCTAATTTCTACATTATTAAAAATGCGTGATGTCACAAATTCACCTATTTTGTCGGATGAGGAAATTGTGGACAATTCAATTGTTGCAATGATTGCAGGGCATGACACAACTTCAATACTCCTTACTTTCTTGATTAAACTATTGGCTGAAAATTCAGAGGTTTATAAAAATGTTCTCTATGGTAATAATATATATCATGAAAATTAAATTTAATTAATTGATTAACCGAAAATTAAGAGGGCTATTTTTGATGTAGAACAAGAGGAGATTGCAAGAGGGAAAACATCATCTAATGAGCTTCTAACATGGGAAGATTTAGCAAAGATGAAGTATACATGGAGAATGGCGACAGAGTCATTGAGGATTAATCCACCAGTTTTTTGTTCTTTTAGGAAGGTTCTAGAAGATTTTGAACTTGGAGGATATGTAATTCCAAGTGGGTGGCAGGTACTGAAATTCAGGGAAATTCTTATTCAAATCGGGTTTGGCCAAACCCAAAGTAACTAAAAAACAAGTGCAATACACTTGCTTTGGGATTGGATGTAACTCCCCAGGAGAGTGATCAATCACAAAGCAAGTGCAATACACTTGCTTGGTGATTGGATGGGTTTGGCCAAGCCAGACTTGGACAAGAATTATCTTGAAACTTAACCTTTTATTTCTTCATTTTAATTTTTAACTATCTTCTCTGACTATCCATTTTACTATCAATTGAATAATAGTTAATGCCAATCTACCCATGTGAAATTTATATTGTTCAATTTACCCTCTAAGATTTAAAAAAAAAACACTTTACCCCCCTTTCAAATTTTGTTTTAAAAGAGCAATTTACCTCTTTCGGCCAGAGAGTGTAACTTACTTGCCGAAATTGAGAGTAATATGAAAGTATTTTGTAACATATATAGGGGGTAAATGCAACATTTATGATAACATAGAGGGTAAATTATCACATTTTTCATAAAAAAAAAAGGGTTTGAAGTATCATATTATCATTACATAGAGGGTAAAGTGCCACATATAATAACGGTAGTTTTGTTAATTCGTATCCTTTTTAAGTTTAAAAATGTCAAATGGTGATCACACTTTTTAAAAATTACATGGAGTAAAGTGTTCTTCAAATAATGAGGAGATAAATTAAACATTGTATAAATTACAGGGAATAAATTACTATTAACTCAATTATATCACTTTGTCCCATCCAATTATCTGTTTTGAGTTTTTACAAATTTCACAAGGCCGTTGGTAAAATGCCTCAAATATACTCTTTTCTTTTCACCCTCATATTTATTTAATGCATTTGGCCCCCCTTTCAACTATTTTTAAATAGGGTGAAATACAGTTTCCCCGTTAAAGTATGAGGATTGTATCAATTACCCCTAAAGTATCAATTTTAATACTTACCCTCCTCTAGTTTTGTAATTTTTATTCTAAAAATACCCCGCTCTTTCCATAATAATTTTTTTATTAATTGATCAAAATTAAATTGACTCTTTATTAATTATGAATTCATTCATCCACCAAATAATATTATGTTTTAATTATTAATTTCTTTTTTTACCTTCATTTTTTCAATCTTAAATTTTTTCTTCATTTTCATCTCATTTTTTATAACAGAAGGAAACAAAATAAATTAAGAAATTAAAATATAATATGGTTTGGTGGATGGATGAATTATAATTAATAAAGTTTTTTTTTTTATAAAGAAATGAAGAAATTTAAATATAATATTGTTTTTTGTCAAACTTGAATTTATAATTAGAGAATTTGAAGGAGAATTATAGGGTGAAACTGCGAAAATGGAACTTTTTTTAATAGAGATTTTTAGATAGAGATGATTTATTTGTAACAAAAAAAACAGGACTAATGAAAATTTTGTTTTTTTTTTTTAAATTTGAATTTTCGTACAAAAATATAACTAAATATTTTTTATTTTTTTAAATTGCAAGTCACATTTGAATTTTAAAATTTTGTGCACTTAATCCCCTAAAAGTTTTTTGTTATTGCATAAAATCCCCTGAGTGACGTTCTTACCCTTTAAGTATACTTAAAATGATTAGGGCAAAGTGCACTCGTTTATCAACATATAGGGGGCACTGTCATATTTTCTCAATTACAGGGGAAAACTGTGAAAATAAACTTTTTTTGTGGGGGTGACGTGCAAAAATCCCTTTGAAAAATTAGGACGGAAGTCCATTTTCAAAAACACGAAATCAAAAGTGAACATTGTCTTAACTTTTTTTTCCATATATTATATACATTTGAACTTATATATTTGTGCTCAAATAGGTAATTTGGGCTGGGTGCATGACACATATGGACGAATCCATTTACCCAGATCCATCAAAGTTCGATCCCTCTCGATTTGAGAACCAAGGTGGATCCGGAACAACTCCACCTTACAGCTTTGTGGCGTTTGGGGGAGGGCCAAGAATGTGTCCAGGCTACGAATTTGCACGAATTGAAACTCTAACATTGATCCATTACTTGGTAACTGGATTTCAATGGAAGCTTTCTTTACAACACAATTTCTTTGGTCGAGATCCTTTGCCACTTTTCAAACATGGCTTGCCTATAAAAATTGAGCTCAAGAATTAAACCTAGTGGTGATGATCCATTATAAATTATGCTACATATATATGATGTGTAACTAAAATGAATGAATGGATGCTTTCAAGACTTCTTTTGCAAATCCCATTCTTACTTGACGAAGTTTTTGACTTTGGTTTTTTAGAGAATAACAATTATTATATCAATATCAGTGAATCGAAAATCTATTGATTTACAATTAAATTACAAAGAAAATTAATAACCAAACACTACTCCCTTTGTCCCAAATTATCTGTCGATTTGGAGAAAATTTTTTTGTCCCAAATTAATTGTCACTTTAGGATTTCAATACACTATTTTATTACATATTTTAGGTATGTAAGAGAAAAAGTAAGAGAGCGAGTGTAAACTTGAATAACTTGTAAATAGCTAATGATGAGATAAATAAAGAATAAAGGTATTTTAGGTATCCAATTTATTTTTTCCTTAAAACTGAGGCTACTTAGGCCATCTCCAATGGTTGAGGGCTAGCCCCGGGCTCTGGAGTCCGGGCTAGCCCAGGGCCAGCCCGGGGCCCTGCTGGTCGTCTCCAATGGTTGGGGCTCCGTGGGGGAATTAATTCCATTTTTTTCCTTTGCCCACTCTCACCTATTAATATTATAGTTTTAAATTTTTTTAATATTAATATTAGTAATAGTAATTATATTAGTACTCGTAATTTAATTATTAATAATATTAAAATATTAATATTAAATAGAATAGTTAATTAAAGTAACTTAAAATTAATACATAATACGCAAACAAATATTTTTATAACACGGAAGAAAATACAAGAAAGGAAATATAACAAATAACAAAGGAAATACAACAAACAACAAATGAAATACAAGAAATCGAAAATACGGGAAATCTAAGAAAGGAAACACATGAAAATATTACATTTTACTGATTTCCCCCCGGAAACCAGTCGGATCCTTCATTCGATGCATCTCCAAATAAGTTCGTTGGAAGATTTTTCCTTGCTATTTCTCTTCTTTTGTTCTTCCAGTACGCCTTTGTAACTGGAGTGTATGATGAGCAGTCCATCGACATAATCCGTTCCTCTTGTAACTGTTGTGTGACTGCCAATCTCGCTGCTTCTTCTTCCCGTTGACGTTGAAGATTCTCCGCATGCCTTCTCTCTCGTCCAGCCTCTACCAGAAGTGTAGTTTCTCTGGCCAGCTCCATGGCTGCCAATCTTTTGCTTTCAAAATCAGAAAGATGTGAACTCGACGAAGCCTTTCCTTTTCCCTTCTTGGCTTTTTTTGTTACCAATAGGTCTTTCAGATCTTGAACTCGAGTGGGGAGTCTCGGGATTTGCTTCGTCGCCTAGTGAAGGTGTTTCCGATTCAAATTGAGTTTCTGGTAGGGTTGGAATATAATAATCTTCCGTTGGCATAGATCGGTTAACCGGAGGTGTTTGAGACGTTCCAGCTGTTAATCTGAACATGATCCACTCTGATGCAACTTCCCATGTGTGCTGGAAGCACCAATTTTGCTTCACATCGGACTTGTACAAACGCAATGTCAAATCATGCTAAAAATTACAAAAAATTGTTAATATAACCTATTAATAATTATTTAGCATATAATTAACGTAATATTTACCTCTTCCATTATTTGGCCGCCACTTCCCACCTCCCTTATGGCTCTTTGAAGTGCTTCGTTCCATTTTTGCATCTTGGCGCAAATGTGTTTTTTCCATCTGCTAGCGAGTGACTCTTTTGTCCTGTATTCGTAATGAACTCCAGTACTTTCAAGAAGGACATACATTAAAATGATGACTTTATCCCAGAAATTGCCCGAAGCCTGGTCTGCCCCTACGATGTTGTCCTCCGATACCTCGATGTAAGCCTTTGTCAAGGCTACATCTTCAGCCTGAGTCCACTTAGTTGACATTGCCTTAAAATTTTTTGCTTTCTTTTTTAGTTAGAGTGAAAGATATTGAGAGATGTGTGCTTTCAGAAGTGAACATAACTCCCTTTAAATAGAAAAATCTATAGGGTGTATTATGTAATTTTCTAAAAATTGAACGGTGGAGATTGGTGCAGAAAAAGAACGGTTGAGATCTGATCGGTACATAAAAAGAACGGTTGAGATTGGTGCAGGAAAAGAACGGTTGAGATGGGTGCAGAAAAAGAACAGTGGAGATTGGTGCAGAAAAAGAACGGTTGAGATCTGATCGGTGCATAAAAAGAAGGGTTGAGATTGGTGCAGAAAAAGAACGGTGGAGATTGGTGCAGAAAATGAACGATGGAGATTGGTGCAGAAAAAGAACGGTTGAGATTGGTGCAGAATATGAACGGTGGAGATCTGATCGGTACATAAAAAGAACGGTGGAGATTGGTGCAGAAAAAGAACGGTGGAGATGGGTGCAGAATATGAACGGTGGAGATCTAATACATTTTGCCTATTTAATAATCCAATCTCACATTGTAGTGACCACATGCATTCTTAAAAAATATCTGATACATAAAATATTCACTCTACATAAAATATTCAATCTACATAAAATATTTACTTTCTCAAGATGAATCCGAACTATGATTTTGGCGGTTATGGTGCTTATGACGAATCATCTTCTTCCCGAACCAATTTTGGGAAGATTATAACAACAGGATGGCAGAAGAAGATAATGAAGATGCACAAAGACAAGAATAAAATGATGAACTGTTCAGTTCTCCAACAGAAATTGTGCCTGTACATGGTGCTTCTGTTCCTGGTCGTAAATTTTTAGACAAGAACCACCAAGCACGACACATACAACTGATGAACGATTATTTCATCGAAAGACCGTTGTACTCGGATAAAACGTTCAGGCGCCGTTTCCGTATGAAGCGTCCTATTTTCCTCCGTATCCTTGCGGATTGCGAGCGTGAAAATAAATATTTTCGTCAAAGATACGATGCCGCCAATCGAGCAGGGTTTTCACCAATTCTGAAGGCAACAATCGCCATGCGGACGTTGGCATACGCAGGATCCTACGATTCTCAAGATGAAAATTTTCGTGTTGCGGAGAGTACCACATGCGAGATTGTCCGTGAATTTTGTCAAACAATTTTGCATTTATATAAAGACGAGTACCTTCGTGCCCCAACCGCAGATGATTTGGACCGTCTACTTAAGAAATCGGAACGACGTGAATTTCCGGGGATGATTGGCTGCATTGGATGTGACGGCCCGGCTCCGCGGGTCCGTCGGACAACGGTCGAAAAATTATTGTTATTTTGAAAAAAGCGTTAAAAACATCGAAGCCCCTTTTTTTTTTTTTTTTTTTTTCTTTCTTAAGAAACAATAAATTAAAGGTTTTAAAGCGGAAGCATTTAATCAAAGTATATCAAAATATTTGAACAAAATCAACCGAGAAAGATAATTAAGTAATTTATGAAAATCTTGAATCTTTGACGAAAATATAAATCATCTTTAACGAATCAAATAGTCTAAACAAGGTTTTAATCAAAATCGAAAAAGAGCACAAATCAACCATAAAATATTACTACTCTCCCGAATACTAGGGTGGGACCGCAACCGTGATGACCTAACCGCAACCCAACTATTATTTCCAGAACGCCTGAAACTGAAAATAGTGAAACACGGAACACATAAGTTGATCGTCCAACTTAGTGAGGCTATGTGCGAATTTTCATGGTGATGTGTGAATGCAACATATCATATAACATAAGCATGTCATCAAGCAAATAAACATATATTCAAGACGAAAGAAACACGGAATTCACATAACCAAGAATTTGCTGATGCCGTCCTCCACTTACCCTCCATCCTCAGTCTGATGTCCATCCAAACTCACCAAGTAAGGAGCGACCTTACTATCAAAAATGCATCGATATGTCTTTGCCGGAGTTCGTCCTTACTCCCCAAGTGTTCCTCCTCACTTGGGTTGTAAGAACAGGCCTACGGGTAACCGTGACAATCCTACCGGCCCTTGCCGGCCAGGTTGGCATCGGGTCCATATACCAATCAAAAGGGGGCCCACACAAAATCGAAAACAAACGGAAACATATAGTCGAAAACAAACGGAACATAACATATCAAACATATTAACATATTATTGACATTTAATAACTTATCAAAAGAAATTTTGGGTATCATGATAATTTCGAAAAATATCTTCGCAACTAATAGATTCGGATGTAGCATGTATTAGGATAATCATGTTCAAATGCTAAGTGATTTCATGCGAGAAATGTTGACCTAATAAGTCAACCTATTCGTGACGACATGCAAGAAAAGTTAGAATAGAATTCATGCTTTGATTATTAAGAACCTAAGTGCATGTTTGGACTCGATCTACTAGCACATCGGACATACATACAAATTAAACACACAGCGCTCACCTTTGTCGCTTAGTATAGCGACTAATACTCCACAAATGAAGCGTATCCAAAAACCTGAGCAAGTACGTATACGACTTAGAAACATAACTAATGAAAATCCTACACAAGGATTTCCTAAACTAACACATCACAAAAGTGCTTAAAACTTTCGACATCAACTCCACTTAAAAGTAATTATTTTCAAAACTCAAAAATACTACTTAAATACAACAGCGCCAAAACAGCAAATTTTTACCTTCATTTTCCAGATTTACAAATCAACCCCTAAACTTTTATAAACATCCATTTTTCGGAAAAATTTGCAACAAACTTTAAATCAAAATATTTTTAACTAAACCCATATCAAAACTCAAATAAAAACATAGTTTTAAGTATCTTGTTACTTCAAAAATCAAATCTTTATAATTCCCACAAGTTTAAAAACTTTTCAAAAATACCCTCATAGTTTCACAAACTTAATAAAATCAACTTCCTTGAAAAATAATTCAAGATCCATGCATCTAAGCAATATTTAAAAATAATCAAGCATATTTTTCACTATAAAACTGAGATTAAAAATAAGTTTTAGTAACTTTCCGCCAAACTAACAATGAGAAACAAAAATTCTTTAATCATAAACTTTCTTCGAAAAATTTACAATTTTTCAATCTAAAAACTAAAATGAATAAAACACTACTTTAAATCAATAAATCAAGATTTTATAAAAGAACTATGTAAAAATAGCGACAAAACAGCGCATTTGACCCCTTGTTTTCAGATTTACAAAAATAACCCCAAAAGTTTCAAAAACTCCCTTTTTGCAAGAATCTCAAAGCAAACTTTAAAACAAATGCTTTTCAAGTAAATTTATACCAAACATCAAACAAAAGTTTAGATTTTCAGTCCATCTTACTCCCAATAAAAATTGCAGCCCTTAACCTTTCAACTTTTAAAATTTTCAAAAATACCCCCAAAGTTTTGAGAAAAATAAAAACATCAACTTTCTCACAAAAAGAAGTCAAGATCCAAACATATAAGAAATATTTAAACAAAACCAAAGCAAGTCACACTAAATATTACATATGAACTCAACAACTTATCACAAGGACAAACTAAACTTCTTCAACATATATTTTAAAGAGAATAAAGTAATATCACAAAGACTAAAGAACACATGCATAGATGTATTTTTACCCAAAGCAATGAAGGGGGTGAAAATCTCTTCATTTCCAGAACTCGGAAGGTGGTGGTGGCAGCTCCGGTGGCAGTGGTGGCGGCTCCGGTGGTGGTTCATAACAAAAGCCCTCAAATCCTTACTTTTCACCATTTTCTCACGGCTTTCGATTCACTTCGGAAGTTCCAAACGACGATCCGAACGGTCAATATGTAGATCCATGTGTGTAGAACCTCCACACAAAATTTGGGCATGATCCAGCGGTGGACGGAGGCGGAATGATCGAAAATCCGAGGCTGGGTTGAGTATACCCGAAAACTCTCTTTCTAAATGTTTTGTCTCTTTTCTCTCCCTTATTTTCTCTCTAATTCTAACTTAACTATGAACTCTAAGGTGTAAAATGAGTGGAGAGAAATCTGAAAATGAGGAGAAAGGTGTTTAAATACACCTTGGGAAGATGGGAGATATAATTACTTCCCATAAAACAAGCCAATGCATGTTCATCTTGGATAGAGAAATCTCTCTAACCAAGAGGCATGCTTGGCCACTCCCTATGGTAGGCTAGGAGAGCTATAAAGGCTCTCCTATTAGCTGCAATCAAGTATGGGGCGAAATTTGCACTTTGCCCCCTGAAGTTTCGGTAAAGTGCATTTTTGCCCCAGAAATTATTTATTTTGCACAATAAAGTCAAAATATTTTTCAAAAGAGGTATACTATTATGCTAAAGTATTTTTGTGCTTTTAAAACATTTCAAAGTTAATAAGGACATAGGACATAATTAAATTGTATATTTTAGTTCAAATTAATGTTTAACTTTGAAAATAAAATGTAGCACTTAAATTTGGATTAAAATCCAATCGAAAGCGTTCGAAATTTTGGGGGCGTTACAATCCTCCCCCCTTAAAAGAATTTGGTCCCCAAATTCGTTCTTGAGATTTGCCCACTCTCACTTATTAATATTATAGTTTTAAATTTTTTTAATATTAATATTAATAATAGTAATTATATTAGTACTCGTAATTTAATTATTAATAATATTAAAATATTAATATTAAATAGAATATTTAATTAAAGTAACTTAAAATTAATACATAATACGCAAACAAATATTTTATAACACGGAAGAAAATACAAGAAAGGAAATATAACAAATAACAAAGGAAATACAACAAACAACAAATGAAATACAAGAAATCGATAATACGGGAAATCTAAGAAAGGAAACACATGAAAATATTACATTTTACTGATTTCCCCCCGGAAACCAGTCGGATCCTTCATTCGATGCATCTCCAAATGAGTTCGTTGGAAGATTTTTCCTTGCTATTTCTCTTCTTTTGTTCTTCCAGTACGCCTTTGTAACTGGAGTGTATGATGAGCAGTCCATCGACATAATCCGTTCCTCTTGTAACTGTTGTGTGACTGCCAATCTCGCTGCTTCTTCTTCCCGTTGACGTTGAAGATTCTCCGCATGCCTTCTCTCTCGTCCAGCCTCTACCAGAAGTGTAGTTTCTCTGGCCAGCTCCATGGCTGCCAATCTTTTGCTTTCAAAATCATAAAGATGTGAACTCGACGAAGCCTTTCCTTTTCCCTTCTTGACTTTTTTTTGTTACCAATAGGTCTTTCAGATCTTGAACTCGAGTGGGGAGTCTCGGGATTTGCTTCGTCGCCTAGTGAAGGTGTTTTCGATTCAAATTGAGTTTCTGGTAGGGTTGGAATATAATAATCTTCCGTTGGCATAGATCGGTTAACCGGAGGTGTTTGAGACGTTCCAGCTGTTAATCTGAACATGATCCACTCTGATGCAACTTCCCATGTGTGCTGGAAGCACCAATTTTGCTTCACATCGGACTTGTACAAACGCAATGCCAAATCATGCTAAAGATTAAAAAAAATTGTTAATATAACCTATTAATAATTATTTAGCATATAATTAACGTAATATTTACCTCTTCCATTATTTGGCCGCCACTTCCCACCTCCCTTCTGGCTCTTTGAAGTGCTTCGTTCCATTTTTGCATCTTGGCGCAAATGTGTTTTTTCCATCTGCTAGCGAGTGACTCTTTTGTCCTGCGTTCGTAATGAACTCCAGTACTTTCAAGAAGGACATACATTAAAATGATGACTTTATCCCAGAAATTGCCCGAAGCCTGGTCTGCCCCTACGATGTTGTTCTCCGATACCTCGATGTAAGCCTTTGTCAAGGCTACATCTTCAGCCTGAGTCCACTTAGTTGACATTGCCTTAAAATTTTTTGCTTTCTTTTTTAGTTAGAGTGAAAGATATTGAGAGATGTGTGCTTTCAGAAGTGAACATAACTCCCTTTAAATAGGAAAATCTATAGGGTGTATTATGTAATTTTCTAAAAATTGAACGGTGGAGATTGGTGCAGAAAAAGAACGGTTGAGATCTGATCGGTACATAAAAAGAACGGTTGAGATTGGTGCAGGAAAAGAACGGTTGTGATGGGTGCAGAAAAAGAACAGTGGAGATTGGTGCAAAAAAAGAACGGTTGAGATCTGATCGGTGCATAAAAAGAAGGGTTGAGATTGGTGCAGAAAAATAACGGTGGAGATTGGTGCAGAAAATGAACGGTGGAGATTGGTGCAGAAAAAGAACGGTTGAGATTGGTGCAGAATATGAACGGTGGAGATCTGATCGGTACATAAAAAGAACGGTGGAGATTGGTGCAGAAAAAGAACGGTGGAGATGGGTGCAGAATATGAACGGTGGAGATCTGATACATTTTGCCTATTTAATAATCCAATCTCACATTGTAGTGACCACATGCATTCTTAAAAAATATCTGATACATAAAATATTCATTCTACATAGAATATTCAATCTACATAAAATATTTACTTTCTCAAGATGAATCCGAACTATGATTTTGGCGGTTATGGTGCTTATGACGAATCATCTTCTTCCCGAAACCAATTTTGGGAAGATTATAACAACATGATGGCAGAAGAAGATAATGAAGATGCACAAAGACAAGAAGAAAATGATGAACTGTTCAGTTCTCCAACAGAAATTGTGCCTGTACATGGTGATTCTGTTCCTGGTCGTAAATTTTTAGACAGGAACCACCAAGCACGACACATACAACTGATGACCGATTATTTCATCGAAAGACCGTTGTACTCGGATGAAACGTTCAGGCGCCGTTTCCGTATGAAGCGTCCTATTTTCCTCCGTATCCTTGCGGATTGCGAGCGTGAAAATAAATATTTTCGTCAAAGATACGATGCCGCCAATCGAGCAGGGTTTTCACCAATTCTGAAGGCAACAATCGCCATGCGGACGTTGGCATACGCAGGATCCTACGATTCTCAAGATGAAAATTTTCGTGTTGCGGAGAGTACCACATGCGAGATTGTCCGTGAATTTTCTCAAACAATTTTGCGTTTATATAAAGACGAGTATCTTCGTGCCCCAACCGCAGACGATTTGGACCGTCTACTTAAGAAATCGGAACGACGTGAATTTCCGGGGATGATTGGCTGCATTGGACGTGGAAAAATTGCCCAACCGCATGGAAATGAAGTTTTTCTGGAAGGTCGAGGAAACCTACGATTGTTCTTGAAGCTGTTGCATCACATGATACGTGGATATGGCACGCCTTTTTTGGCGTGCCGGGAGCATTGAACGACATTACAGTACTTGGTCGTTCACCTCTATTCGATAACCTCACTTCTGGTAACGTTCCCGAGGTTCAGTATGAAGTGAACGGAAATACTTACCGCATGCCTTACTATCTTGCGGATGGTATATATCCGAAGTGGGGAACGCTAATACAGTCGGTGAGAAATCCGAGAACACATCCTGAACAAGTATACTCGCGATATCAAGAATCGTTCCGCAAAGATGTTGAACGAGCGTTCGGAATTCTCCAAGCTCGGTTCGCAATCGTTAATCAACCTGGCAGGGGGTGGCATACGCAAGATCTTGGCAATATCATGTTAACTTGTATCTGAAGAAATTTAGAGTGTAAAACTATTCATTCTCCTTGATTAAACATTGTTTATGATGTACACATTTATATACAAGAGGCACACATCTATACAAGGTAAAAATATGATAAGCCTTAGAATTAGCAGCACATGTGATTTTATATGATCTTGACAAATCTCTTATAATATTATTTTGCCTTGACTCTTGCTATTGATTTTTGTGTCTTCAATATTCCCCCGCAAACGAGGCTGCGGTGAAGAGCACAAGCCAATTTTGTTGTTCAAAGCATCAAGTCTATTACGAGGTAGAGGCTTCGTAAAAATATCCGCTACTTGTTCATTTGATGGAACGAAACGCGGAATAAGATCTCCTTTTGCTACCTTTTCACGGACAAAGTGATAGTCAAGCTCAATATGTTTTGTCCTTGCATGAAACACTGGATTATGTGTCATGTGTAAAGCAGATATGTTATCACAAAATAAGACAGGGGGTTGAGAGAGAGCAACTCCTATGTCTCGCAAAATATAGACGATCCAAGTAACTTCAGCTGTTGTTGATGCAAAAGCTCGATATTCAGCTTCGGCACTAGAGCGCGAAACAGTTGGTTGCTTTTTTGCACTCCAAGAGACGCAAGTGCCTCCAAGGTATATGCAAAACCCTGTTGTTGATCTTCGTGTCAGTGGACAGCCTGCCCAATCGGCATCTGAGAAGGCATACAAATTTAAGGGATTGGACTTGAGAATTTGAATCCCATGAGAGATTGTTCCTTGGACATACCGCAAGATGTGTTTCACTAATTGAAAGTGATAAGTAGTTGGACTTTGCATAAATTGTGCTACAAAATTAACACTAAACGCAATATCTGGTCTTGTGAGGGATAAGTATTGCAATCCTCCAACAAGACTACGGTACATTTATGCATTTGCATATGATTCATTGTCAATCTTATCACCTTGTTTCTTTGTAGTCATTGGTGTTGAAACAGGTTTACAATCAGTCATTTTGGCTCTAGTCAACAATTCCTTGGCATATTTAATTTGATTAAGAAATAACCCACCGGAAAAATGTGATAGAAATAGTGTCCTGCAAGCCAGCTGTATGGCTAGTATTTATTGTAATAAATGCGGAACTATTCAATTTCGATTAATAAATGCACTTTAATAAATGGTCAACTTTATCTTATGTAATAATTGTCTACGCATAAGGATAGAAGTCCTTAGATCACAGGGCTATGGGACAACCCGTGGACTGATCCCCAAGGCCGTGATCTAGAACATATTCAAGAGTCGTAGAATCCAATCGAGATAGGACATCGTTGGATTCGGTTAGACTCTCACTATTGTGTATACTCCGATGAACTGGAGGATGCTGGGGTCCACGAGCATGACTGGGATAGTCGATACACATAAGTGGGTGGCTTGCTGGGATGGCAAGCGCACTGAATACCCCAATTAGGAAATAACTCACCATGGAAGCGGTAGTCGCATATCGGGGTTGAAGTTATTCCAATTTGCAATAGTATACGAGGAACGATCCCTAACAACTTGAGATGATAGGGTTTATCTGGTGCGAGAACGTCTATGCTTTGATGTGAGTTCCGACTGACTGGGGATCACCAGAAAGTCTCTGTGGACTCACATTGGGTTTAGAGGAACTCGTATGCATATTCATATCATCAACAAAGGATCCGTTTACCCGACTTGATAGGTTGGGAAATTCTCCTATGGATTTCTGTGAGAAATTAATTCTGGTAAAATCCTTGGCCAAGGTATCTGACGACTTTATGTAAGTAGCTCATAAAAATTAAGTCAAAGAGAATTTATTTCGAGACCAGAGTACATAAGGTCAAGACAAAAGAAAAGGGAATCCGATGAAAGACCATACCCTTAAGTCTCGACTGGGAGATTGATCAATGGAGAGATTATGTCGTATATGGAAATTGTAAATGATAAAAGGTTCACTGAATTAATTCACCAGTGATTGGGCTCCATGGGCTTGTGACTGGACATCGACCGTGGAGTGTGGGAGAATTCCCAAATTAGCAGGGGTGCTAATTTTGGAATGATTAATCGACAGAGTGTTCGATTAATTTAGAGTATTAATTGCTCGAGTAATTAAATAATATTTAATTACAACCCGCGGCCAACTATGTGGTGAACCTACGGGGGCATACACAATACACATGAAGCGAAAGCGAGGAAACAAGAACGAACCAGTCAACCGCGGATTAAATCATGTGAGTAATCAAAATAAAAAAAAAAATTTATGTGAGTAAATTAGACTGGATATGTTAAATTAAATCATGTGAGTAATCAAAATAAAAAAAAAATTTTGAGTTCAACCGCGGTGGCACGCGGCGGTGCGAGGCAGCGCACCGCGGCTGGGCGGCCACCGCAAGCTGCCACGAGCAGCAGCGCGCTGTCTGCGCGTGCAGCACACGGCAGCTGCCTTCGGGCAGTCTACCGCGTGCTGGCAACGCGCAGCAGCGTGCTGTTACGCGCGGCAGCAGCCGCTCCGTGCGGCTTACGCGCGGCCTTCGTGGTCGCGTGTGTGCTGCCACGTGGCGGTATCCTATTCGTCACTTCGTGGCTGAATTTTGGTTGATCTCAAACACGCCTATTTTGAAAGTCCTGAAAATCTTGGAGAATTTTGGAAGATTAGGAAACTTGGAGTTTTTGGATAAGGTAGTTACTTTGTTAAACTTAAACACTACCTTAATTAACTAATCTAGTCAAAATAGGATTATCTTGAGAATCTTGGAGATTTGGGAATTTTGGGAAACTTAGAGTTTTGGATAAGGTAAGAATCTTAGAGATTTAGATTACCTTAATTAACCAATTTAATCAAGATAAGAATTGTAGATTACTTAGAGCTCAAGTAAGAGCTAATTAATCTTAGAGATTAATTGTTAATTCAAAATTAATTAACTTGGATGATTTTTGCGAATTAAAATTAATAAAGCCGGTAAATTTACATTATTGCCCTTATGTGAATTTATGCATCTTCTTGTGTGAATATGTGGATTGGTCGATTTTGCCCTTAAGCCCTATGTAGTTTTTGGTTTATTTATTTTATGGGTTGTAATTAAATGGGCCTGATTGGTGCCCTTGCTTGCGCAAATGAATGTTTACTTTTTCGCAAATTATTCTTTGATGTATGAGATGCATGCTTAGGATAGAAAACGTAAACAAGATAAGCATAATCTGATGAGACCTCGCACACTTAGAAACCTCCAATTGAACTTAAAATTCAATTAGATTATTAAATCGAATAACGGACGCATATGAATAGTGTCTTTGGTCCGAGCCTATCCAATTACTAGGTCTTAGGCATATTGTACGAATATATCTCGATGTCTCACGAGTCGTGGGTCGAGCTATAGGAAGATGATATGTCTATTGCCTCGATGCACGAGTTTAGTGCCAAGGGAGGGGATAGCAAGGTTTTAGGCGCTGTCTCACGAGTAGTGGGGCGTCTAGGATTGAACTATTTCCCTCCACGAGTATTGGACATGATTTAACGCTAGTAAGTATGGATGTCTCACGAGTCGTGGGTCCATATCGAAAACCGAGGCTAAATGAACTTAAGGGTTAGCTGCGATGGTTAACCGTCGACGTATTCGACCACCAAGTGAATCAAATAGTATGGCCAACGAGTCGTGGGTACTAGGAGATTGCATTTGGGCCTTAAGCCCGCTAGGATATTTTAAATTGCCGAAACTTATGTGGGGGCATAAGATTTTGATTAAAATAGTGGGAGTAATTTACAAATAAAAACCATGTTTGTAAATTGTGCATTTTAAATTAATCTTTCGCGTATTTATTTCTTCTCTCGTCGTTTTAATAGATATGATGTCAAAAGAGCTTAGAGCACTTAGAGATTTGTCCATCTCATCACTTGAACGTAATATTTTAACTGGACCCAACTTGCATTTCTGGACGCATCATTTGAATGGATTATTTGAAGCTGAAAACATATCCTATGTTTTGTCTGTACCACCACCCATTACTATTTCACATGACGTTCCTGATGAGCTCCGTAAAAGCATCACCAAGTGGAATCTGGATGATGGCTTAGCTCGTGAATACATGTTGGAATATATGTCACTTGATCTGCGTTTGCAACATGAGCATATGGCATCCGCGAAAGAGATTCTCTCGAATCTCAAATTCCTTTATGGGATTAGAGATGGTCGTCGCAGATTCGCGATCACGAGGGAACTCTTGCAAGCAAGAAAGAGAAGGGAAACTCCTGTCGGAATCCACGTACACAAGATGATTCGACTTCTATCTGAACTCGATGATATGGGTGTCGTGATGGACAATGATTTCCGAGTGGATATTATTCTACAATCTCTTCCTAGATCATATGACCGATTTATCGCGGACTTGAATCTCCAGAGGCGAGAGATCACTGTGCATGTCCTGCGACAAATGCTCGAGGAACACGAAGCTTCTTTTGGAAAGAAAGCAAGGGTTGGCGAAAGGACTGGGCGGCGTTCAAAACCAAAGCAAATAGAAACCAGAGCTCCTTATTGCACAAGGTCAAGGGAAATGATTAAATTCGAACCTATGGAGAGTTCGAACATGTATATTCCTTGTTGAAGTTAATTTTACAATTAACTGTGCATTTTTGGTGTTAGACACTGACTGGAGTTCTCATCCTTGTAGGTGATGGGAGCATTAAGGAAACTGGAGCCTGAGGATTGGATCCTTGAATAAGGCAATGGAGCTGGAGCTGCTACCAAGGCCATAGGCAAAAGTAGATTTAGGTGGTTTGATAAAGTCATTAGGAAACTTTCATTTATGTACCTAGTTTTTAATGAAAAACTTTTTATTCATGTTATTGAATAATGTTGATTTTAATAAAAGCTCCTGTTTTTGTTTTTCATTTGGTACATTGAATTATTGACTTTACATCATAAAACCACCTAAGTTAAGTCATGCACGTACAACAAAACAAAAGGAAACAAGATAATGAAATATCTGCCCAATTATGGCACGCTAGACTTGGACATATATCTACGTCAAGGATTCAAAAGTTAGCATCATCTGGCGCGATTGAAATCAATCGCATTGATGAAATGCCAACATGTGAACCATGTTTAAAGGGTAAAATGGCTAAGTTGCCGTTTAAGGGAAACCCTGAGCGAGCCAAACAAACATTGGACTTGATACATACTGACGTATGTGGACCACTGAGAAAAAGCGCCCGAGGTGGCTATGACTACTTCATCACTTTCACTGACGACTATAGTCGTTATGGTTATGTGTTCTTGTTGAAACACAAGTCTGAAGCCTTTGAGCGATTCAAAGAATTCAAGATGGAAGTAGAGAATCAACTTGGTCATACGATAAAGGCTCTTCGTTCTGACCGAGGTGGAGAATTTCTTAGTAACGAATTTCTGAATTATCTTGTAGAGCATGGAATATTATCGCAGTGGACTCCTCCTACAACACCCCAATTAAATGGAGTAGCAGAGAGAAGGAATCGAACCTTGATGGACATGGTTCGATCCATGATGAGTGCCACTGACCTTCCTCTTTCATTTTGGGGACATGCCCTCCTCACGGCAACGAAGATACTGAATATGGTACCTTCGAAATCCGTAGAAAAGACACCATACGAACTATGGTTTGGCAAGGCACCCTCATACGCATTCATGCGCATATGGGGATCTCCCGCTTACGTTAAAAAGCTAGTGGGAGATAAATTGGAAACTAAATCAACTTTGTGCAAATTCGTGGGGTATCCAGAAAACTCAATAGGATACGAGTTCTACGATCCTACAAGACAAACAACGTTTGTCTCAAGGAACGCTCACTTCTTGGAGAAGGATTTCTTGGTGGACAAGAAAGAAAATAACGTAGAACTAGATGAGGTCACTGAAGCTGAAAAGGCCTTAAAGGTTGATCGAGCTGACCCGTCACCACAGGCAGTGGGAGAACATGAGCATGAAAGTGCACCAGACAGTACACCGATACTTCGTAGGTCAGAAAGACAACGTAGAGAACCCGAGAGGTACTACGGTCTGCTGCATGAGACTGGACAGTCTCTAACCGACCCAAGGACTTACGAAGAGGCTATGCTAGACATAGACTCGGGAAAGTGGCGCGAAGCCATGGAATCCGAACTGGACTCCATGCACTCAAACAAGGTCTGGGCCTTGGTAGATCCACCAGTGGGAGTGGCTCTCGTGGGTTGCAAGTGGATCTATAAGCGAAAGCTTGGAGTGAACGGAGAGGTGATTACCTACAAGGCGCAACTAGTGGCAAAAGGATACACTCAAAGACCAGGTATCGACTTTGAGGAGACCTTTTCGCCCGTCGCAATGCCCAAATCCATTCGGATCTTGCTGGCCATAGCTGCGTGGTATAACTACGAGATATGGCAGATGGATGTAAAGACTGCCTTTCTCAATGGGGACATTGATAAGGAGATCTACATGGAGCAACCAAAAGGATATGCATCCAAAGGAGATGAACACAAGGTGTGCAAACTCCAGAGGTCCATTTATGGACTGAAGCAAGCTTCCCGAAGTTGGAACATTCGTTTTGATGAGACAATCCAAACTTTTGGATTCATCAAGAACATGTTCGAACCTTGCGTGTACAAGAAGATCAGTGGGAGTACAGTTGAATTTTTGGTGCTTTACGTTGACGACATTCTTCTCATTGGAAACAATGTGAAAGCATTGTCCGAAACTAAAGCATGGTTATCTACACAATTCTCGATGAAGGATATGGGAGAAGCATCCTTTGTACTAGGTATAAGGATCTACCGAGATAGATCAAAAGGACTGCTGGGCCTCTCCCAATCCCAGTACATAGATAAAATCTTGAAAAGATTTAGTATGGAAGAATCCAAGAGAGGATTGCTTCCAATGAGACATGGAATTGCACTCTCCAAGTCTATGGCCCCAAAGACGCCAGAAGAGAGAAGCAATATGTCTCGAGTACCATATGCATCCGCGATAGGAAGCATAATGTATGGTATGCTATGTACGAGACCAGACGTAGCATACGCTTTAAGCGTTACAAGTCGCTACCAGTCTGATCCAGGTGAGCAGCACTGGATAGCCGTAAAGGCAATTCTAAAGTACCTGAGAAGGACTAAAGAATTGTTCTTGGTATATGGTGGAGGAGAATTGAAATTGGAAGGCTATACAGACTCGAGCTTCCAATGTGATGTAGACGACTTCAAGTCGACATCAGGATACGTTTTCTGCCTCAATGGTGCGGTTAGCTGGAAGAGCTCCAAGCAGGAAACAACCGCGGATTCAACCACCGAAGCAGAATACATTGCCGCGAGTGACGCAGCAAAGGAAGGTGTTTGGATGAGGAACTTCATCCAGGAATTGGATGTGATACCTAGCATTGCTGAGCCCATTACTATCTTCTGCGATAATAATGGAGCAATAGCGCAAGCGAAGGAGCCGAGATCTCATCAGAAATCCAAGCACGTACAGAGACGATACCATGTGATAAGAGATATCATTGGTAGAGGAGACATTAAGATGGAACGTGTCGACTCAGAAGATAATACGGCGGACCCGCTAACGAAGCCTCTGCCTCAAAAGGCATTTGAGAAACATCTGCATAAGATGGGACTCAAGAACATAAAAGACTGGCTTTAGGACAAGTGGGAGATTAATAGAAATAGTGTCCTGCAAGCCAGTTGTATGGCTAGTATTTATTGTAATAAATGCGGAACTATTCAATTTCGATTAATAAATGCACTTTAATAAATGGTCAACTTTATCTTATGTAATAATTGTCTACGCATAAGGATAGAAGTCCTTAGATCACAGGGCTATGGGACAACCCGTGGACTGATCCCCAAGGCCGTGATCTAGAACATATTCAAGAGTCGTAGAATCCAATCGAGATAGGACATCGTTGGATTCGGTTAGACTCTCACTATTGTGTATACTCCGATGAACTGGAGGACGCTGGGGTCCACGAGCGTGACTGGGATAGTCGATACACATAAGTGGGTGGCTTGCTGGGATGGCAAGCGCACTGAATACCCCAATTAGGAAATAACTCACCATGGAAGCGGTAGTCGCATATCGGGGTTGAAGTTATTCCAATTTGCAATAGTATACGAGGAACGATCCCTAACAACTTGAGATGATAGGGTTTATCTGGTGCGAGAACGTCTATGCTTTGATGTGAGTTCCGACTGACTGGGGATCACCAGAAAGTCTCTGTGGACTCACATTGGGTTTAGAGGAACTCGTATGCATATTCATATCATCAACAAAGGATCCGTTGACCCGACTTGATAGGTTGGGAAATTCTCCTATGGATTTCTGTGAGAAATTAATTCTGGTAAAATCCTTGGCCAAGGTATCTGACGACTTTATGTAAGTAGCTCATAAAGATTAAGTCAAAGAGAATTTATTTCGAGACCAGAGTACATAAGGTCAAGACAAAAGAAAAGGGAATCCGATGAAAGACCATACCATTAAGTCTCGACTGGGAGATTGATCAATGGAGAGATTATGTCGTATATGGAAATTGTAAATGATAAAAGGTTCACTGAATTAATTCACCAGTGATTGGGCTCCTTGGGCTTGTGACTGGACATCGACCGTGGAGTGTGGGAGAATTCCCAAATTAGCAGGGGTGCTAATTTTGGAATGATTAATCGACAGAGTGTTCGATTAATTTAGAGTATTAATTGCTCGAGTAATTAAATAATATTTAATTACAACCCGCGGCCAATTATGTGGTGAACCTACGGGGGCATACACAATACACATGAAGCGGAAACGAGGAAACAAGAACGAACCAGTCGACTGGGTCGACTGAGTCAAAGTCGACTGGGTCGATTAAATGGGTGGGTCGACTGGGTCGACCCATATGGAACGAAATTGGATTCAATTGGAATTGGATCAAGGTTATAAATTAAACTGGAATTAAATTTATGAGTAAATTAATTAATTAGGATTTAATTAATTAATGGAATAATTAATTTAATTAGACTTGGAGTTTAATTAATTAATTGGGAGATGATTTAATTAATTGGGCTGTTTAATTGGGAAATTAAATAAAGCCCTGAAAGATTAATTAATATGGGCCATGAATTAATTAGAAGACTTGGTCTTCTAATTAAAGAGGGCCATGGCCCATGTAGGAGAATTAGTATCCTAATCCTAGTAGGATTAGGTTATGAGAGATATCTATAAATAAGATACTAGGTCTCATATCTCACATACAACTCTACAAGAAAATCAAGAAAAGCAAAAATTCTCTCCCTCTCCCTCTTGTGATCGGCCGAACCTACTTCCACTTTAGGAAGAATTTTCGTCTTCGATTCTTCGTTCCAAAGTTGTTCTAAAACCTAGATATTAATATACCCTATGTTCCAGTTGATTAGGATATATTAATTTTCGTGATATTGTGGTGTATCAACTCGTAGAGGCGCAACACGTGGGGCGCTAACCAAAGGTGTGAGTCGATCTTACCGGGGCAGAATTCAGAGCTCGTCTTGCTAGCCGAGGATTTGCAAGGAGACAGGTATAAACGAGAAAACTTATACTGTCGTTTATTTATATTCATATATATACAACTAGAGAATATCCTGGCAAGATTCTTTAAGAGGCCCTTAAATTTTTTATTCCGCTGTGCCTAGGGCTGTTTTTCTTACCGAATCCCAACAAAATGTTCTATAGAAATACCAAGGAAGTAATGAAGTTGTCCTAGATCTTTCATTGCAAATTCTTTGCCCAATTGAGATATAAACTCTTGAAGTAGCTGAGAGTTTGATCCTGTCAAAACTATATCATCAACATACAATAGTAGAATCAATGTACCTTGCTTAGAATGTCGAACAAACAATGAAGAGTCTGCTAAGCTACAGGAAAATCCCATGGAAACCAAAAATGCACTGAACCTAGAAAACCAAGCTCTTGGTGCTTGGCGAAGGCCATATAGTGCATTTCGGAGATGGCAAACATAATTCGCATACTTGGAGTCGACAAAACCAGGAGGCTGCTCCATGAAGACATTTTCAGATAACATTCCATGAAGAAATGCATTTCTTACATCAAGTTGTCGAACCTCCCAATTGTTATGCATTGCAACGGTGAGAACAAGACGAATAGTTGCCGGTTTCACTACTGGAGAAAATGTTTCAGAGAAATCAAGTCCAGGTACTTGATTATAGCCTTTAGCGACAAGGCGTGCTTTTAATCTCTCCAAGGAACCATCAGCCTTTGTTTTGGTCTTGAAGACCCATTTACAACCAATAACATTCATGCCGGGTTGACGAGGAACTAGATGCCATGTGTTATTTGAGTAAAGAGCGGACAACTCCTCAAGCATAGCCTCTTTCCATGCAGGATCTTTTAATGCTGCTCGAATATTTTAGGCTCACATGGAAGTTTAGAGGTGGTGAAACAAGAATCTGGACCACAATACTTTGCATTTGGTTTTGTGATGCCCAAACTACTTCGAGTAACCATAGAATGATGGCGAGCATTATTTTGAGGCAATAAATGAGAGGTATTCGTCATACTTACAGAAGCTGATGTGCTAGGATCTTGTTCAGATTCTTGAACTTCATCTAGAAGTGAGGAATGCAGCGGAAATGAATCAGAATTTGACGGAATAGCTTCTGTGTCCTCGACAATATGAGTAGTAGTGTGTGACGGAATTGGAGTTGTGGTTAAGTCTTGAGTATCCCAAACGTCAGGAAGATTACAGTGGAAGGCTGGAGAATTTGCTGATTTTTCTTGTAAACCTGAAAACCATTCTTCAAAGGAAGATAAATCATTAGTAGCAGACTGGGAGAATAATGTTCCTGGATCATGGAATGGGTAAGATTGTTCATCAAACACCACATGTCTTGAGATATATACACGACCAGTTGGTGGGTAGTAACACCAATAGCCTTTATGAAATTCACTATATCCCAAGAAAACACAAGGTAGAGATCGTGGATCAAGTTTAGTTTTAGCATAGCTTCTCAAGAGAGGGAAACACTTGCTACCGAAAACACGTAAACATGTATAATCTGGTGGTTTTTGAAAAAGCATTTCAAATGGACTATTCCAGTCAAGGACTCTTGCGGGTTGTCGATTAATGAGCCAAACAGCTGTAGCAAATGCTTCGACCCAGAATCTTTTTGGCACATTACCATGAAAAAGCATGGTAAGGCCTAATTCAGTAATGTTTCTATGCTTTCGTTCAGCAAGACCATTCTGTTCGGGTGTTTTTGGACATGCAAGTTGAAGTTTTATTCCACAATTTTTTAAATGTTGTCGAAATCTGCCACTGGAAAATTCTCCTCCTTCATCACATTGAAAACTTTAATTTAAGTTCAAACTGATTTTCAACATATTTTTGAAACTCATAAAAACATTGGAGAAAATCAGATTTTTGTTTTATTGGAAAATACCATGTAAATCGAGTATATTCATCCACAAAGATAACATAGTACTTGAATTCTGAATAGAAGAGACGGGTGAAGGACCCCATAAATCACAATGTATTACTTCAAAAGGATGCTTACAAACTTCTTGTGACATGATAAACGGGAGACGACAAGACTTTGCCATTTGACAACTACTACAGAGGTTGCTGACTTTATTTTTATTAGAACTTGTAATAAGTTTATTCATTTTCAGAACTTCTACTACTTTCATATGTGGATGACCTAACCTTTGATGCCAAATCTCATCTGACATAATCCGAAATCTTGTTGAAAAAAGTGCAGAGGAACAAACTTTTGAATTTAAGGCATATAGTCCACCACATCTATTTCCTGATGCTACCACTGTTCTTGTGTTCCTGTCCTTAATCACAAAGCCACTTGATGAGAATTCCACAGTATAAGGATATTCACAAGTTAATTGGCTAATAGATAGTAAATCCTTTTTAATTTCAGGTACAACCAGAACATTTTTTAGGTTTAAGCTTTTATTCCCCAAGGGTATTGAAGCAGTTCCGATATGCGAAATATCCAAAAGTGCTCCGTTAGCGACATAAACCTTATCAGTCCCATGATATGGGGTGAGAGAAGTAAGCTTACCAACATTGGATGTCATATGGGAAGTCGCTCCTGTATCAGGAAACCAAGAAGGGTCTTGAACCTCCTCAAGTTTAATAGCTGTCAGGGCTTCACGTTGGTAAGCTTGGTTGAAGCGATGCCAACAATCAAATGCAGTATGACCTGCTTTGTTACAAATCTGACAAACATCATTAGTTTTAGTAATTCTATGCTGGGATTGATTACCTTGACCATTGGAATAACCTTTCTTTTGCCAATTGTTCTGATTTCCTTGCATCGAATGTTTTTTGTAAGAGGAACCATTTTGTTGTTTCCCTTTCTGATTGCTCCAGCTATTGTGTGACCCTTGTGAACGTTGTTGGCTTAGGAATGCTGAATTTTGACTTGATATGCCCAATCCATTGGTACCATGGATAAGCTTCATTGTCTCGTGACCTTGTAGCAAAGGTATGAGTTCACGATAAGCTGGAGTCGGAGGCTTAAGCATGGAAGTAACAAAAGCCTCATAACTAGATCCAAGCCCTTTAAGTACTCCGAAAACTTTATCTCGGTCATTAACAGCCCTGCCAATTGCTGCCAAGTCGTCACAAATGTTCTTGTGAATTTGTATGTATTCATCCATGGTATGTGAATCTTTTACAAGATATTGGAGGCGTTGTAGTAAGTAAAACTCTCTTTCTTGAGTGTCTTGTGCAAAGGCATCGAGTAGTGCCTTCCAAACTTCTGCCGAAGTTGTGAGTCCCACAATCAGACGCAAGACTTCTTCAGATAAAGTGCCGGAGATCCACCCGTGAAGAAGACTATCGGAAGTTTTCCAAGAGATAAATTCTGGATTTATTTGTTTAACAACACTCGCACCTGCATCTTCAGCAGATGAGACAACAATATCTTTGTTGGGCATTGGAAATCCACCATCTATAAAGCCAATCATGTTTTGGCATTCAATAAGACCCATCATTTGAGTCTTCCACATAAGAAAATTATTATTTGTCAATTTGATGGAGACAAAATTTCCTACATTGAGAGTTGCTGGGTAGGGGTACTTAACAATGGAAGATTGTTTTGCAGCCATTGAAAAAGGGTTAAAGAAAAAGGAGATTTGGGTTTTAATGTAAAAGAGGAATTCAAGCAAGATAAAAATATTGTAGCTGTTAAGCTTTCTGGCTCTTTGATACCATGAAGAAATTTAGAGTGTAAAACTATTCATTCTCCTTGATTAAACATTGTTTATGATGTACACATTTATATACAAGAGGCACACATCTATACAAGGTAAAAATATGATAAGCCTTAGAATTAGCAGCACATGTGATTTTATATGATCTTGACAAATCTCTTATAATATTCTTTTGCCTTGACTCTTGCTATTGATTTTTGTGTCTTCAATAGTATCATACTCCACAACATGATTGTGGAGGATGAACGTGACGAATACAAGGACGATGACTTGGACGATGATGATACTGACATTAGCACGTCTCGTAGAGCACGCGCTAGAATTTATGACCGTCGCGGAGTAGAGTTTCAAGATGTTGCAAGAAGAAGACAAACGTTGGATAATTATATGCTGCGTCATGAAGCAATTCATTCCAAGGTGACCAACCGTAGACTCCAAAAAGACTTAATAGAACATGTTTATGCAAAATACGGTTAATTATGAGTGTTTAAATTTAATTTTCTTGTCTATTTTAGTATGTATTTAAATATTTAATTTAGATTAAGTATTAATCTAAATTTTATATGTATGAGTGCTTATTTTGTATTTTTAACTAATTTCGTATTTTAAATAAAAATTATTTGTATGAGTGTTAAATTAAATGGACTATTTCTATATTTATTAGTATATCATAATTTTATTTAAAATATGATTAAATAATTAATCATATTATAAACTATATAATTAAAACCCTAATTAAAACAACACATTAATTACAATAACACATTTATTAAAATAAAACACTAATTAAAATAACACATTAATTAAAATAACACATTAAATAAAATCACATTAATTACAATAACACATTAATTAAAATAAAACACTAATTAAAATAACACATTAATTAAAATCACATACAACACATTAATTATACAAAATTAACCATACACACATTAAATTAACCATACACACATTAATTCATTAAAAGAAAAAAAAAAAAGGAAAGACCCAATCAATTACAAGTGGCGGCACCTGTTTTAAAGAGGAACGCGTGTTCTTTTCTTCCTCGCGGAGCGACGCGCTCCGCGGGCTGGCCTGCGTGCTCCGCGCAGCCCGCGGCCCCGCTCGTTCCTCCCCGCCGGTCCGCCCCGCCCCGAGCCCTCTCCATCTCCAACCATTTTCCCAGCCCAGCCCAACCCCGCCTCGAGCTCGGAGGTGACCAATGGAGATGGACTTAGTAGGTACCTTAATAAATGTGAAAACATGTAAAATGACAAATAATTTGGGACAGAGGTCTTAGAAATTTACCCTTCACATTTTATGAATTTCACCTTTTGAATCAAAACAAAAACTTCAACCTTTCTATTAAATTGTAACCATCTATTTACTTCACTAGACAGACAAAACTATTTTATAACATCATCTCAACATCCCATTCACTTTCATACATTTTCTGTGAAACTTAATTACGTTATTCAATTCATAGAAATGAGCACATCATCCAACGAAGTTATGCAAAAGGTATGTAAGTATGCATATAAAATTTTGGGTATACATACTTACATACCTTTTGCATAACTTCGTTGGATGATGTGCTCATTTCTATGAATTGAAAAACGTAATTAACTTTCACAGAAAATGTATGAAAGTGAATGGGATGTTGAGATGATGTTATAAAATAGTTTTGTATGTCTAGTGAAGTAAATAGATGGTTACAATTTAATAGAAAGATTGAAGTTTTTGTCTTGATTCAAAAGGTAAAATTCATAAAATGTGAAGGGTAAATTTCTAAGACGGATTTATAGTTGAGTCTTAATAAGTAATTTGATGAAAAAATTGGCCCTTGGATTACTAAAAACCATAAAATTAATTAGTTTAATTATGATTTTGGGAAGAATGAGAGTATTAATTATGATGTCCTTGTCACCATTACTATAACAAAAATACCATATAGTTTTTTATATGATGTCACTTAACTCTCAAATCCTGAGGAGGACAAAATTAAAGATTTCAAAGTCAACATAGTCAAATGATAATTACATCACTAAGAAAAAAAATCTATTCAATTACAATTAATTATAGTAGTAATTTTTATAGTTGAACAAAAGAACAGGCAATTAAAGTGCTTAACGACTTTACAACCCAAGCCATTACCCAACACTAAAAACGCGCTTTTATAAACTTTAAGTAAAACAATTAATTAGTGATATCCGTTAATTAACAGCAACAAGAACATGATTATTTACCACTTAATGCCGAACACGCTCTTATGACATCACTGCCACCATTCATAAGCATCCAATTGGTCAAACCTCGTCGATCGAAAATTCTATTGGACGGTGTACGACACTCGCCTCTCACGCGCGTGTTCGATTGTTTCCATGTAACTACACATGGTATAGAAAGAGAGGTAGCCAGTTAAATCATCAGCTGTAATTCCAAAACCAAATTATGTATATGTAACCTGCACAGATATAGCTGCTAGTTGTTTCTCTTATTTTAATCGCGGGTTAGGGTTTGTATTTCTAGTTTTGATTGATTAATCGAGAGGAATTCAAATGGCACAAGCAGTGGAAGAATGGTACAAGCAGATGCCGATCATTACGCGTTCGTATCTCACCGCCGCAATTGTCACCACCATCGGCTGCTCTCTCGATGTAAATTTTTTTTTTCGTTTTTTTGGGAAATGGGAATTTTATTCGAAATTATGGGATTTATTGATTTAATGGAGCTTCTTTATTGGTGAATTGCAGATAATATCTCCATATGACTTGTATTTGAACCCTAAGCTTGTGGTGAAGCATTACCAACTCTGGCGTGTTATTACCAATTTTTTGTATTTCCGCAAAATGGGTAACTATCTACCATCTATTGCTTCAAAAGTAGTTTGATGAAAAATTTAATTAATTCGATTTTGAAAAATTTAATTAATTCGATTTTGGGGTTGCTGAATTTAATTCATTCTGAAGCGTGAGACCTTTAGTTCTATTACGTTTGAATTCTGGCAATTTTTGTATATGTGGTTTTATTGCATATTCAGTCCAGGAGTGCAATTGCTGGTTTAATTCTTCATTCGAAGACATGTTTAAAAGCACATGAGAAAGCATGAAAAGGCGATGTTAGAATAGATGATCATTGGTATACTGATATGAAATATCAAATATGGTCTAGATGTTTGCTTTGTATTGATTAAATAATTAGAGTAATATTTTGGTACCTTGTGCATGCTTCTTGTTGCTTTTAATGGTATGACGAGATGCTTCTCTTCTGAACTTCCAACTCCCAAGCTGGTATATTGTTCTTCACTTGTGTGGGCTTCGTATATAAATGAAAAAGGACATGTTTAGGTGGGGGTATTAACCTTATCTGAGGCCCACACGCACAAAAGGAGTTATCCATCCTTTATGTCCTATTATACCCTATACACATGCACAGCCGCGTGTGCATACTATACAGCCGCGTGTGCATACTATACAGCCACGTGTGCATACTATACCATTCATTTACTGTCTCTAACCTGTGCTTTTAAAGTATGGATTATTGGAATCTTAAGATGAAATTAGGGGAACTTAAATGCTACACGGCGTGCAATGCACGACTGCATTCTCCAAATGACACGTGTCCTCTTTGTTTACTATCATAACGAGGTAGATTATTAGAAGATAAAAAAAAAAAAGGAAATGTGGATGCATGTCATTTGGGGAATGCACCCTTGCATTGCATGGGGTGCAACATCTAAATTCTCTTTAATTAGCATCACATTTATATCTAAATCATTTAGGACTTATTTGGCTTTATATATGGGGGATGTGTTGGTAATTCAATATTCAGATGATTCATTAATTAATCAAATAGGAGGAATTACATAAGTCCTCCCATCTGACACGATTTGATCTGCTTCTTTTCAGACTTGGACTTTTTGTTTCACATGTTCTTTCTTGCTCGATACTGCAAGCTTCTTGAAGAGAACTCATTCCGTGGGAGGACTGCGGATTTCCTTTACATGTTGTTGTTCGGTGCCAGTGTTTTGACTGGTATTGTTCTTGTTGGAGGGATGATTCCTTACGTCTCAGAGTCATTCGCCAAAATTATATTCCTTAGCAATTCCCTTACGTTTATGATGGTTAGTCTCTTGTAATCACCCTGGCTTGTGATTCAAATTTTGAAGTATTTCTTAAATAATAGTGAATATCCTGCTTTGACTAATGTTCTCCCGGTTATTTTAGGTGTATGTCTGGAGCAAGCAGAACCCGTTCATCCACATGAGCTTCTTGGGCCTTTTTACTTTCACGGCAGCTTATTTACCATGGGTTAGTGACGTACTGACTTTATAAGCATTATCTAGCTGTTGGGATGCTGCCATATTCTAGTTCCCTTCACAAGTTTTTAAACTCATTGTCTATTTTGTGATTTTAATATCAGATTCATCTTCACTTGGTTTTTGTTTAATCAATTTCATTATAAATACATACCGCTTGTATTTGTTGCTTGATTATCGGGTTGCTCGCTAAGTCTATGATTTATTTTAAGATGTGGGAGAACATATAAATTTGATTCGAGATACTGTGGCTGATGTATTTAGCTTATTCTCTTCACTCTATGATAACTAATTGGAAGCAAAACAAGTATTCCACCAATTTTATATATACTTATATAGTGCTTGACATTTTTTGTTCTTTCCATACTCTGATATAGATGCTGGACATTTGATGTTTTTCTCTCTTTGCAGGTTCTTCTTGGGTTTTCTGTCCTTGTTGGAGCTAGTGCTTGGGTGGATTTACTGGTAAGTCGATAGTAGTCTTCTCTTGAACTCAGCAAGTGAATTTTGGATTTTGGATAATTAGAAAAAAGGTTTTATTCTGGAAATTGAACCATTGCTGCAGTCTTGCAGAAATTTTAGCATTGTCTGAGATATAAGAGTTTTCATCTGGGTTTTGCGAGGTTTAGCTGTGGCTAAAAGTTTCATGTAACTTGGTTATAGAATTCTTTTCCACTTTATATATCTAGCAAGTTAGGTTGAAAGATGGTTGCATACTTGAAACTAAGGCCTCTTCGACTCCTTCAGTTTACATGTAATTTACGAATTCATGAGAGCCTGCACCATTATCAGTAAATATGTGTTAATCCATGTATCTGCATATGAAACCTTACTGCTTTGTCCTTTACTTTATTATACATTGGAAGCAATTTATGCCTTCACTTGGCATGTAAATATTTCACTTTTAATTCAGGGAATGATTGCTGGGCATGCCTACTATTTTCTTGAAGATGTGTATCCGAGAATGACAGGTCGCCGACCCCTGAGAACTCCAGCTCTTATTAGGTCGCTATTTGCAGATGAGCCTGTAGTGGCAGCTAGGCCTGCACAAGTCCGATTTGCCGCTCCACCAGTAGACGATGTTCAACTTGACCGATAGGTTAATGGGTTGTCTGGACTAGTAGAATTTGATCATAGTTTCAACTTGTTCCAAGAAGCTGATCCAGAACCCCTGTCTATAGTGTTGAGGACAATTAGTTATTGTCAATCTTCTAGTTTTACTTGTCCAAGTTTAGCTCCAACTTGTATAAAGATAATCAACAAATCTGAAGTTTTGAAGGATATTTTGCTTTTGATACAAGATGTTTGTGTATACTGATCCAGGTCACAGTGAACGAGCAATGAATTTAATGTCCAGGAATATTGATTTTGCATGTTCGTGTTTGACACATGTGCCTCTATGTTTTGGCATATACTTTTGTATGTAATTTAACATCCTCTATCCCTATGCTTTTCTTTTTCTTTAATCATGATAAACATAGAGTATACGGTTGATGGGTGGACTGCCATTGAATTTAGAGCAGAAAATAATAAATGTTCTTGCGGGCAAATTTATACTCCATTTACTTCGATTATTTGATATTTTGCAGATCAAATTTTCTGATGTTATAGACATTTTGCACCCGAATTAGAGGATACACTTTACCCCAATAAGCGTACTGCATACACTTATAACTATGTTAGAACTAGGTAACTCCGTAACTAATTCGCGTAGAGCGTCAAATTTTGAAAAAGTCACTTTTGAGAGTGCCTTTATAGCGTAAATTTTTAATAATTTTTTAATCACATATTTAAAATTTTGGACAGTTCAAAAGGTCATTATTATAATTTTTTATGCAATTCATGTGAAAAAAGAAATTAATATGACATTAAATATTTTGTACAAGTGTATAAACATTTATAGAAATTCCTAAATTTTATAATATAATTTGAATATCTGAAAATAAAAATCTGGAAAATACTAATACCTTTTCAATTTAATATTATAGCATAAAGTACCGAAATGACCTAATTAATTTGCATAAAAATAAAAGATATTTAACAATATTCATTCTTTTAACAAACAATATGCATTTTCTTAACTAATTATTTCATGATATACACTATTTAGATAATCAAAATAGAATATGTTATGATATTCATCTATAATAATTATTATTGAATTTTCGACAAAAGTATAAATAGTACTCCTACTTTCTGCCTGATGTATGTCATTATTGGTGACAGGGTGTCATCAGGCCATGTCCAACCGCCATGTCCAACCGTCATGGCCCCCATGAAAGTAGCAGGTAAATAGAATAGAAGGTGTATGTATCGGGTTTTGGTCCGGTCGCGAGACCGAGCCAAAACTCTTTCAAATTGAGTTTTCGTCAAACATATAAAACCATCAAAACCAATTAAAATACTCACACTCAAACTCTTCAAACCTATAAAACATTGATTTAACACCTATCACTTATTTTTTCCCCCAAATCTCAATAAAAAAGACATTGATTTGACACCTATCACCTATTTTATCTCCTAAACCTCAACATTCAAACCCGATCCAAGTGGAGTTTCAACTTATTCAAACCACAAAACTCAAGAGCCAGAACTCATCCAATAAAGTCTCAAAGGTTTCATCGAAACCAACCAAACCAATTTTTTTAAACCGAGACCCGCGAAACCGAACCAAAACCCATCCAAATAGACCCAAAGTATTTCAAAACAATTGCGTGAAATAATTAGCTAACAAACTAGAACACGAATTTTTTTGAACGGTGCACAAATTATGTCTGCACAGAGCGCGAATTATGCAGCGAATCATCGTTTCGCGCAAATTTAGTTACCTAGTGTTAGAATTAAACTCAGATAAGTGACTGCAATTCAATTATGGTTCATACACCTCAAGTCGGTAAACATTGAATTCGAATTACAAAAAAGCCGCCGTCTGTAAATATTATTTCAACAAGTAAAAAGAAAAAACATCATAGAAAATCTGACAATGATATGCCAAAAAAGCTGAGAGCTCTAGTACCCAGAAAATTAACAATTACAAGAAGACAAGTACAAGTGAAGGTCTAACTTCTAACTACTGTGACCAAATGGCAAACTTTCCCAAGCCACAACCTAAGATATAATTTATTTGTCATTCAGCTTAAACATCTGCATAATACACAGAAAAAAAAGAAAAACCTTGCGTTATAAGCCATCCCAGTATAATACAGATCTGGATTTTTTTTCCAGGCTTTGATTGGATCTTCAGGTCCGGTAACTTCCAAGCTTAAAACCATGGGAATCCCTCGAGTTTAATGCCACCACCGACAAAACATATTTATGAATTACTGGATGGGGTGGTATTGTGCTGATATTCTCTTGGGAGGTAGCTTGCGCAGAATGTACAAGACCAGAGCAGAAGGAAGAATCTCAACCAGCTGTTTTGGCATTAAGTTATATCAGAATGTCATTATATTTAATCATCACGAAGAACAAAAGAGAGATGTTAATACCATGTAGTATATTAGATTCAAAATGGGATGGTCCAGTACATCAAGTGATGCATCCGAATCAAAAGCTGACAGCACAACCTGCAGTAAAAGGAAAATTAACGACCTAAAAGGGAATAAAAAAGGGTAATTTAAGCAACTACAAGAGAACCAATCTCTAGATAGCAAGTAAAAAAAGAAATTGGGATTGCCACAAAGTCAGAATTTTCTTCCCCAGTGTTTAGTTCAATCCCATTTCCTTATGAGAAACTACAGAAAAAGAATTCCCAACTAATTAACAAACTTTCTCGCTTGTGTATTTCGTTAGAGATATCTTCATACCATTGATACAAGTCTTCAAAATCCCAAAACATGAGATAAAGAGAATTTTGGAATATTTGCATGTGATCAATATATGTTCGTGAAATAAATTTTCCCATTGTAACTTTTCTTATGACTAGTTTTGTTTAGCTCAATAAAACGTCAATGTCAAATAACAACAGTGATGTTTTTTATAAATTAGTTTGCTTGCATCTGTACAATTCTAGGTGAAGTAAAAAAATTATAACTTAAAGTAAGTTTTATGCAGATATTTTACGTAAGATACTCAAGAAGAAGCAAAAAGATGGGATGCTTCATGAAAAAGCAAATGAGCCAGTACTTTTAACCTATTACATGTTAAGAATAAGACACAAACAAAATATTCAGTAGGTGACTAAATAATTTGGCAGAGGCAGGGGAATAAGATTCTGTAAGTCGAACATGCCCAGGGCCAGATAGGAAGATAACTACTATTGTATTAGTCCACAATAACAACAATAGTTCAATTATGCATACATCTATCTTGACAACCATGGTAACTGAAAATAATTTCAGTACATTATGAGTATGGAATAGTATTTTATGGAATAATATGTTGGTTGTCTTAAGATGAAAAGATCTGTTTACTATTGGCACTTACTACCATAGGCAAATACAAGAGACAAGATCCATGGCAAACAGCAAAGAGCAGGGGAATTAAAACCTTACCACAAAGCACCTTATCAGAAAACAAGTGAAGCATATAGCTGTCACAGATCCGACCTGTATTTGAAATCTAGTCAGTGAACACTCTTAATTAAGGAAAAACAAGAATAGACATTAAAAGCAATGATAAGCTACTCTCTGATGCAATTGATCTACAGTCAAACTGTCGGTTCTCACATTTATTTAAGGAACAACAAGAATAGACACTTAAAGCAAGGATAAGCTACACAAACAATCCCCACAGCATGGATATGTGACTTTCTAATGCAATTGATATACGGACAAACTTTACACCATTCTTTGCTTCTACAAGATTGTTTTTGACATAGCTGTCCAGATTTCAGTTATCTATTCAACACTGTAGTGAGATAAATAAAGTTAATGTACTTAATTCAGACCAATAAATAGTCAAAGTTGGAGTGCTGGACAAGTTGTAAACAGTAAACTATGATTATATTTCCCAAATTTCAGACACATCCCACCAGGGAAATGATACACATTTGAGCTACGACATTCACCGTTTCTCGTGACGAGATCCCTGATCACTGTAAATAGAATTTGTATGGATGCCCCTTTTAAATCCTCATTAAATTAAATAGTATTAAATGTTCTGAATAAGTTGTTATAGAACTACTTAGCTCATCTACTCAATGTCTAATAATGTTACATAGATTCAGAATCAAGTAATGGTATAAATATTGTAATTTTCTTTTTCCTCTGAAATGCATGAATAACCATTCTTAGGCACCTAAAACTTGGACTAGGGTATGAGACACTTTTCCATTTCAAAATCACAGTAAATTTAGTAAAACATAAAAATGCTTCTATTTTGCTCCATCCGTGTTCAATAAACATGAACACTCATTTTGAACTGTTGTGTTGGAGATAGAACTACTCTGAGATCAACAGGAATATTTCGAAGAAATCAGTGTATAACCATGATGGAATCACATATATTTGGAGGATTGACAAATTTTATATTTGGGTTAGAGGTTAGCTACTCATTCATTGATCGCAAGATGCAGAGCAACAGAAGAAGTGTTCAGCTATTATGTTGATAATAAAGGGGATAAGAAATTCCTGTAACAAAATTGCTATACTAAATATGCCCCTTTCCAATTAAAATACGATAGATAGGCACAAACCTCATGAAGTTTCTTTCTCCTCCCTTTAGATTCAATGGGGAAGCGTCTCAACATGAAAAATAACCTGGACAAAAGAATAAGGAAGATATAATACACATTAGAGTAAAAGAAATGCATACTTAAGACCTGAAACAATCATTAAGAAGAAACTAGTATTATTAATGAGAAATTAGCGAGCAAGAAATAGTAGTATTCACCTTCCTCCATAGAGCAAAAAACCTAATGCAGCAATTAATGATACCACTGCAGATATAAAAAGAGATGAACAAGATCAGAAGTCAGATTGATTTTTCCCGCAAACTAAGAAAGCCAGAGACTTCAACTTTTGCATGATTGCAATTTCAAGATGAAACACGGGCACTCAGATGAGATTAACCTGCAATAAATATCTTTCCAACAAATTCCACGATGCTGTTGTCGTCTATCCAGAGGTATACCCAGATGCAGACCTGAAGTCAAGTTATTTGTCAGATTTGAGAAATAAAAACTTACCCCCCCCCCCCCCCCCCCCAAAACACCCCGGAACCAGTTGGACATGTGAAGATTGTTTGCAAACCCACAAAAGTCACTATTTTAACCTTTAGTGAGCCGTTATACCCTTGGCAGAAGAACATAGATTTCAGAAATATCATTTAATTGGTAAAAGTCATTCTCATGCTCCAGGAATTAAGTCATATTGGAGAAGGAATGTAGGAATAGAGTTAAAGGTTGACATCATAGTGGATAAAGTTGTTGTCTAGAAATTATGCATTTTAGTTGGGGAAGAGAAAGTAACTTGCTACGGAATTTTTAATGTTGAGGAAGAGTGAAGCATTATGTCTCTTTTATCTACGTAATTAAGTTTCTCGTTTTAATTTGTATTTAGGTAGCCTAGTGTTCAGAATTTTGGCAGCAGCATGTGCCATAGTTCATTTTAACGAAATATTGATAGATATGCTAAATGTAAATTAAGTTAACAAGTTGCTTTTGTAAAGAAAAAAAAAATATTAAGTCAACAAGTCTTTGTCTCTAGGTTTCGCTTTTTATTATGGTATGATTTTATGCAGCCTTGCATAAAAATTATTTGATTCTCTAACAAGCCTGATCTCTCCTGGGCATTCACGAAGCCCACGGCAGATTTCATGGTCACACCTCTCTCCCTTTCTCTTGGATCCTTTATTACTGTTTCCATTTCAATTCTCAAGCAATCAAAAGACACTGAGGATTAGTTTATCAGGATTATAGCCTATCCCTTTAGCTTCGACTTAATTCTCGCTAGCATCAATGCATGTTCAGCACATATATTATGAAACCAAAATAGCACCTGCCACTAAACTATGTCAACTGCATATCTTTGCCAGGAATTATTGTAGTTCACTCATTTAAAGCACTGGCAAAACTAATTAGATTCTAGGTTAACTACCCACAAAACCAATCTGCATAAACAGAAAAGAAGGAACAATGACGAACATATGTCGAGAAAAAGTATGTAATTCAGAGATCAGAGACATGTTAGACATCACAAACCAGAATAGCTGATGAGAAACTAAACAATACTGGCAATGGTATTGGCTCGCCAAAAATATAAATTAATGCAAGAAAAAAAAATAATAATAATAATAATATTAATAATAATAATAAGGTGGAATGCAGTATAAAGTGGAAGTGCAGCGCACCTGTATGAAGTAAATTGCACTGTTGATAGAAATAAAGAAAATTCTCAGTTTATCAGTGGGCAAACTTTTGGCCTGGTCAATGACAAGGACGAAGATGTCAGTGACTCTTCGTTCGACACAACTGCAACCATAACTCAGAAGCATCTAAAATTTACAACACTACAAATCTACAATAGGATATTTTTTTTTTTTTGAAACAACACCATTTATATTAATTGACAGGATTAATTAAAATATCCTATTGTAATCTACAATAGGATATTTTAATTAATCCTGTCAATTAATGCAATTACAAGTACTCCCTTTTTATGTGATATATTAACTAAAAACCCTCTGTGTATACCTGATGATATATCTCCGCCCAGAAAAGGACAAGAAGTACATATGTGGAAAAGAACAGCAGGTCAGGAAGATCCAACAGTACCAATGTCAGGGCCTGATTGAAAAAAGTAACATAGTGTAGTTAATAAGATCTGAGCATGCAAGCGCCGAAATGATGATGTCTACAAGCTAGCATAACCATTTCATTTTGAAAGAACTATGGCTGATCATCCAAAAATCATTTCAGGTATTAGATTGTTGTGGACAATGCAAAGGGAAGAAAGCAGGCCATATCCTGGCAGTAAAAAAGAAAATGAAAATTGATCTGATAACGCCTTTCAACTGAATGAAACACATCTAGAAGGAACTTGTAGTACAGCTTTTTTGGAGGATTTCATTTAATCTTCTTCAACTTCCCCGCAGAAGAAGAACAGTGTAAGTTCTACCATTGTTATATATCTATTAGTATGACTAGAGAATGAATTCTTGGTGATACTGCCAGTTCATCACTAACACTAGACACTTCATAAAACATCAAAAGATTATATCAACTATGTAATGAAGAGGTTGAACATCTCTACATGGCAAAGTTAGCCACAGGTTGAAGGAGATGTCATCAAGTATACCTTTCTTCTAAAATATTTTTCAAAACTCATAAAAGCCTTTGCAAATACACCTATTCTCCAACGTCTTATGAATCGTGACTTCAAGTCCACTGAGTAAAAAGCTTAATCAGAAAAAAGAGCATACATCAACTTTCAACCATCAAGTTGGATAAGGGCAAGGTGAATCTGACCTTTGGATGCAAAAGAAACACTTGCTTGTGAAATCCAAATATAAAGGCGCGTACTGCAATGAATAGCTTAGGTTTTAATCCAATGAAATAATACTAATATAGAATATTTGAGTGATTCCTCTTCGTACCTCCATTCACAATAAAGTTCATGAGATGGAAAACCTTCTGAGTGGTCCAACCATACTCAGGCACCCTTAGTTCAATTCTGATTAATTGAATCTGCACCAGGTAATTGCACAAATTATTTAGGGATTGCTTTTTCATGCAGGCAAGGTTCTCACAACCTACTGATGCCATGAAGCTCAGATAAGATAAGATCAACAAATATAAAAGGAAGAAAATGGAACAAAAGATAAAATAAGAAAAAAGTTTCAAAAAATTCAGCCTCCTTTGTCAATGCGAGTAATATTGTAGGACTTCAATGCGAACAAAGCTTACAAAGATAAACATAAAAGAAATGCATGTTGCAAAGATGTTACACAAATCACTTGTTAATTCATACATCATTTCACTTTTTTATCCATGAAATGCGATACATTTTAAGATTTATACATAAAAAAATGCAAAGAAATTTAATTTTTATTAGTTTTCTTTATGTTTTCTCATTTCCCACTATTATATTTGGATCCCAGAGCATTAAGCAAGCTGAAGGGGTGAATATGTTCAGTCGTAGTGATGAAATCATGAAATAAAGAGCTTCCAGAGCGGTCCAAAATTATCATATAAAGCATGGCAACAATGAGAAAGTAGTATATTAATCCACTTTTTGATACATATCTAATAAATTGTTTAAGTTTTAAATTACTACTAATTTTCCATCCACATACTATATGAAATGCAACTAAAAAAAGAACGAGTGAGGTAGATAAGAAACAAGCAACCACATCCGCTCCAGACTACCCAATAAAGTATTCACCTTTCAATCAGGTAATTTCTCATTTCAGGTTCTCTTTCGTCTAAATCGTGATATAAGTTGAGCCTTTTTGACATTTGACAAATAATCAAGTTGTTGCTATGTAAAACAAGCACACAATCGTGAAGCAATTGCATGCAGCCACTCAATTCCAGAATAGCTAACCACAATCAACACCCTAATATCAAATGAAATTAGCAGATAATCTGAATGTCCAGTTATCAAAAGGCAAAAGCACACAACTGCCCGACCTTCATTATCCGAAGTCATTAAAAAAGTAATGTTTGACAACAACAAATCAGTATTACAATTCATTAAAGACTCAGATTCAACCAAAACATTAGGTTTTTTTTTCTTTTTTTTGATAAACTAACATTAGTTTACTAACAATAAAACAAATAATGACCACATAACCTTATACACAAAACTCTGCTGCCAAAAACGAGGAGAACGACAGACGTGCAAACAAAATCACAGATTGGATTCAATCGACAACAATGCACATAACAAACTGATGTTTACGTGTACATATTAACTGACTGTCTTCGAATTGGAAACAATAATATCAGACTCACAAGGGCAACGGAGGAAACGAGAGCATAAACGGCACAGAGAGTGAAGAATATTTGGTCTTGCCATTTAACGGACTCATTGATCTCATCCCACCAGTTAGACGACAGAACTCCGACGCCGACGTCAATCGCCGGAAAGCTGAGTGGCATTCTCGTCATTTCAGCTCCGCTCTCCCTCCTCACTTCTCTAAAAAGAAGGATTCGAATTTGATTAGCTGTTATATAAATAGATTACTATTTCCAATCAGACGAGGAAATCAAATCGACGAAGAGGAAAAGGAGAAGACCTGGATTTCACATTTAAAAATATAGAGAGAGATTTAGAAAATAATAATTAAATGTTTTTTTTTTTGATAAATAAATAATAATTAAATGTTAAAAAGTGTAAAAAGAAATTCAATAAAGGGGGTCCCACCAAAGGCTTTGGATCAAATCTTATCTTAGGACTAGTATTAAAAATGAAGTTTAATACTCAACTAGAGTCGGTCTAAAAAAAGTTAGGTTGGATGACAATTTGTTAAGAGTTAAGGCTGTGTTTGGATGGGTTTTGGCCCGGTCTCGCGGATTTCGTGAGATCGAGCCAAAACCCTTTCAAATGAGTTTTCGCCAAACCCATAAAATCATCAAAAACTTATTCAGAAACTCACACTCAAACTCTTCAAACCTATAAAACATTGATTTGACACCTACCACCTACTTTTTTTTTCCCCAATTCTAACTAAAAAAGACATTGATTTGACACATATCACCTACTTTTTCCCCTAAACCCCAACATTCAAACTCAATCCAAGTGGGGTTTCAACTTATTCAAACCACAAAACTCAAGAGCCAAAACCCATCCAAATGAAGTCTCAAAGGTTCCATCGGAACCACCCAAACCAATTTTTTTAAGCCGAGACCCACGAAACCGAGCCAAAACCCATTCAAAAAGACCCTAAATTTGTTATACATGTTAAATAAGTTTGAACAACAAAATTTGTTTATAACTTTTCTAACGCGGTTGGACTTTATTCTATAAGCTAAAAGGGATTAAATATATTATATGTGATAGGATCAAGTTACTCGCGATTGATTTGTGTTTTGCTCGATTAAAGATTATTTGAACTCTGTTCGTTAAATAATCAAATCAATCTCAAAAAATAATTTTAAACTTTTTTTGTTATGTTAAATGTAATCAAACCTTAGACTTTATTCAATTCATTTTTTGTTTTAAAATACGGTTAGACACATTATGTAGTCACATTTCTAAGTAAAAATTTGAGAATCGGTTAAACATAAATAAAAAAAACTCAATTCGAACTCAAAAAAATGTGTTTCTATTCACTAATCAACTCATTTCATTCCTACGGCAATTTGAGGGAATATTCTTGTATTGTTCCTTACATTACATAATATTATAGTGTTGTTATTGCATGACATAAGGAAACTAGTTGCCAAGCAAATTCGGACAGCCTCTTTTTTTTTTTTTTTTTTTTCTTTTATAATTAAATTTGGACAGTTTCAAGACGGTCATGTTTAAATAAATTACTTTCTTTGGATTTTGATGTACAATTGCAATAGTGGGTGGCATTATCACTTGACAATTCTTATGTATTCTATTGAAAGAGAGAGAATATTTTCAATCACACATAACATATAACTTAATTAAAGAAAGAGAATATTTTTCAAATAACCAATTCACGAGGCTAATCTAAAAAAAATATAAAAAAACATGAGGCGGATTCTGGATATATTCTTTGAGTGCCATTATTAATTTCGTTGAAAAATATAATGAAACTAAAAATCACAAACATAAAAGTCTACATGACATGATATACTTTCTGTAGGAATATTCAAATTCAAGACCTCATAATTGTAGAGATTTATATGCATCGTTCGGAAAGTGTGTTTTCTTGTAATTTATTTATGTTGTAACAACTAGGTACTAATTTGCACTTAAATATTAAATTTTACCAAGTTCGCAGTTTCAGAAACCTATAACAAGTTACTTTCTTTGTTAGTTGAATCAAAGAAAATTATTATAGTATAGTGAATTCATCACATATAGTTGGAGGCTTCACTTTATTTTCAAGATATTTTGTGATGCATCCGCTGCACCGAGTCTAGAAGTACATGTGGTGAAGCTGATTAATGCACTATTTACATATGGAATGAAAATCTACATCACTCATATATAATCTTCTAGTATTATGTAAAATTTGAAAGTTACTTTCAAATTCGCCATGACATGGGTGATATAGATTTTCAATACTCCAGATGTAATAACTGCATTAGCCAGTTGTACCCATGGACCAGGTGACTGATTTAGGTAAAAATCGTATGTATGATGTGTACACATTGAATAGTCAAATACAAAAGTCAGATAAGTATAAAACTCCTATTACAAACTAGGAATCCTACTCCAAAACGGGAACTGATCAAAGCTAACTCAAATTCAAATAGATAGTAAAGTCGATCTTCAAAGCTCCGAGTTGGTCTGCCTTGAATCATGTGCCCTTGATATTAAATGACTGCCGTATTTATAGGAAGAATGTTTTTTCGGGTCAACTTGAATATTCGGGCCAGATCGTACGGAGGTGTGTTAGAGGTCGTACAACATAATGTTGGTAAAGGCGGCGGATGGAGTATTGTAGGCTGTCGGATAGCTGAAGAAGTTCGTACTAAAGTAGGTTGGTTTCAATCTAGCTCGAAGGATTCAACGGTCTAGGAAATCCTGGCTCGGTGCATAATTTAGAGCTTTTATTGGGAAAATTTGGGATTAAATTTTAATTTAGGGCTTTTAGTTGAAAACTTTGAATTAGAGTTCCACTTATATATATTATGTTGAAAATTCAATTAGACCTAAATTTTGGATTGAATCGCAATTTAGGACTTTTGTTGAAGAAATTTGAGATTAGATTATAATTTAGGGCTTTTAGTTGGGAAGGGCGTCCGACTTATAAGCCGGGTGTGTGCGTAATGGGTGAAAACTCAACGAAATTTTATGGGGTGCTTCAAAATATTATCCAACCCCCCCCCCCCCCCCCTCCCCTTTGTATATGTAAAGTTGTTATGCCGTCGACTACTAATTTTATATTTTTATATACACAAAAGTAAATAATTTAATTGTTTTTTATTATATATGATAGGACAATATAGTTGAAAATAACAAATAAGAAAGATGGAGATAAATCTAAAGAAGTTAAGAAAAGGGAAAGAAAAGTGTAAAAATTGCCAGGGCAGAAGAGAGATCATCCTGAGGAAATAAGTTCTTATTCCCAAAATTTCTTCTTAATTTTTTGCATTTTAAAAGGAAAATGTATTTGAATTGGTTTTTTCAGAGGGATCCTTTGAGGATTTTCTATGAGACTATGTACAATCAAGTGACTGCTAGTTAAATGGTAGCGATATGGTAAGCATTGTCTATTTCAAAGTTCAAACTCGCCTTTTTACATAATTTGAATATTTATAATTCTTGTTTATTATTAATTGCTTCAGAAAATAATATCTTATTGATGTAGAAAAACCTTTTTACGAGTTTAGCTATCATTTTGGTCTAATGTTTATGTTCTGTTTTTTTTCATGATGTTATTAACTAATATTGTTAATAATAGAATTTGTTTATGGTTTTAGGTGAATACTTGATCAATTAGTTCTAGTTTCTAATCGACTGAAATTCTGACCCGTTCATTTGATTTTTTGAAGGTATTTAAATTAGAAAAGTAGTGATTACATTTAATTTAAAATCGACTGGTATATATTCTGATCGATTTCTTCGGTTGGAATTTGTACGTGTCAGAATTTCAGTCGAAATCATTTTTTCCAACCGATTTTCGCGGTTGGAATCAGATTTTTCCAAACGATTTTATCCAAAATCGTTTGAGATAAACTCATTAATATTATTTGAGTCATAATAGTGTTCTTTAGAAAGGCATTCGTAATTTCTTTCTACAATATCGTATCATTTACCACGACTTATCGTTGAAATTGATGGATTTTTTTACTGTTTTACCCTTTTTTATAAGAAATTATTATTTGTTGAAATTGATGATTCTTCCGTTTTTTGAAAAATATATAATTGGTTTAAATATACTTAGCTACATAAAACAAACACCAAGGGATCCGTGGCGCAATGGTAGCGCGTCTGACTCCAGATCAGAAGGTTGCGTGTTCGATTCACGTCGGGTTCAAACCCCGATTCCCAGCGGATATTTTTTTTTTCTTTTTTGCCCCCTTTTTTTTTTTTTTCCTTTCACAAATAGTATTTTCTACTAAATAATATTTCATGGACTCCACTTAATTACAGTAAAATTTCGCCATTTCACCTACATTTCTTTTATAAACAGTATCTTCCTCATCTAAACCCTAAATCCCCAATTCAAAACCCTAACTTTTTCCTTCAACAACACTGAAATAAAATCAATGGCATTACGCAGCAAGTTCCGTTCACTGTCACTCCAACGCCACCGCCTATTCTCCACCACCTCAATCCTGAACCCAGATTCCAAAACCCCACTCTCTAGCAAAGAGAAATCCCGGGCCGCACTCTCACTCATCCGGTTCGAAAAAAATCCGGAACGAATCATCGACATATGTCGCGCCGCCGCGCTAACCCCTGAATCTCACCTTGACCGGGTCGCCTGTTCTAAGGCCATTTTCAAGCTCAGAGAATCCAATTACTTCGAGGGTATTCGGAGATTTATCAAGGAGTCATTGGCCCGACCGGATGCTAGATCCGAGCGTTTCGTTTCCCATTTCATTGTTCTTTATGGCCAGGCGGGTCTGGTTAAAGACGCCGTCAAACTGTTCGATGAAATGCCTGAGAAGGGTATTGAGAGAAACGTGAAGACGTTGAACTCTCTGCTTTTTGCCTGCATTTTGGCTTCGGATTATGGTGAGATGAAGAGGGTATTTGCTGATTTTCCGAGGAAGTATGGGTTGGTGCCGAATTTGGACACATATAACACTGTTCTGAAAGGGTTTTGTGAATCGGGTAGTGCTAATTCTGCACACTCCTTACTTGCGGAGATGGAGAGGAAGGGAATAAAACCAAATGCGATAACTTTTGCAACTGTGATTAAGGGATTTTATGCTGAGGAAAAGTTTAGTGACGTGGGGAAGATGATGGATTTGATGAAGAAATATGGTATGGCGCCAGGGATTAGTATTCATAATGTTAGGATTCAGAGCTTGTGTAAGCTTAAGAGGTCGACTGAGGCCAAGGCATTGTTGGATGGGATTATTTCTAGGGGGATGAAACCAAATTGTATAACGTATAATCATTTGATTTATGGGTTTTGTGTTGAGGGTAAATTGGATGTTGCCAAGAATTTGTTTGACGAGATGAAACTTACGAAGTTGAAACCTGTGGCCGAGTGTTATTTCACGCTAATTTATTATTTGTGTCAAGGAAAAGATTACGTAGCTGCATTAGACATCTCCAAGGAGTGCATGGAAAAAGGATGGGTTCCGAATATTACAACTATGAAGTCTCTTGTGAATGGGCTTGTGAGCATTGAGAAAGTTGATGAGGCTAAAGAAATCATTGCACAGGTAAAGGAGAAATTCCCAGGGAATGCTGATAAGTGGAGTGAGATTGAAGAGGGATTATCTAAGTAGATTTGGTTTTGCACTTTTTGTTGTTCATTTCTGTTATCTCTATCTTTTGTTGATAATAAGAATGCCAAAAGCAGGGCCATTTTTATGAAAGTGGTATCATGAGAATGTGCTGTAGCATTTTCTAATGAAATTGATGCCTAGCTTGATAATGAATTATGTTGTTCTTAGAGTATTGATGAACTTTCAAGTAGGTTTTTGGGCTTTACTATTTGTGTGAAGCAATCTTTTTGAGACTACAATCCTTTTGGAGCTTTTATCTTGATTGAGATTGTCCTAAATGAATTCTGTACTTTTCATTGTCATTCATCTTACTTGATTTGACTGCTCTAATCCATTTCTTGTGATATTAACTTTACGCCGAGAAAGAGTTTGGGTTTCTTCTGCACAATCTTTTTACCTCAGTTACCAAATTATATTTGGGATTTCTTGAATTACTTTTACCTCAACGGTCTTATATAGTACATAGATCATAGATTAGATAAAAGTCACAAATTTTAAAATAAATCTTGGCTTCCCTGTCCTGCTTTTTCTTCTTCATAACCTCAACATTGCTAGTTTTGATAATAAAAACAAAGGCACAAAAAAACATCAGTTTTCCAGAAATCTTCATAATTTTTTTTTCTCTGAAACTAGGAGGTGTAGCAATTAAATCAGAGTATGTAACTCATGATGAAAGTGTAGGATTAAGTCCCACAAAAAGGTACTAACAGTAAATTTTTCATTCTTCAAATTAATGAATCATTTCACAACTGAAAAAAGAAGAACAATATTAAACTCAAAATCAAAATGAAACTTTTTCATTGTAATTGCATCACATGTATCAGGCAGCCTCATTTTTCAAATTGGAGTAGTAATCCTTAAGCAACAATAACCAGTGGGGAAGAAACTCATCAACTCTCCAATGAATCAAAGAATTCTAAAAAACTAGGAACCAAACAGAAAACAAATCCATCTCAAACTAAACAGGAAATGTACATCCCTTGAAATCAGCAACTGTTTGTTTTTCCTTGCTTAGTTTTATCATCTTGTTCTTCATCATGTTCATCTCGTTTGAGATCAGTGGGATCGCTATGGACTTCATTTTTGCAGCTGCCATCATCCATAGCCATATCCTTATCCATGGGTTGTTTCTTGCTATCGTCCTCCTCGTTAGCAATATGCATCCTGCGCTTTTTCTTCAAAACATGCTTTACTGCCCTTCCAATACTTGCATCTATCAAATTATCAAACGATGTCGACTTTCCAGCATGGTGGCTCGAATGTCCCCTCCTACACATGATGCAACAAGACATTACTTTAATTAACATAGTTAAATAGAATTGATAAATTCAAAGCATAATCAAAGTTAATATGAAATGGAAAAAACTTAAATCAATAAAGAAAATTAAAATGCATGCATGGGAATCAGTTTCTGTTTTCCATATACAATTTAATAAAATCAAATGGAGCCAAAAACCAAGATCAATCTTCACAAGGCTTAAGAATATAAAAAATCCCAGATCAAAAACTGCGCAACATTAATTTGTTATGAAATTAAAGAAAATGCTTCAAGATTAAACAATCTCTGTTTTCTATGTAATTTAACTACAAAAAGTTCAAACTAAGCCATTTTTTATGAAAAATGTCATAAACCGAGATCAATCTTCACAAATCACAAGACTAATAGTATAAACAGTCCCAGATCAAAAACTACATGAAATTAAAGAAAATGCTCCAAGATTAAACAATCTCTGTTTTCTATGTAATTTAACAAAAAAAGTTCAAATTAAGCCAATTTTCATGAAAAATGTCATAAACCAAGATCAATCTTCACAAATCACAAGAAAAATCACAAGACTAATAATATAAACAGTCCCAGATTAAGAACTAGGCAACAGTATCTATGAAATTAAGATGAAATTGAATTCAAGATTTAGTTACTTACTTCAGGGGAAGAGTTTTTTCAAGATCAGGGACTGGATAAAGTGAACCACTGCCTCTAACTTCTTTGCTCTGAACTTCTTCTTCACTCGAGAAATTCAGAAACTGAGTTGACACAGTATCAGTAGCAGTATCTGTAGCATCAGGATCAGTAGTAGCAGTATCAGTAGCATCAGGATCAGTAGTAGCAGTATCAGTAGCATCAGGATCAATATCATCAGAACCAGAATATGATGTTACAATTGCTTTCCCCTTATCATTTTTTCTTGCGGCATTGTTATTATCAGAATCAGAAGATGATATTGCAATTGCTTTCCCCTTATCAATATTTCTTGCGGCATTGTTATCATCAGCCATGGTATTAATCAGTAAAGTAGTTCTTGAATATTTTTTTGATATTAAAGTTTTTTTTTCTGATTAAAAATGTGGATTGGGGAGAAAATGCGAGCTGCTTGCGTTTTGGTTTTTCATGTGTTATATATATAGTTGTAGAAAAGGAGAATGTGCGTTGCAGAGTTTAAAGTTCTTGGAAATATTTGGAATCTTTTGGGGTTGTTTGAAAATTAGGAAAATATGAGGGGCTAAAAAGAAAGGAGTAACTTATAGTTATAGTATAACTGACGAGTGGATTAGATTCTGTTGTGTTATAAGGTGATCGGTGCAACTGTAAACGATTTTAACTTAACTGAAAATTGAAGTTTGTTGATTTATCAGTTATAGGTTTCCTTTTTATTTTTATTTTTATTTTTGTTAAATATAAATAGAAAACTATTTGATATTTATTCATATATATACATATACTACCTTGGCGTCCCATATTCTTTGTCCATTGATATAATTGATCGATCAACTTAACTAAATTTTAAAAAATTATAAAAAATAATCTAATCAGTTTATTAATAATACGATAATATTATAATATAACTCTACATATAGTAATAACTAAAATATTTAAAACATTATAAATATAAAAATTATACTTGATAAGTCATTTAAAAGATCAAAATGTTTGAACTTTGTACTATATTTAATGTAACAAGAATTTTGGGACAAAGATATATAATATCAAGTTAGACTAATTCAACTAGCTAAGTGTTTGATTTGATTAAAGCAATTTCTCTAACATAATCAAATTTCTATATTTTCCTTCGAAAACATCGAAAAATTCCGTTTTTGAATCAAGCGAAACGAAAATAAGATATAATTCCGAAACTATTTATTTGCCTTAAACTCTGTTATTTATCCAAATTTAGTAACTTTTATTACAATTTTTCCTTAGTGTTTCCGAAACATTTTCGAAAAATCTCGAAAAAATTTCAATATTTGGCTGACCGAAACATACACTCGAAACGAAATTCTGATCCATGAACATAATCGAAAAACTATATAAACTAAAACGATATCTTCTTTCAATAAACTCAAATATTTTACAACCCTATATTCTCAATATAGTTAACATTATAGGTTACATTTTCTTTTGAGCGAGATTGGCCCTGCGATTAAAAAATAATTCTACAAAGATTGATTTACCGTAAGTAATTATGAAAATAGTTGATCATAATTAAAAATTTATTATGAAAAATTTGTTTGCGTGTAATTGCTTTTGCAGAAGTGATACTCCACTATATGTGCATCACATCATCCATTCAATGAATGCACAAAATAATACTTTGCGATAATGATAAGCAGGAACCCCATATATTATTATTATTCAAAAAAAAAACTTTGCGATTTTAGAACTTTCTTTTTTTAATTTCTCCTAATCCAAATTTCTCTTGCATCTCTCACCATGTCCGAAAAATGCGACCGTTAAATCTCCCTAAATCCGACGTGGTATGTATGTTATTTAAGCTGCCTGAAAAGTAGAGTTCCCATAATAACCAATCAAATTTTCATCTCCCTAAAATCATTCAATTCATTTGGCAAGAGAAAAAAAAAAAAAAAATTCATTCAATTCAATTTATATAATTTTTTTTCTTCAAGACAATCTGTAAAAGTAAAAAATTCTTCGAGTTTATTCTCTTGTTTTTGAAGTGTACCTCGATCGGTTGATTCATCGTTTAAAAGAATTAAGGGGAAAAAAGAGAAAGAGAAAGATAAAGAGGAAGAAAGCTTAATTTTGTGTTGATTTTTGATCCGGGGGGTAAAGGTAGGAGATGAGAGTTCTGTCCTGTTGCAGGATAAAAAGAAGCAATACAATGAAGAAAACTTCTCTAAAAAGCTCAAAAAGTTCTGTTCATGAAATTAAAAAGTCATCCCACAAATATGATGATATTCATGCATTATCCACAATTGCCAGAAGTATATCAATGAATACAGGTTAGATTCAAGAATCATTTCATTTCCCAATATATATATATGCATGCCATTTTTCTTTTTCTTTTTCTATTTTTTTATGAATTTTGTGTTCTTTCAATTATCATCTTATGATCTTGTTTTTGAAACTCCATCATTTGTGTATCAAAGATTTCTTTATGCATCATGGCTTGTAATAGATCAAATCTTTTGATTGTATATAATTAATTCAGGTACTACAAAACAAAGAATGATAGCAGAAGATATACTTAGGCATGGACATGTAAGAGTTCCGGCTGAGATATTCACTTTCCGCGAACTAGCAAACGCCACCGAGAATTTCAATCCCGAGCTTCTAGTGGGCGAAGGCGGATTTGGTAGAGTCTACAAAGGGTACCTCAAAAAGACTAATCAAGTAATGTACTTCCTCCGTCCTTTTTTTCTTGTACTTTTGACGTGGAGTTTTAGGTAAAAGTTAAAAAGATAAAACTTTTAAGAATTTTTACATATATACCCTTAAGAGTACTAGTTGAGAGATAGTGATGTCAATATAGGAGAGGGTATTTTTGAGAAAATTAATTCCATTAACAGAAAAAGAGTTTTATTTTGGAACATCCCAAAAAGAAAATAGTAGTAAAAATTTAGAGACAGAGGGAGTATATATTTCTCTCTTAGCTTGTTGCATAAAAACAGTACCTTTGCAGTCTCGTCTTACATCGTTTTTCTTTTTCTCGTTTCAGGTTGTGGCTGTGAAGCAACTGGACAGAAATGGAGTTCAAGGCAACAGGGAATTCCTCGCGGAAGTTCTGACACTAAGCCTCGTTCATCACCCGAACTTAGTCAATCTGATAGGCTATTGTGCCGATGGCCATCAGAGGATATTGGTGTATGAATACATGTGTAATGGATCTTTAGAACACCATCTTCTTGGTAATTCTTGTTCCATATTACATTTTGAAAGCAAAGTTCATAACTTTATGCAAAAGTGACAGACTTTTCTTTATCAACTTTCAGATTTACCTCCAAACAAGAAGCCACTAGATTGGTATACTAGAATGCATATAGCTAAAGTTGCAGCACAAGGACTCGAGTATTTGCACGACACAGCAAATCCACCGATTATATACCGGGATTTCAAGGCGTCTAACATATTACTGGACGAGAATTTCAATCCTAAGTTATCCGATTTCGGACTAGCTAAGTTGGGTCCTACAGGCGAACAAGATCACGTGTCCACAAGGGTGATGGGAACATACGGGTACTGTGCGCCTGAGTACGCACAAACAGGGCAACTCACGACCAAATCTGATGTCTATAGTTTTGGGGTTGTGTTTCTTGAGATTATTTCAGGAAGAAGAGTTATCGACAACACAAAACCACCGGAAGAAGAGAATCTAATTTCTTGGGTATGATGAAACATTATTTCAATGAACATCTTAAGTTTGTTTTGATGAAAGTAAAATAATAATGTTTGGTTTTTGGATGTTAAAATGTGCAGGCAAAGCCACTTTTCAAGGATAGAAGGAAGTTTACGGTAATGGCTGACCCTTTGCTTGAAGGGAAGTACCCGGTAAAGGGTCTTTATCAAGCTCTTGCTGTTGCAGCTATGTGTCTTCAAGAGGAAGCGAGCACCCGACCCCTGATTGGAGACGTTGTCACCGCGCTTGAATATTTAGCCATGAAGACAGATGATGATAGTTCTGAACCAGAAGTGTAACATAAAGTTGATCTGAATGTAGGCAGAGTTTAAGGTTAAACACAGAGCTTCTTTTGTTAAAAGGATTTCAGACTGTCCGAATATGAACGTCGTCTTCTTGACTTATAATGTGGTTTTGTCATTTATGTATATTTTCTATGTTCTTCCTTTTTCTTTTCTCTTTTATTCGGCATTTACGACATGACCACTTTATCGGCATCAATCAATCTATATTAAACTCGAAATTTCGCGTCTAACAGGAACAAATTATGCAGGTATTAACGCCCTAAGTTAAAAATTAGCTTGATATATGTTTAATCACAGTTCAAAATCATATCCTGTCTAGTTGAGGGGCACTGGGAATTGTTTGAGTCGATCCTTTTGTTATGATGGTTGTACTTGTACAGTTTCTGTGTCAGCCAGCCTAATATTCCATTTCTACGACATTTACAACAAAATCTAAGCAAGAAATTTTTTTTTTTAATTTTCAAGCTTTTTTCAATCGTGTATGAAACTGACATTTTAAAAGAGCCAACACTTTTATAATAAAAGGATTCATGTCGAGGTTTGGATAAATCGAAGATTAATCGAGCCACTGGCAAGCTAAAATAAAAGTACAAACTAGATTGACAGCATGCCAATCAGGGTTCAACCGGTTACATTTTACTCTATCTTAGCTAAAAAAATTTAGATGCCTATTGCTTTTTGAATTCAAAGAAAAAAGCATGCCGAAATCCAAGAAAGTGCGCATAACGAACAAAATTAGTTCAAAACTCAGCTCAACAAAATTTCTTATATTGATAATAAATCAATAGTAAACCTAAATAGCAGGCTTGCCCTCTTCTTATTATGTCAAATATTCTCCTTTTATGCAATGCAATTCAGTTCTCTCTCTTTCTTTTCCTTTTTCGCCGTATGAAATTTGCTTCTTTATTTTTCGCTATACAATTTTTTCAAAATCTTCTCTACAAACTATGTATATAATGGGGAAGATGGGAATGATGAATACCTCAGGCTAGGCCAGAGTAAAGTCACTCTTGCACCTCCCCTGATAAAAAAAATGTAATTTATCTTGCAAAAGCTACTACCGTATGCTTGGGAGGTGGCAAGTATATCTCAGGCTCCGATGCAACGCAAGAGCCTTTTTTAAAGCAACATCAACTCTTCCACCACCCTGAAATAGTGCATCATAAAACTCACTCACGAACAGAGACAATTCTTTCTCATCATCGTCCCAAAAGCATATAGAACGCTCTCCATTTTTTTCAGGTTCGCTATCTTCCCAATCGCTTACAGGACTCGCGGGTTCAGTTTCTTCTTCTTCTCCTTCTTCTTCTCCAATTTCGAACTTCCCATTCTCGAAATTACTGAACTCACCCGATCCATAGAACGATGTTAAATGCGTTTCTTCAGGCTCAGAAGAAGGGCAAACAACAGCTTTAGCACCGGAATCTAGAAATGCTTTAGTCATAGTTTGCATAGGCCCATATATTCCTGTGAAGATTATAATCCGGTCCCTCCAAGCTCCAACCTGGGAAGTTCAACAGGATATCGAGATCAGTCTCATCCATAGCCCAAGGCAAATGCCTTTAACAGTGTTTTATTAGAGGAAAGGATGATGTAAATAAGAAAATAATAAAAATCCAAATCTAACGGAAAGAGTTTACAACAGAAACACCAATCTTCTAACACTTAATCTAACATCAGGTTTAACTGATATAGGAAAATCTCTATAATGGAACTAAGCAAAATGCAGGAGAGAGGTTTTGAAGATATTATTATGTGGCAACAAGCAATATTTAGAGCAATATATACATGATCTAAGGACATACCATGGAACGGACGTCTTCTGGGGTCATGTGCATGGAAGGAACTGTTCTACGGAACATGTATGCAGCAATTTCTTGATCATCTTCCATGACCTTCAAAAGATAAGGGAAAAAATAAAATAAAAATTATGCAAAAAGTTCCCAATGCTGATAAATTTACTAATACAGAGGTTGCAAAATACCTGTGTTTGACGTCCTATATATTTGTGGACAACACCACCAATTTGAAAGTAGGGTTTAAATGACACAAGGTCAGCAACAGTGGAAATATTGGTAAGTGCTGATACATACTTTCTCCTCCTGCCCTTCATCATTGATAACAAGCTATATTTAACATTCTGCAGAAACTTATCTGCTAATTCTCCAGGTTCAGCAACTACAAATACATCGTTCTGCCAACTATACAAAAAAGAAGTAAATGTAAGCAAGAGCTGTAAGATCTCAAGATAAGAAAGAAGCAAGGACATCAAAATTTAGACCTTAAAATGGAACCACGTGTGTCATTTTGCAGTGCCAAATGAATTACTCCAACCTGAGGAGAATTCTGTATTTTTTCATGCAAAGCTAGGACAGGGACAGAAAGCTGCCTGCGTTTGGGAGGAGACTCGGGGGGTGAAGCAGTTGTCTTTGCAGAATGAAATCCGTCCAAACTTAAAGGTGGGACCAAATCAATCCTACCAGCCCGCTGAGGACCAAGGTCAGGGCTGTAAAGTAGAGGAGTTGATGGGAAACTTCCAGTGAACAAAGGTGATGTAAATGGTGTTGGAAACGTGGTCCCTGGAGCTGCCTTAATATTCCCTGATGCTCCATTAGTAAGAGTTAATTTTATACCATTACTAGCACAAAATGTCTCGAGTGAACGAGTATGGTGATAAACTCTTCCAGAATCTGGACTATTGGAAGCCTCTACTAGAAGAACACCACGTCTCCAGCCTAAGAAGGGACTACTCTCATTTGATACTGTCAAGAAAATGCAAATTATAAGGCTTATAATGAAAAGACAAATAAAACTACAAATGAAGCTAGAGGAAGAAACTAAACAAGGATTATGAGTTCTAGGATTTTAATACTTTTTGCTTTGAAAAGCTGCTGAGACTTTATATTCTCTGAAAATTTCTCATCATGAGGACTCTCGAGCAATCTTTCAGTTAGATTCTTGAAAGAATTTAAGTTATTCTGAATGTATTCATTTGTGGCACCCTCCAACTTTAACCAGATCGCAGGATCAGTTTCATCCAGCTCCATATCACAACGTTCATCAACTGTACAAGCAATAAAAAAAATTAAAAAGCAAAAAAGTAAAACAAAATTTGAAGGTAATGCTGGGTCACGCTGCATTTTTCACGATAATTTGACATGGCATGTAATGCTGAACCTATAAGTCAAGAATAGAAATAAAATTACTTTCTTTGGAGGTAATGACACTGAATCAGAAATAATTAAAAAACACTTCACCTGGGTTGAATCGGAAATAGTGTACATCAGGAAGCATAGGAAGTATAGTACTTAAAGCTTCCTCTACACGGTCAACAGAGCATGCACTCTCAATCAACACTTGCCCAGTATCTAGATAACGCCAACCACCCTTGCGAACCTAACAGATAGCAGTGAATTAAAGAACTGTACAAGCAAACTCCCGTGACTCACAAGATAACTGCCACGATCACCAAGTATATTTTACACTAAAAAGCCTACCCAACAAAGTGGACAAAAAAGGGTAGGCCTACGTATCCATAATAATGAGCCAAGCTCCATCATAAATGTATCTGATAATTCAGCATCATCAGTTTTTCCGAACTGATATCAAATATACTGCAAGATTGCCAGTGATATCAAATATATTTTACACTGTTCAGCCCATCCATCAAAGTCAAAACATCGTAATAAGAGTTCATATTGAAGCCAAATTTGTTTATTGTGCAGAGTGCTGTAACAAAATGTTTCTGCAATCCAATTAAATCTACAATAGTTCAAACACGTTTCATGTTTTCATCTAATTCTACAAATTTAAACTAAATCTAAAGCGCACACAAATATATACACACCTCTTCAGATATATACAATGTAGCAAGTCATTCCAATTCTAAATGACGAAAACATCAGATACATATCTCTCCAACCATCCAAAAATAGTTCCTGCATCCCTTCCAACAGCATAATGGAATTACTAACCAGCAAATTTCCCCCAACCCCAGGTTTAAGAAGCTGTACAACAGGCTTACTGTTGATGTAAAAACAGTTTGTGTGTTACTGAACTCAGATCCGGTTCAGTCATACATGTAATCTTAATTCAAAAACCAAAATCAGTTGCCAGGCTAACTACAAATATGTTTAATTGTTCAATCATGCCTCATCACTAACAACTGATGATACGTAAAACTTTTGATGTTGTAAAGAAATTGATTTTGTAGGAATGATATATGCACAATCTTTAGCATAGAGAAGAGAAGAAATTGACTTGTCTGGAGGAAACAAGAAGCATTTTATCTTAACTCTCACATATTTTTCCACTTTCCTCTTATTCACTTTTTCAAGTGTAAAATCGTGAAGTTAGATTGCTAGCTAAAATATAACATGATTAGTGGATAATTCGAACAAGCCCATTATCTGACTACTTTAACAATTTTAACTTAAGAAACCCAATATCACACATTTGCACTCTACGTGTCAGTACGCATTTTGATAAATCATCATTGTTTAATAACGGTATAATGGAACAACCAAAAGTTAAAACTGCACATACGTAAATCATTTAGATGGTCAGAATACGTTGCAAGAAGTGAGTTTTCCTTAGGTCAGGCGGGGAGTGTTGTTCTAGTGATGGCGTTGATGAGCTGGTAAAAGCTGCTGGAGATAGGGGTGAGAGTGATATTATGAATTTTTTTGAGAAAATATGTTTCATGCCTTTGAATCTGGTTTCATTCTTGTTTTGATTACACTGTTTAGGAGTGATTGATGATCATAAGACATATGAAAATAGGTATCAGGTATAATAAGTTTAAATTTTACTCCCCCTGTTCTTAAATTCTGGAAATGGTCTGAGAATGACCATACAGAAAAACCTAGATGTTATTATTATTATCAACATCTATAAGAACAATGATAAGTTACTTTGATACCTTTGTTGGAACAGATCCACAGCCAATAGAAACTAAGCAATCAATTTTGGCGTCAGGCCACAATAGTTGTGCTTCTCGTATGGCGAAAATAGTAGGATTATTTGCAACAATAGCTCCATCTTGCCAGCGATACACACCTGTATAGTACAATTTGTACAAAGGTTAGAAAAAGGATAAAAAAGACAATTCATGGAAGACAACCATCTTATATGGTGAAAACAAAATACGAGATGTTGAAGCTAATACAAAATGAGCATGAAAAGAAAGTACCATCAGAGTAATCATCTAAATAATATGGAGCAGCAGATGATGCTCTTATAGCCTGCCATATGTGATGCTTACAACTTCCCATGAAAGCATTGCGTTTGTATCCAACCTGAGCTCCACAGGTCGCTGCTCCCTGCCCACCAGTTGCCAAGTTTTCTGAAACTGCAGAAGATATCTCTGGTGTTCCAGCAGGGTACTGCACTTGAGAAAAATATTTGATAACAAAAAGGTAAACCAAAAGAATTCTGTCAATTTGACCAGGGCTTGTATATCCAAGCCAATAGATATTTTCACGACAAACCTGGTAATTCCGAAATATAAATGGCTGGGCTGGAGCAACGCTGACCAGAGTTGATACAACAAAAACTTTGGGAATCCTTTTAACAGCTGATTCTATTAGGAGGTCTCCATCTTCATCAGCACACATCTCCTTCAGCAGCGTCTCAAACTGATCTGCACTGTGCTGAAAAAAGATGCATGTCATCTATTATCCCATTACATATAATGAATATCAGAAATATTTCAAATGGTTCTTGGGAAAATAATTTGGGGCAATAGAGATGAAAGGAATGAAACTGAAAAGAAGAAACAAGACGAACAACTTAAGACATAACAAAAACTTTTACTTGGTAACACAAAATACCTTCTTTCATATTATTTGAAAGTACTATGGAATTTCAAAAGTAAAGACACAATAACTATAAGAAATTTTTTAAGCCAGCAAGAGTGAACAAATCAAAGAAAAAAAGAAATATAGGTATGACATACTTTAGATCCATGCACAACAACACGAAAACTCTGTGATGAGCTCTTGTAGAGTTGATCCAACTTTTCTCTCCATGTAGCTGCTTCATTGTCCTTAGGAACAGGTTCAGCAAACACAAGTTTCCCTAGAAATTGAAATGGAAAGTAAATATATACTAAGAAAATGAAAACAGATGACAAGATATAGTAAAACCACGAGGTAAGCTCTTTATTGAAGCAGAAAACTCACCAAGTTCTTTGTATATTTCTTCACACTTCTCCAAGGACATCAATTTGATTCCAAGAGCAACAGCAAGCATACCACCCGTTGATGTTCCACAAATAAGGTCAAAGAGCTCATGAATCTGCTTTCCAGTACCATTCTCAATTTCTTTTAGAATCTTTACAGTTGCCAGTCCTTTCATGCCGCCGCCATCCATTGTCAGTATACGCAATCCACGCTTGGGGACCTGTCTTCCTCTAATAGCACGGCGCAGAATTTCATTCTCCCCTAAGATGGCATTATAATTTTTACTTATTATGATGTAATCAGCCAATATCAGAAAATATATCATATGTCAACAAACACTAACCTAATATGGCCAGAGCACGCACTGCAGCTTTGCACACATGTGCATCGGATGCAACTGTCAGCCGCAGAAGAAGTTCCCGCAGACTTTCTGAAGTAACCAGGGTACGGCGGTTTTCCAAACAGAAGGCTAAGTTTCCAACAGCAAATAAGGCTAGTCTTTGCACCTAAAAGAGATAAACTATCATTTTGAGCATCAACAGGGATAAAAGACAATTAAAAAATAAAGAAGAATGCACAGGAGCTTGCCTCAAGATTTTTGTGAGCGCATAATAATTTCAATGATTTCAGCACATCTTTCGTCAACATTTTGTGTGCTACTATATCAGATGTAAAAGCCAACCTGACCACAACTTGCAAAACGGAGATTACTTCTTCTGACTTAGCAGATTTCAACACTCTCTCTATAGGTTGCATAATGTCAGATTTGATCAATTGCATTGCCACTGGAACATCTGTGGCAAGAGCTGAGAGAGCAGAGCAAGCTTGTTCAACCTGACAGAAAGCAAAATAATATGGGTAAAAAGAAAGAAATGAACAAAACAAAAGTAATCAATAAAACTGCAACATACCACATGTTGGTTCTCACTGCTTATCATACTTATAAGCTGTCGCACTGCATTCTCATCTTTTCCCACAACTACACGGTTTCCCTCATCTTGCATGATCTTTGCAAGGGTAGATGCCAACAAAGGATGATGACAAGAAGAAAAGCGGAATATGAGAGAGAAGAAGGCACTCAATTTATGTCGAGATGCAACAAAGTAAGAACTATTCTCCATCTGCAACCACAAATAAGGGTATATTTCAACAGGATCACATGCAATTGATCTGCATAACAGCCACTAGATAACTTTGTAATTACACACCTCAATCTGTACATTGACTGCCCTTAAATTATCATCTGCCACAATCCGGATATTTGCGAGGGACAAGTGACGGAGTTCATGCAACGGCAAAATATCAGGGAGAAATTCAAGGGGATTGCCAAAAAGCCTTAAAACACGTAAACCTGCCATAGCCCTGTCAATAAACTGAAGACAAGTATTAAGCTTTGAAACAATGACTCCAGATATTAAAGAAGAATAGAAACAAAATAGTGATATTTCAATGACCTGAAATCGAGAAGAGGGCGGACCAGCTTGTTGTGTTCCAAGGATAATTCAACAAGACCAGCACACAGTCTTAACTCAACTGCTTATGGTTCAAATAAAGATGAGCAACAATGTAGTAGGAAAAATAGATTAACTGCAATTGTCAGGATTCATCTAACTTATTTTTCAGTAATTTTATCCAGTTACATTTTGTAACCTATTTATTTAATTCAAAAATCGAACTCTAGAAAAACTGAGAGATTACCAGGCACGGAAACAAGCATGTTGTAGTCCACTGCAAGAACTTTCAAATTTTTTAGCTCACCAAGCTCAGGTGGCAAAACTGACAGTTTGTTGTTGTCAAGGTATAGTTTCTCAAGAAGAGGAAGTCGGGTTATCTCCACTGGCAGTGTCTGCAAATGCAAGAACCACAAGTAAATACAGACTACGATATAGCAACTGCTTCTAAGGAGATAGTTTACATGATAATAAACTAATCAGAACGGACGTGATTGATTAGCTCAAAGTTTCGCTATGTTGCCAACATGAACTGATATAAAAATGTCCCCCCTCTGACAGGCAACTACTGACCTATACATGTACAATAAAAAAAACCAAGGTTGTAGTAGACAGTAAACTCTAGGTTGTACTATATAAGAGAAGATTAAGAACCACAGTTTACAAACATTGATAAACCCGAAATGTAGTAAAATAATACAAAGAGCAGTGTATAGTTCCTTAGCATCAAAGAAGCAAAAATCCAAAAACAAAGAACCTAATACTCCATTCCATGACAAAGCAATAAATAGCATGTTTTATCCATAAAAATTCACTCTCAATAACGAATGCAGAAAGAAACCAGGCGGCATATAGTGTAAACAGGATAAAGAACATGACTTTATTTTGAAGAAAGTACTCACGGTCAATCCAAGACCGCAGAGGCTGACAACGACAACATTTTGCCAATGCTCAGGGCAGCAGGCGGCGGACCCCACAGCCACTCCATCTGCAACAACCTCACTGGCGAAATTCAACCTCATAAGCTTCACCAACACTCCAACTCCCGCATCATTCTGCTGCCCTGATCCCCCCGCCCTCCACATTAAAACCCCTTTCAAAGGCTCCCTCCTTTTCACAACCCTCATCTCCACCCCAACTTCCTCAAAAACTTCATCTCCACTCTCTTCCCTCTCCCTCAACTCGATTTCCACCATATCTTGGGCAGAGGGCAATGCCACCATCACCTGCGACTGGAGCTTCAATGCCACTTGATCCTCATCGTCTCCTGCATTCCAATCGAGGTCGATCCTAAACCCTAGTTGCTGCTCCTGATTGGCAACGGCGTCCGGAGACGACGGCGTCGGCGAGGAGGCGGAGAACGGAGAGGCGGATGATGACGATCGTGATGACGTAGGAGTAACGTCATCTAAAGTGTCGGCGTCCGGGCCGTAACTCAACGTCAGGTGGAAAACATCCGACGGGCGTTTCCAACCCAATCCCCACGACATAACTCCGAAATCAGATCCTTAACAAAACCTTTTTCCTTTATTTCTGTTCAACAATTTGATTAATGGTGGTGTGATCCGGTCAGATTGGATTCGAGAATGCGGACTGAGTGATTCTGCATTTGACAAATAGATTCAAAGAGACAAGATTTACACGCATAGATTTAAGCAAATGACTCTAAGTATAAATAATGCCAATTGAATTTGTAACTGAAAACGCCAAGAGAGATGATCTACATTGCATGTAGTAGAATCATCTGTTGTTCCGGCTGTCTTCTCTGCGATTTGGCGGTTTTAGAGTCTTTATTACTCTTTACTCCTCTGTTGAGACGGTGAATAAGACACAAGGTACGGCGTCGTCATAGAAAAGGCAAATTACAATTCAATCCCTTTCTAACTTCAATTAGGGGGCAGACTGTATTTTAGTCAGATTAGAGTTGATATCTCGCATATTTAGTGCTATATATTTTACAAAATTATACTTTAGGTCATAATTTTCACGTATTTGTACCCAAGTTATATAAAATTGTATTTTTTAAGTAAGTCCAGTTTCTTAAGTCTTAAACTTTTGATCCTATATGTTTAATACTTTTGGTCCTATGAAAATGAAATAATCGATTTTACAGCCGTGCTTATAAATTGAATGAAAATATGATGAGTTCAAAACTACAAATATCTGTAACAATTGGAATTAAAATGTTAATTTTTAATAATGGTCCAGTCCATGAAACAAAAAGTATAAATTTTACATCTTTCGGATTTCCAAGATTCGCTTGTTAATTATAAAAGATATGGAATAGGGCTAAGCCATGTTTGATTTGGTCAAACAGTTAAATACTAATAAATACCAATGGGAACCCAAGGGTCATTTAAATCCATTGTGAAATGTATACTCATAAACCACAGCTTACAGACTTACAATAACCTAACATAACGGCAGAATGAATTCTTATACACATTTAAATGCAGCCTCGAACGAAAATAGGATTATAAATCGAGTTCACCGGCAGCTTTAGCAAACATCTCTTTCAGTTCTCTTTTTACTCTATCACATGCAAAAATGATTTCGATCGCCTTTTGTGCAAGCTCAAACATTTCTCTTTTACCAAGACCTGTAATTTGGGAAGTGAAACAAAAAAAAAAGAAAAAAAGAAAAGCAATAATGATGCTAATTCATTAGTGAGTGGATTGCGAATTTTGGTATCCACAGAAAATACTACGCCTACCGAATGCAGACGAGGCAAGAGCATACTCAGCAGATAGAGAGGTAGAGAAAACCCCAGCATCATCCGTGCATAAAACCAACGGATGATTTGATTTATATAAATCAGCTGCAATAAGATATAATCAAATAATCAATCTTGTTACAGATTGGATATAGAATTTTGTTTCTCATGAAGATTGTTGTTCGTACAGAGTTCCTATGACTCAATTCGAGTTGACTGACTTAAATTTGAACCAAGATCATTTTGATTTTTATGGATTTCAAATCCCTAGTTATTCATTTTGTACTATTAGAAAGAGTTGAGAAATCTGACCAAAATGATGAACATCCAGAGAAGTAATTGTTTCAGTTCTAATGTTCGATGTCAAACAAATCTCCACCTGTTACAATGGAAGAAATTCAAAAGAGAAAATCAGCAAAAGATATGAAAATACAACCAATTGCACCCGTGCAGATATATATCACTAAACGCCACCCCTCGATTGAAAACAAAAAAATTGGAATCACAAGAATAATGGAGGAAAAGATATGAAAATACAACCAATTGCACCCGTGTAGATATATATCACTAAACGCCACCCCTCGATTGACAACAAAAAAAAAATTGGAATCACAGGAATAATGGAGGAAAAGATATGAAAATACAACCGGGATTTTGAGTTGTTTTAAAAATTTCCACTCTTCCTCTTCAAAGCAACACGCATGTCCAATTCTCATAGGAAGAAAATCGAGCATTGCATGGATTTCGTCTGGATTTGGCACCTATAAGCACTAAGTTGCAAAACTAAAGCACTCAGAATTGTAGCATTATGTGCAACCAAAAAATGTAAAAGAGACAGATCAATGCACCTCGCCACAGTGTAGTGTAACTGGAAGTCCTTGATTTTTAGCATATTCTAATGCAGGCAAATACGTTAGCCTATTACAAAAGAAAAGTTAGAAACTTCTCGTCTCCATTCTCCAAAGAAGAATATACAAACTACATAAACAACTGGTAGTGGTAGCATACAGTACCATTGTCCAATAACAGGGTTGCCAGAAAGATCTATACCCACGACTCCAAAATCTCTCATTTCAAGAGCAAGCTCAACCTTTTCATGCAAGTAACAAAGTATGAGAAAGAAAAACCCGAGGCTTCCTCCTTGATCACATTAACAACTTACAGTTTCCATTGCAGCTTCAGCAGTCACACGGCGGTCAATACTGAGAAGCAGCCTCACATATATCTTCTTTCTCTCATATCCATTACAAATATTATCTACAGCATGAGAATGTGAAGAAGCATCCACATTTGTATTATGAGAAAAATCAACTTCAACTGAATCAACAGATTTTATGCCCTCTAGAACCGCTTCCAAGTACGAACGCTTGCTCATCCCTTTCGAATCATTCCTCTTCATCTCAAACATGGAGGAAAAAATCATTAGATCGCTAACTGATCCATTATTACGTTTAAACTTCGAGAAGTAAGTACAATACCTTTGGAGTTGTTCTTAATTCCAAGTAAACAACATTATCCGCTGCAAAATCTTCAATGACCTGTTATAGTTAACATCAGATTTGGATGCAATTAAACGATTTTGCTGCACTCATACGTACCTCTTTCGTTATCCTAGTTACAGTTTTGTGGTCAGTGGTAACATTATGAATTAAGTCAAACAACTTGAACACTTCAACTAGTGAACGATCATCTGCATTGACAACGATTGAGTAACTTCCAGGTCAACATTTCATTACAAAGTTCAACGACAAAAATCAAAATTCAATGCCCTAAGCCGGCATAACAGGTTATATCTAAGAAACTCCAGCTTATAAAGCACTATGAATTGGTACAGGATGTCTGAAATTTAGATAAAATGAACATTACACTCCACAAAATATTTCCCAAGTATCCAATCCATCTGAAGATTTTACATAAAAACAAATAAAATAACTTCACAAATGAATGTTGTCTAATTTAAAAAGGAAAAGGAAAAAAATCTTAAAACAAAAAGAATGAAAAATGCCATACTTTTTGATAGAACATGCTCCACCTCTGAGAAAACTATGGTGCCCTTTTCACCCAATTCTTTAGCAAGTTCCCTGAACATAAGATTCATTTTAGGCGAAAGTGAAAACAAGGATGCCCTTTTAATATGACAGTGCAAAGTGCAAACCATATTACAATGCCAAAATTCAGTGTTCCCTTTTGCTTATAATTATCAAATTAGTGAAACCCACATTTAAAGTTGTTCTTTTTAGTGCAAAAATAAAACTGGAAAGATGAACAAGAGAGTGAGAGAGGTAATACAGTAGAGTGGAGTCTCTAATGGAGCCATTGAGGTGGGCATGTAATTCTATCTTCGGCATCGACACACACCACTCCATTTCCATGACTCTCCACTCTTGCAGAGTTTTGCCAATTATTGAAGAATATTATTACAAACGAGTATCTCTCCTATTTTTGGGGCCGTTTGGTCTCAAAATTATGTTGATCAGATTGGACTAAAATGGTAAAGGGCTTGTTTGGTAGTTACTTATTGGGTGAAATACAGTTTACCCCCTTAAAGTATGAGGGTGGTATCAATTACCCCCTAAAATATCACTTGTAACACTTACCCCTATGTTATCTTTTTAGAGTTTGTATTCCAAAAATACCCCTACTCCTTTTATAAAAATAAATATTTTTATTAATTTATCTACAAAAAGTTGTCTCTTTATTAATTATAAATACATCCATCCACTAAACAATATTATATTTCAAATCATTTACTTAGTTTTTTCGCTTTTCTTGTCTCAATTTTATCTTCATTTCCTAATTTGTTTTATTCCCGTTTCAATTTATTTTCTTTCTTTTTTGTTTCAATTTTTTTCTTCATTTATATCTCGATTTTTTCTTTACAATTTGCCTCAAATTTTATTTGGTGATAACTATCTCCTTTGCTTTTGTTACATATTATAATTCAAATTTTTGAGTAATTCTTCTTCAAGATTTTACTGAAAAAATTCGTGCAAAAAATAACTGAGATAACTACCACTAAATAAAAATTGAGAAAAATATAATGAAAAAAAATTGAGATAGAAAACACCGAAATAGAAAATAATGAAAACAAATTCAACATAAAGAAAGAAAAAAATGTGATGAAAATTAAGAAAAAAATTGAGATTGAAAATGGAAGGTAACAAAAAAAATGAAGAGATTGAAACATAATGTTATTTGGTGGATGAATAGATTCATAATTAATAAAGAGACAACTGATTGTTAATAAATTAATAAAAATATTTATTTTTAACAAAAGGGATTGGGGTATTTGTGGAATAAAAACTCTAAAAAGATAACAGAGGGGGATAAATGTTACAAATGATACTTTAGGGGTAACTGATACCGCCCCACATTTTAAGGGGAAAACTGTATTTCATCCTTACTTATTTGTAGGATATATTATTGGAATGGTGAACTTTTAAAATTACATCTCATTATTATTTATATATATTTCTTTTTTCTTAACTTTATGTAATTTCAATTTCTCTCTCTCCTTTCTTTAGCTACTACCCTTCGTTTAAGCTGTTACATTTGATTCACAAAATTTCATTTATAGTATATATTCGATCAATTAAATATTGAAATTTTTTAAAAACATTAAAAAAAATCGTGAAGAAATTATTAAATTAAGAAAAAATATAAAAGTATTAAGGCAAACAAATAACTAAAAATTACACCGTACTTTCATTTCAATTATTAAAATCAGAAACGTTATGTTAAAAATCAGAAACATTTCAATTTCTTTTTATGCAAACAATGATTTTTTTTAATAATGGTTCAGTCTTTTACATATTTGGGCCTTTCTATCAGCCCAATTTTGGCTGTTAGTGAAGTATTTTGGGCCTCAAGTATTAAGCCTTTTATAATTGGGTCTCGGCCTTCTTGCTTCGTCTAATAATCACGCCTTATTTATATAGATAAAGTAAAAATTTGACTGACGCTTCCGCTATATCGCAAACCACCGGTAAACCCTGAGCTCAGCCACCGAATAATAACAATGGCGACTGCCGCCTTCACCAGTAATATTGTATCTTCTTTGTTATTCGCCTCCAACTTCCGGGGAAACCTCATCACTCCTATCAACATAGTGCGCACGTTAGCCTCCACGCACACTCGTTTCGAGAATCTTCAGCGGCAACAGAACTTTAATGCCGGAAGCAGAAGGTTAAGCTGTGCATCTACCGCTTCTTCAGATGTAAATTCAACTTCATCGGTTTCAACCTCTAGCAATTTTAATAGGTACCTAACAATTTCCTGCTTTATCATTTCACACGGCTTTATATTTCTATCCAGTCACACACCTACAAAATCTGTGAGAGTTTTTTATTTTTTATCTTATACTACGGTATTTTAACTTCCATATTTGATAAGGAACACCAGGCTTAGCATAAATCCTTTTTTATATAATTCTAGGTTGCTCGTATTACTTGATCAAACTTAATCATTGTTTGCATCCGTGAAGAATCTAGTTTATGATTTAGCTTCATAACAGGTTAATGATAAAATAGTTAAATATAAGTTTTTCACAGTAATAATGGTGATTTGTTACTGTCTGTATTTATTGATATTATGATTAATATTACATTTACATGAAATGTAGTAACATAATGTTGAAATTAGTCTTCCCATCATTGAAGACCAGAACCATACCCCTGTAACAGCTCTTATCTGCGCTGAGCAACTACGGCCAGAGTATCATTGATACTTACTGAGAAATTGAACGATTGAGTAAAATCTCCTATTCATCTTAGGCGAAATCTCCATAGCAAGTGTTACATTAGAACCTGATACATTGACACTGTACCCCGCCAAAAAGTTATTTGGACATCATAAAGTAGTGACTCCTTGTAATTATAAAAAGAACAATGTTTTGAGGCAATAGTGTAACATAAATGGTTGTCCTCATCCGACGGTTGATTATTAAGACAAAATGAAAGGACTTGTGTGGATGTACTGATGCCACATTCAATGTCTTCAATTGTATATTAAGTATTCTATTACCGCTAGTGCAATGACAATGATAGTAAGCAATGAGTTCTTGTATTGGGTTTCTTTTGCTTAATGCATGTTTTTTTGCTTTTTTTTTTCAGCTACCCCACATATACCCGCCTTCAACCTTGCCCTCCCGAGAATGGTCCACCAAGGGTGGAACACTTGGTTGTTTCGGAAGGAGCACCTGTTCTTGACTATATTACTAGAGCTTTGAACCTTCCACCCTTGTGAGTCATTTACCAAGTTCTGTTTGAATTATGGTTTGACACTATGCCAAAACTTTTAGGTTAGGTTGATTTTTTTTTTCCAATATTGAAGGTATGTTGCAGATCTTATTCATTTTGGAGCTGTATTTTATGCTCTTGTATGCCCAGATCCTCCTACTAATGCAACACCTGAGCAAATCCAACTTTATAAGGAAGTTACAGATCCATCAGTTTTAAGAAAAAGATCATCTATTAGAGGAAAAACCAGACGAGAAGCGCAGAAAACTTTCCGTATAACTAGTACTGATGAGTTTGTCGAAGCTGGAACTTACTTATGGGTGCATGTACACCCAAAGCGCTTCCCAAGGTACTCATTGGATAATTATTCAACATATCCTGACTATTAGTATGGTGATACCTATAGATCTGCTCTGATCAGGTGTTATGAAATCGACTGGAGATCTCGAATTATTGCTGTGAATGAACATTACGTTGTTCTGGACGAACCTGCGGGTACATCAGTATGTGGTTGATTTTTCCATTCTTTTATTATTACTCTTGCACTGTAATTAGAGAGCTTGGTTAAACTCTTATATTCCTGAAACTATTTCGTGCTGATCCATTCTTGTTTTTTAAATGGATGATGAGTTAGATAGAAAGTTTATTAGAAAAGATTTGTTTATATTTGTCAAGCTTCTTTTTTCCTTAGCAAACAAGTTTCACAAGTTGAAGTTTGGGTGAGTGTGAAATTTCATAAAGCTTGTCCTTCCTGCTTTCCCCTGCAAAATAAGAAATTTTATTTTTTTAGATTTTTCTAGAACTGTGTATTTTTTTGTGCTCATCTATCATATTGGCTTTTATTCTGAGTTTTAACTATCTGGCGTCCATTCTTTTCTTTTTCGGGAAGTGTGGGGGTGGGGGTGTGGGCAATGCATGATAATTATTATGAGAGAAAAACACTTTTGGTGCACAGGTTCTGGCGTTTCTACAAGCCTTCTTTTCCCAAACTTTGTTAGATTAATTACTCAACAGATTTTGGCTACATTTTTCATTATTCAATATCCTTCGGGATGTTGAAGGCTAGTCTATTCCTCACTTAGGTAATCTGTGATAACTTTGATCAGGTTGGAGGAACGACTGACAATATTGAAGAGAGTTGTGCAACATTTGCTACTCGTGCCTTGGGATTAGAGACGCCTTTAAGAACTACCCACCAGATTGATAATTGCTCAGAGGGATGGTATGAAAGACTAATTTGTTTATGTCTGTTATATAAGGATGTAAGGAGAGTGGTAATTTAACTATTATTGATTTACAGTGTTGTGCTAGCGAGAACAAAGGAGTACTGCTCAGTTTTTCATGGGAAGATAAGGGTTAGTGATATAATTTTTTTCTTGTTGCAGCAATGTGTTGAAAATGGCATCCAATCTGCAAAACTTTGTTTGCAAAAAAAATCATGTTTAATTTTGAAGTTCTATTAATTTCCTTTGTAGCTAAAAAAGGGTGTTGTAGTTTATCTCCTCTTTTGGGCTCAACGAATTTTGTTGCTTATTCACATTATGTTTTATGGATTACCTTCTCTAAATAGTAGTCTTTCACAATTCAAAAGATGATTATAATCAATCTTCTTATTATGCCATGACTTCTTTACTCTCATGTTGCCAGAAACAAATTTAGAAAGTGACACATGTTGTTTACAAGATGTGGCGTAGTGTTTTCGTTTTTGAGGCAGTTGTGGGTGGTTCAGGGTTACTGGTCAATACTTCATATAGTTTTGTTGAGAACATAAAAAGGTAAGAGTAATGAAAATGATACGTCGTCCACAGGAGAAAAAGGTGAAGAAGCTATATCTTGCACTTGCCACTTCTCCCATGGCACTTGGAGTTGTTACCCACTACATGCGTCCAATTAATATTGCACCTCGACTTATATCCGGAGGTAAAGAAATATTATCCAGAATATGTGATAATATTTTTATCTTGAGGAGTTCAATCCTTATTTTTCACTGCGAAGCATGACTAAACCTTATGAAATCTTTTTTTTGGAAAAGACAATACTATTTGTTGACATGAATCAAAGCTGATGCTGTGGTGCATGCAGAATTCATTAGTGGTTGGCCCTTGTGCCAGCTTGAGGTCTTAGAATGCAAGAGGGTTCCCTGGCCGAGTAGTGTCACTGAAAAGAAGAATCACGTTGAGGATTGCGGATGGCTTACTAAAGATTTTGCATACGAGTGTAAAATCAACCTTTTGACAGGTCGAACACATCAGGTAGGTAATTTCTGAAAAGTAAATACTGATGTTCAAGCTGTAGTGGTTCAACTCTGTCCCTATTTTTTATGGATGAATGTGACTAGCATAAAGAAACATTTATTTTCCCTGCTTTGGGTGTCTCATAATATGCCAATTCGTTTGTTTGCAGATTAGGGTACAATTAGCTGCTTGTGGAGCCCCTCTACTGGGTGACTCAATGTATATGCCAGCTGCAATCGCTGAGGCGACCCTTCCTGGACTTAATCCATTTGGCATTAACAAGAAAGAATATACCACTGATGCTGATAAAGCATTGGCTGTTGAAGAATGGGTTGCACACCATGGAAAGGAACCTAGTGTTGCAATCGGTCTTCAGGCATGTCATATTTCATGGGATGAGGGCGAGCACAGTTATGAGGCTGGATCTCCATGGTGGAGATAGATTAAATGCTGTTTCTGGATTAGTCAAAGTCGACGGTACCATTTACCAAAGGTTGTTCTTATCATTTTTTTAGTTTTAAGCTCACTTCTAAATTATCTGCTTTGCTCAACTTACCTATTTATGTCTTTTGAAATCTTGTATATTATGTTGAATGGGTTTTTATATGCAGATTACAATGATGAACACATGGGTTTCACACTAGGACAAGATCTTGTTCATTCAATATGTTCATTCTTATAAGGTACGAATATGTTTGCAAGCGTCTGGTTTTTAATGAACTCTTTATACCAAGCTGCTGATATTCTCGGAGTTCTCTTGAGGGTAGGAAAATCAACATGGTGAAGTCCAAATCTTATAGTGTAACCCGAAATCCACTCGAAGTTGTCAAGCAATGACCAAGCAAAATACCCTTTCACGTCTGCTCCTTTCCTGATAATAGCACAAAATACAAAAAGCATTAGAATTTATTGGATATTATATAAAATTATGGAGAATGTTCAGTACTTTAGACCTTGGTTGGTAGAAAGTTATTGAATTGCCCTTTTGTTGGTTAAAAAATATTGAGCCCCTGGGATATGTTATTGATGCTATGCGCCTTGGTTGTTTTTATTGCTAAACCGACAGATTATCCATGTGATTTGTTTGTCATAATTTTATTGGTTAATCCTTCATATGTTTTAGAAGATGCAACAAACTGCCGGGGGTGGCCGATAATGAAATAGTTAGAAGACATAAATATTTATGTGAAGTGATTAAAAAAATCATTATATTCAGAGACAAGATTGTGGATTTATTGATATGAAAAACCCTAGTTCTTAAATCGGTGAATCTTAAAATTTGAGCAAACTTTTTTGAATTTTTAAAAAATTAAATTATTTAAACTCCTTGGAAGGAAAAAAAAAACTGTATTACATTTCACTGCATGCCTTGTAAGATATATGACTATAGGAAAAGGTTGGTTTACTGCATCTTAGAATCACATGCGTATTTGTAAGTTCAATTATTATGTAACTTTGGTAAATGGTTTGGCTTGATAACAATCATTCTAACCTAATCCAGTAAATAGACTGAAAGATGGCATTGTAGGAACTAGAACGAATAATAAGACAACCTTAAAACAAGATATGTACCTTATTGCCATTGCCAATGACTCCAAATAGCTACTCATGTACTCCACTCTCTTGACATCGTTGATGAAGTAAGATGTAGATGAATTTAAGTCATCCAGAACACCAATCCCTGCAATTTTTTTCCTTCTATTTTCAGCATTTGAATTATATTTCCAACAATAGCATAAAGCTTATATATTCTTTACAAACCATTTTCTGTAATGAACATTGGTGTGTTGTTGTATCTACTCATTATGTATGTCACGATTTTCACCATTCCTTGAGGGTGCATATATAGCCAGTCAACTGCCGTCTGCAAAGTATTTCATCATATTAGTTGTACATAAGAGTGAAAGGTCACCATGGATTAATATTTCATTTTTAAGGTATTTTCCGAGCTCCTAAGTATTAGATAATATTTAGAATATTTTGGAAAAAGATTGTGGAGTTACAAAACTTGCAGAGAAATCATGAAAAATGAAAGAACTAATTGATGAATTTGAGTATGTTCATATCATACATTAGCAATCGTTACAGATTATGATCTTACTTACAGATTCACCAATTGGTTCCCCATCTCTGATTGCAGTCCGGAGGGCATATCCCTCTGATCTGGAAGCTCCAGGTTCTCCTGGTTCGCATTTTGAATATATACAGTCCTTGCTATAGAAACTGGTGTAATGATTGATGCCGATGAAATCCAACCCATACCCCAAATTATTTACATCATTCTTCGAAAATACAGGCAATCGTGATCCTATTAAATTATGCATCTCTTCAGGATATTTTCCATATATTATAGGATTCAGGAACCTGCATTTTGTTTTTAAATTGATGAGTAGAGCAAGTCTATGTGTTGTTTCCATATCTGGGTTAATTCGGGTCGGAAAGTGGATGCTCAAATTTGGGTGTAAAGAAAAGTTCTTACCAATTCAAATAGAAAGATTGAGCTCTCTCAGCAGCCAATTTATCCTCAGTAGAATTGCTAAAAGGTTCGTACCAAACGGCGTTCATAACAATTCCAATGCTACCTCCTTGTTCTTTCTACATTTATAAATTACCCGAAAACATTTAGTATTCATGAATTACTTGATATATAGTGACATCTATTTACACATACCTGGTATTTATTTCTGTAAATTTTGACAGCTGCTGAATGACACAAGATCATGTTATGTGCTGCAATTAGAGGCTCCTCTTCTGAGTTACCTTTGCTGCAGTTCCCATATGAACCAGAGCAACGTGATGGAGGGTAAATCCCTGATCTGTAACCGCGTATTGCCATCACATTTGGCTCATTGAAGGTGACCCAGTATTTCACTCGGTTCCCAAAGTATTTAAAGCATATGTCTGCATAATATTCAAAATCTTTCCTGAAAAATGTTCGATTGATTCACGTTAGCGGAGGCATTTTCTTAACAATCTTTTGAAATTTAATAAAAAAAAGTAGTAGTCCAACTATGTCAAATTAAGCATCTTGATTTTGAGATATACCTTATGTTTGGGCTAAGCCATGCACCATATCTTTCTTCAAGTTCTTGGGGGACATCATAATGAGTTAAAGTGACAAAAGGCTGGATCCCTGATTTCATTTATGTAAGATCAGTGATCATTTTGCGCTTCATACATATTATCAAATGTTGTTTTACTATATAACCTTTATACAGAAGGGCATCGATAAGCTTGCTGTAATGATAAACCCCGGCCATGTTCACATTTCCAAATCTTCCTTCTGGAGATTCAGTGAAGAATTGAAGTATTAAACAAATAGTATAGTTTAAAAAAGAAGAAAAGATTGAAAATTGCACTTACTGGGGAGAATCCTTGCCCATGATATGGAAAACCGGAAGCTGTTCAGACCAAGATACTCCATGAGTTCAATATCCTCCTGTTATTTTATAACCAGCACAAACAAATATGATATCCGGATCAAGGTTCTCCTTTTCACACTTTTCATTTTAACAACTTCTATACTTGCATGGAAACAACAGTACAAGGTGGATATGTAAACAAAGAGTTAAATGGCAATTTACCTAATGTTCAATTACCTTCCTGTATTTGAAAAATAGCACTTTACCTCTCTATAATTTTATAGAAGTTTTGCCATGTCTCCCTGATATTTTTATATGGGGCAATTTACTTCTCTGTGTTATGATAATCTGGCAATTTACCCTCCTATGATATATGTTATGAATAGCGTGGCAATTTACCCATGTGAAATGATAAATGTGGCAATTTATCCCCTCTCCCTCCCCTATGTCACAAAATGTTTTCACGCCCACTCTCAATTTCGGTAAGTGAGTTGTAAATTGGTTCTTTAAATTTTTCATAGGTGATAAATTTTTTTTTTTCAAATTATATGGGAATAAATTGAATTTTATGAATATCACATGGGTATAAGCAAAGAGTGAAATATGAAAACACTCTGTGTGCTTTGCCTTATTCTCAAGAGACCTTTTTGTAATATTTCTTTTCCTTCAAAATTTTCCTTTTTTTTTCTCTCTTTTCTAATTAACACACATTATTCTAGGGCTGGGTGTTTTGGTTGGGTTTTTTGGGATCCGTTCCGACCCGTTTGGGACAAAAAAAATGGGTTTTTTGACATCGGGTTTGGACCCGAACCCGATATATATTTTTGGGTTGGGTATTGGGTATTAGACTCACACCCGAACGGGTAATTCGGGACCTGTTCGGGTATTTAAAACAAAAAAGAAAAAATTGGCCCAACAATTATTTAGCAATTAGCAGCACATTTCTTGATAAAGAAAGTGAAGTTTTCTATAGATTTACTTTAATTGGTGACTCCAAGATTGGATCTTTTGGCTTGGGGTTCTTTCGAATCTTTATTCCATGTGATATTTCTGTTATATCTCAATTAATTATTTTGTCTTATTTTAAGTTTTACTTCTAATCATGCTTATTTGACTATTTTGAATGTGAAAAATACGATTTCTATTTTTATTTTTATTTTTTTGCTTTTCTGTCTTGTACATACAAACATATAGGGAAAATTGCTTTTTTGGTACCATATGATATGCTGACTTGCACTTTTGGTACCATTGAATACGAAAATGCAAATTTGGTACCATAGGATATGTTTTCATTGCAATTTTGGTACCAAACCCAATTTTTCTATAAAGTTAATAGCAATTTACCCCCTATGAAATGCATAATGTTCAATTTATCCCTCTATAATTTGAAAAAAATCAATTTACCCCCTGTAAAATTTTAATGAAGCAATTTACCCCCTTCAGCCGGAGATTGTAACTCACTTGCCGAAATTGAAAGTATGCATGCAAACTATTTTATTTAACATAGGGGGATAAATTGTCACATTTATCATAACACAATGGGTAAAATATCACATTATCGTAATACAAGTGGATTAAGTGCCGCCTATAAAAATGTCAGGGAGGCGATGTGAAATTTTTACAAAATTTCAGGGGGTAAAATGCTTTTTTTTAAACTACGAGGGGTTAAATTGAACATTATGCATTTGATAGGGGGTAAATTGCCATTAATTTTGTAGAAAAATTGAGTTTGGTACCAAAATTGCAATGAGAACCTATCCTATGGTACCAAATTTGCATTTTCATATCCAATGGTATCAAAAGTGCAAGTCATCCTATCCTATGGTACCAAAAAAACAATTTTCCCCAAACATATATGTACAAGAGTAAAATTTCGGGTACCCGTCAGATCGGGTTGAATTTTGGATGTGAAAATTCACTTTCCGTCAGGTCAGATATCCAATCTGAAATACCCAATACCCGACCCGCACCCACCCCTACATGATTATTCAAGGTAATGTGACTATCAAGAGTCAACTTCTCGCGAATGACAACAATGCTCTTTTATGTGATAGGTTTTAGAATGAAATGTCCACATAAATAATAATTCCATCTTGAAGAGTGTTGGTTTTAGATGTCGAAAGTTAACATCCAATAATAACGTCTATATCTTGACACAACATCATCATCTAATTTTTTATGTTTTATTCATTTTACTAAAAATTTAGATGTTTAACCCCAACCACCATTTCAGATGTTGAAATATAAAATAGTTTAATTGAATTGTTGAAATAATCGGTTTAAATGAATATATGAGATTATGAGCAATATTGTACTGAATCACACCACAATTGAGAAGAGTTGTAAATGATTCCAACTTTCGAATACAAGAGGTATTATGGATAAACAATTACATAATATTTTCTTTAAAAAAAAAAAATAGTAGGCAAAGTTTTGCATTTCTCCCTATAAATAAGCTCTTAAATATTAACAAAAAGATATGGGGAAAATTGCTTTTTTGGTACCATAGGATAGGCTGATTTGCACTTTTGGTACCATTGGATATGAAAATGCAAATTTGGTACCATAGGATAGGTTTTCATTGCAATTTTGGTACCAAACCCAATTTTTCTACAAAGTTAATGGCAATTTACCCCCTACTAAATGCATAATGTTCAATTTAACCCCTCGTGGTTTAAGAAAGAGTATTTTACCCCTTGAAATTTTGTAAAAATTTCACATCGCTTCCCCGATATTTTTATAGGCAGCACTTAATCCACTTTTATTATGATAATATGATTTTTTACCCTTTGTGTTATGATAAATGTGGCAATTTATCCCTCTATGTTAAATAAAATAGTTTGCATGCATACTCTCAATTTCGGCAAGTGAGTTACAATCTCCGGCTGAAGGGGGTAAATTGCTTCATTAAAATTTTACAGGGGGTAAATTGATTTTTTTTTCAAATTATAGAGGGATAAATTGAACATTAGGCATTTCATAGGGGGTAAATTGTGATTAACTTTGTAGAAAAATTGGGTTTGGTACCAAAATTGCAATGAAAACATATCATATGGTACCAAATTTGCATTTTTGTATCCAATGGTACCAAAAATGCAAGTCAGTCTATTCTATGGTACCAAAAAAACAATTTTCCCAAAAGATATTGCGTAGAGACAACAATTTAAGCTTTGTGGATTATTGGCACAATATCACAATTAATTCTTCTTTATTAATGCACTTTTAGTCATGAGGTGGACCCTTCTTCTTCAAGAAGATTGGGCCCTTTGAGTATAATATTAATATAATCAGATTATCTCTAAGCTAAATTAAAAAAGAGCATATATATTATCTCTTCTTCTTCAAGAAGATTGGGTCCATTGAGTATATTTAATTTGATTATCTAAAAAATAAATTGAAAAATTAGTACTCCGTATATATAATTTGAGAGGTTTGTGAAAAATTAAATGAAATCAAACATGTCAACAATCACTAATACTATCCTAATTGTTATTTAATTATGGTACAGAGGATCTTGAGCCATTTATTTATAAGAAATATCCAACTTGTCAGTCGACATACATTACAAAATACAAGGTGTGCGGTCACTATCCAGAAAAAATGAAATGGGCCAATAATTAAGGTTAAACTTTAAAATTTAATGTGTGACGCCAATGGACCAAAAAGCTGGCCGTTCATATTTATATACTCCATTATTGACATTTGTACAAAAAGTGTTTGTTACTAAATTACTATGATAATATTTATGCAAAATAAAGCAATCATTTTCATCTTTTCTATCGAAAACATCGAAAAGTTTTCGTTTTTGAATCAAGCGAAACGAAAGCAAGATGTAATTCCGAAACTATTTATTTGTCTTAAACTCTGTTATTTTCCTAAATTTAGTAACTTTTTTTACAAATTTTCCTTAGTGTTTCCGAAACATTTTCGAATAGTCTCGGAAAGTTTTCAATATTTGACTGACTGAAACATACATTTGAACCGAAATTTTGATCCATGAAAGCAACATGGGACCAATTAAGATTTTCCAAGGAAGCATTTTGATGCTGACATAATTGTAATTTTCAGAATATGGGTTTCCTAAAGTTATAAAGTTATTATTATATTTAATTTGTATAAATGTTTGTTACATGTACTTTAAATTGTGTTAGACAGAAAAAGGAAAAAGGAAAAAGTTGAAAACGGCCTACGTTATTAAAAGTAAAAATGCAAAAAGGAAGAATGCTTTTGACTTCCTATGTATTCTTAAAAAAATTAAATAATTTGTAATCCCCCCCAAAAAAACTAAATAATTTATTAATATTTGTGTTATTTATATTATCACAAACAATGTGATTTCAACTTTATATATAACCACCATTATTTTTTTTTACTTGAAGCCACGTTTGTCATATGCACTCACAGGTGAATATAATATTACATTATCTCAATTTTCCAAAATATCTTCCTCAATCACTTTTTAATTGGAAAGCTTAAAAGTATTCTAGCTTTTAGCTACATTAACCATCAAATTAACAATTAAGCATTGCTGTTAATAATTCAAGCAATGCATGAAAAACACACTATAAGACGTCGTTAATTCATTATAAATCTTCAATAAAAACCATGCATCCCTAGCTCTCGATTAATAATTATTGTCAAATTAATGAATCAAACTAAATAATGAAGTAATTAATTAGTTAACCACTTACCTGATAAAGATGGTAATGATCCACAGCGATATCTCCATTACTCCCATCAAAGATCTTACCTTTATACATTTCAAGAAAAGAAGACATATACATATCAATGGTTTTTGTTGAATCATGACCGAATTAGATCATAAGTTATTTAATTTTTTTTACCAGTTTTATGTGCAAAGATATCCCAGTTACTAAGTCCTTTCCCATCACTCAAGATAGCTCCTTCATACTGAATTAAATAAAATAAAAAAAGAAGAAAAAAAACAAAAAAAAAACGTCATTTAACTAAGTACGTAAACATTAATTAATTAATAGACAATTATAATTTGGTTAAATAAGTACTTGATAGGAAGAAGATGCAGTTCCAAAAAGGAATTTGTCTGGAAAGGAAGAGGTGTGGGAAGTCAACTCCATTGATCCGGTCATCATTGAGTTAAAATCCAATAATATTAATAATAATAATAGTAATAATAGATAGGACAAGCACATTTTAAGTGTATATGATGAACTAGGAAAAAAGAGTGGAAGCTTCACTTATGGCATTGTAGAAGAGAAAGAAAATTAATTAGCTATATAAAGGGTTTTGAGATATACCAATTTTTTTATCTACTAAATTGTATATTTAAACTCAGATTGAAGAGTGCATATGGTATATGTCATCTTCAATGTGGTATCTCCAGTAGGACTCAAAAGCTAGCTTATATGATGTAAGGAGGATTCTTTTAGGGTGCGGGCATGTGAGTTACGCCTTCACATGCGGGGAGTCTCATCATGCCGTTCATTTTGCTCAAATTGATCTGGATCGTTGATCAGATAACTTGATCAAATTTAATTTGTAACTATTGACTTTAATTAAATTACAATATACCTAATTTACCCTTTCAATTAATTTTCTTCTAAAAACAATCGGCCATTATATAAAATGACCACTTTACCCCCAATCTTATTAATTGACTTTGACAATTTTGCAAATAGACCCCTATGTTCCGCGATTTTACGAATTGAATTATTTTGCTTCTCAAAAAATATAAAAAAACCGTCTATCATATAAAAAGAACGTTGTACCCCCAATTTAGATAATAATTGACTTTGACAATTTTGCAAATTGAGCCCTATGTTCTGCGATTTTACGAATTGAATTATTTTGCTTCTAAAAAAAAAAAAACGCCTCTCATATAAAAAAGACCGCTTTACCCCCAATTTTGATAATAATTGACTTTGACAATTTTGCAAATTGACCCCAATGTTTTGCTACTTTACGATTTGAATTATTTGCTTGTATAAAAATAAAAATAAATGCCTCTCATATAAAAAAGACCGATTTACCCCCAATTTTGATAATAATTGACTTTGACAATTTTGCAAATTGACCCCTATATTTTGCGATTTTACGAATTGAATTATTTTGCCTCTAAAAAACAAAAAAAAAATGCATGTTATACAAAAAAGATCGCTTTACCCCCAATTTTGATAATAATTGACTTTGACAATTTTGAAAACTGACCCCTATGTTTTTCGATTTTACGAATTGAATTATTTTGCTTCTAAAAAAAAGTAAAAACGCCTCTAATATGAAAAAGACCGTTTTACCCCCAATTTTGATAATAATTGACTTTGACAATTTTGCAAATTGACCCCTATGTTTTGCGTTTTTACGAATTGAATTATTTTGCTTCTAAAAAAATAAACAAAAAACCGCCTGTCTTATAAAAAATACCGCTTTACCCCCAATTTTGATAATAATTGACTTTGACAATTTTGCAAATTGACCTCTATATTTTCCGATTTTACGAATTAAATTATTTTGCTTCTAAAAAAAATCCGCCTCTCAAATAAAACCGACCGCTTTACCCCCAATTTTGATAATAATTGACTTTGACAATTTTGCAAATTGACCCTTATGTTTTGCGATTTTACGAATTGAATTATTTTGCTTCTAAAAAAAACGCATGTCATATAAAAAAGACCGCTTTACCCCCAATTTTGATAATAATTGACTTATATATTAAATGCCGTATTTGCTGAATCGAATTAAAGCTTGTAAAATTTTTTAATATTTTAAACTTAATTTAGACGATTAAGAACCTTAATTAATTCAAGCTTATAAAACTAACAGAGAATTAACTTACTTGATATAAACATAAACGGATTTAATAATCAAAAGAGACTGAGATTGCGTGCAATCTCCTTAAGACAATATTTTCGGGCTGCATATGGTGCATACAATCAATTACTGGTAGTCTCCCAAGATATAACAGTCTTATACTTCTTGTTTGCACGAACAAAGAACCCATGACGAACTTGAACATACATAACTTCGACGGATATTTGTAGAGTAGAATGGAAGAGAGACGAGAGAGTATTTCAACTTTATTGCTAGAAAAAATAGTTTAAAGAAGTGACCAGATTTTTCTTCTATACATAGCAATTGAAAGGTTGTATCTGGAGGGAACGAGTAACTCTAGTTCGGTCTAACAGGTGCCACCAGTTCGATTCAAATCTTGAACCGAACCGTCACACATCACTTTGAAAGAAGACACGGACCCTACCTCTTTGGTAGAAACTGGTCATCTCACGGATCGACGATGGTGGCACACACGTGTGAAGAACCTTTGATCACCTAGGTCCTCACACCTCTAAAAGCTTAGTACCCCCAATGGGTCCAACCAAGGGCGGATCCATGAATTTTATTTCAGGGAGGCTAAAGTAGATACAAAAAAAAAAAAAATCCAAGCAAACACTCAAACTTATAATTCATTCAAGAGAAAATATATGACGAGATTAAAAAACGAGGTGAAGTTTGGTAAAAATGACCCCATAAGTTACTTTAATTACATATGATACCCCATTGCAAATTTGTTATATGTGACGAAAAAAAGTGGTAATGTGAAAACATATTCTTCATATTTGACTATCTTTCGTGAGAGAAATCAGTTTATGTGAGGAAAACAAATTTTGTCATAATTTATTCGTTTTGCAAGGGACTTTTTTTTGTGTGCGACATTTTTTTTACAAGATATATCACATGATTCATCGACAAGAATAACAAATAATCCATCACCGAGCTCTCTAATAATAGCATTGATAGTCTCAATTGAGGAAGCATTGACAATATCTTTTTGAATTGATGGAGCCGTTAATTTAAGATTTTTCTGGACATTCCGTAAAATAACGGCTCTAGCAACCTCATTTTGATCCACTGAAAAACTTAAAAGCTCAAGGAAGTTTCATTGGTTGCTTGAAAATTCCAATTCATCATGTACACGAAATGCATGTACTTGTTTAAGAAGAAACTGAATCAAATCAATCAAATTCGATAGTCAATGGGCAAGGATTTTTGAGATGATTATGAACTTATGATGGATCAAGTTTTTGGGTTCAACTGAAAATTAGGCCAGTTATTTTATTTGAATTGCGATGGGCAATAATTTTAAAATAAATTATCATATTTAAGCTTGTATTTTAGAACCAAGATAAATATTACAACTATATTAAAAAAAAAAAAAAAAAGAGAGAGAGAGGGGGGTGGGCTATAGGGGGGTGTTCTATAGCCCCTTTGCCCCGAGAAATTATTTAGTACAACCGCTGCACCACGTCATCAAATACACGTGGTGCAGCCCACCAATACACTCAGGACATGTGTAGTAATAATTCACATCACCCATGTTCTGACAATGTGAACACAAATTTTTTGAAACCCTATTTTTTGGGAACATGGCCAGAATATGGAGTGATGTGGATTATCACTCATGTCATGAGTGTATTGGTGAGCTGCACCACATTTACTTGATGATGTGGTGCAGCGGTTGTACTAAATAATCTTTCCTTTGCCCCTATGTGCATCCGCCCATGGGTCCAACCCTCATGCTCAATTTTAACTATATACATGACTAATTTTTCACTCTTCAACTTAATGTAGAATGAACCTTATTCCCTCAGTTCATTTTCCCTAAAAACTCCAACACTATATCATCTATATATATAAAGGAAAATATATACTATTCATCAATTAAAAAAAAAAAATTCAAAATTAGTTATTCTAAAGCCTTTAATAATCGGGACCTAGACATACACCTAAATTGACCAAGTATAGAACTAGCATTGACTATCGTGGTATTGTGTTAAAACTTAAAAGAGCCAATTACTGGTAAAATTCAAATTAAATTATTTAATACTCGATTCAAGCTCGTGCGGTAAAAGTTCGTTTGAGATTGGTTTGTCGATCTTATCAAAAAAACTTAAACAACATTTTAGGTTTGATAACTTTCAAAACTTAGCTCAATAAGCTCAAAATTGAAAAAATACATGTAAAGTTACTGATCAAGCTACTTGATAAGTTCAGTAAAAATTCTACTGAGCTCGATTGCTGAGTCAATTACTGCTGTACTTCAAATCAATATTGAATAAGGTGTCATTTTGACATTACTCTCATTTGTTGAGACAATTACGATCGTAAATTAAACAAGGCTAACTTAATTAACTATATTTAATCCAATCTCGTGACCGCCTTGAACAAATTCCTAGCCGCATAACTAAAAGTAAATTTGTAGTGCACTATTTGGTTTTTTTTTTTTTATATAACACACCGACTATTTAGATGATAACATGAGAATATTTAAAAAGAAATATATGATGCAATCCAATCTTAACCAAATTAAACATGTATAATCACTAATTTAACAAAAATGATTAAGAGTGTTTTTAAATATATTGTGTCGTGTAAATTTTATTTTTCCTTTTTAATTATTTACGGGTTGGATTCCAATCATATGGACTAGACCGAAAACCCGACAAATATTACCTAATCTTTTTGTTTATTTTTCACTGTGCTTTTACGGTGTTCATGTTTTCATGTATATTTAAACCCGTGAATAACAATCTTAAAAAATTTAGTAATATATATGTATGAGATTGAGAATTATTATGTCCAAAAGACTTCCATCATTTTGTTCATGGAAAAATTATTAGTTAAAATCAAGCTCAAACACAAAGTTTCAAGCTCGATTAATTAAAACAAAATATGACAGTGTGTCGTTCGATACTACTCGACTCGATACTCGTAGTTAAAATGCTAAATAATTGAATACAACTTTATATGCATGATTGGTGACTTGGTGTTGGGCCAGTTAAATTATGAAGCAGGACCAACATCAACAGCTTCAAACAGTTTTTGTGCGACATATATTTCCGAAAAAAAAAAGAAAAAAAATGGCCAATTTTGTTCTGGTCTCACAGGCTTCCACGTAGCCAATTAAAGTAGACATTAAAGTTCAGTGACAACTGACAAGTAGACAACAATAATGTGTTGGATTTTTTTTTTTTGTTTTTTGATAAATTAATAATATGTTGGATTGGAACCACTCCAAAAGTATATGTATATAATGTTCATGAATAACTGAGGGCTGTTTGTTTTGGTGTTTGTAAAAATAGTTTGGGAGAGTAGTGGAGGTTTGTAAAATATTTTCGATATGTCTAATGTCGTTTGTTTGAGTTTTGAAAGAGTTATTTGAGAAAGAGCAAAAGAAAAAACACCATATGTGCTTTGTCTAATTCCCAAAACCCCCCTTATGTTTGGCTTTAAATACAACACTCAACTCAAGTATAATTTTATTTTTTTATTTTTGGTGGAATGACAAGATTATCCCTATATGTTTATTTTTTTTAAAATTTATTTATTTTTTTAAAAAAAATAAGTATATAATACTTGGGTAGAGTGTTTTATTTAAAACCAAACACATGGGGATTAAGGGGATTTAAATGACGCATGAGGGGTTTTTTTTGGAGTTAGAAAAAGCATAGAGGGTGTTTTTGTCTTTCGATGTCAAGGGTAAATTATCATACCAAAATCAAAATGTGAAGAAATACTTGTGATTTTGGCGTTTGAAACACACTATCTATTATGGGGGTGTATTTGACACTTACTTGTGATCATAGGGGGGTTTTGGGGAGTTAAAATAACACAGAGATTTTTTTGGGAGTTAGACAAAGCATATGGGGTATTTTTGTCTTTCGCTCTTTGAGAAATAAAGTAGATATATGTTTTTTGAAATAGTTAAATTGCATGTGTAAGATGTATAAGACTTTATTTTAAATCATGTTTGTTATGTGAGATAAATTGTGTAAGAGATAAGTTACCTTAAGTCAAATCAGAATAGAGTTTGTATAAATTTTGTTTAGAGATAAGAAAATTATTGTTTGCTTAACTTTTAATGAAGTAGTTTGAGAAAATCAAGAAGTGAAAATTTTATTTTAAAAACATATCATCCTCTAAAAACATGTTTATTTGACATTTTTCATATACAAAATAATTTTGAGAAACGTCAAAACAAATATGCTCGGAATCATAATGCCACATAGTATTTCAGTCTTAGTAATTGTACTTTCTCCTAAAACAAAAAAACAACAATAATAATAATAATAATAAAATAATAACTCTACTTTAATACAAACCCCACTGTTCACCAACAAATTTGGAAGAGACCGCAAAAAGTTTGACAATTGACATCACCGGTCCTCATCTCTTGGAAACTCGAGAAATTATTTTTCCTACATTTTCTATATTTATTTCCTTATATTTTTCCTAAATTGTAGCTCAATCATTCAAATAGTAATTTCTTTAATCAAAGGAGTGACTAGAAACAGCTTAAGAAGCTGTCTTGTAGATTCTCTTTTTGAAAAAAAAAAAAAAACACTACTCTTTCCGTTTATTTATTTGTCATTTTAAAACATTGTACACAAATTAATTAAAATTTCAGTTTCATGTTTACTTTCAAGGAAAACAAAATGGATTTTTTTAAAGGCTATATCCGGATTTATTCTTTATGCTCACAATCATAAGTTTTCTACTAATATTTACTAATCATTTTGTAGAAAGTGAGAGTGTATATGTAATCGTAGGTAATCACATCTCTTTTCTATTTCTATGGAGAGTTGATGCAAATTTACCCTATTTGAAATTCATGCATATGATCAATTTACTCTTTTCTAATTTGGAAAAAAACACTTACCCCTTATTAAAATTTTAAAGCAGTAATTTATCTCATTTAGCTGGAGAGTAATTCACTTACTGAAATTGAGAATATGCATGAAAAGTATTTTTGTACAATATGGGGTAAATTGCCACATTTATATAACATATGTTATAACACATGTGAGTAAAATGGACATATAAAATTGTTATGAATATGGTGGGAAACCTTTATAAGATTGCACGAGATAAAATTAGGAATATCACATAGTTAAATTATAATTAACTAGCTCTTAATTACTACGGATGATTCTTTAATATGGCTTGGGCTTATTGGGCTTGGAATGGTAATGCTCATTTGGGGAGATCCGTATAGCCCGTGTGCTAGGATTTGGACCAGCTAATTGTTGGCCGCAAAGAAAGTATTCCATTCTTTGGGTGGAATTACCAAGTGGACCAAGTCCGATAAAATCAATTTTACTTTAATTTTGTGTAAAAAAATAGAACAATTCTCAAATCGTCATTTGATGGATAACATCGCACAATCAGTACTATCAACACTCGGCGAACAATAAATATCACTGATAGAACAATCTACGATCAAAATTATTCCATCGAAGGATATACGAAACATATTACACCGATGCAAAATCAAACATGGTTAAGTTGATTACATAACAAACGTGGCCTAAATAAGCAGAAAAGATAAAACCACGTGCGTGAACTTTTTTTCTAAATGATTTGGAGAAAAATGTAAGCACCCAATAAACATGTTGACCAGGTCTCTTAACTGCACACACATCTCAAGGAAAATTTCAATCACGCCTACCATCAATCCGTACCCAATGTTGAATTCAAAAGCTATTGAGGAAAGACAAGCTGACTCCCCACGATGTCTATAAAGTAAAAGCTTGAGAGTTTGGTTTTTATTATCGTTTGTCATTATACTTAGATGACTTGTGTTTGTTTTATATTATTGTTAGGCTTTGATGGGTATAGTAAAAATCCAAATATGAACATTTTAGATTTTGATTAGAACTGTTATATGAGTTCACTCTTAATTTGAAATATTGCTTAACATTTTATGTTGGAGGCAAATAGTAGTGTATTTTAAAAATGCATACTTATTTTTGTAAAACTTAGGCCATCTCCAATGGAGCAGGGCTGCCCCAGGGCTCCTGAGCCCCGGGCTAGCCCTGCTCCAGCCCCGAGCCCTGCCTGGTCGTCTCCAATGGCAGGGCTCCGTGGAGGAATTAATTCCATTTTTTCCCTTTGCCCACTCTCACCTATTAATATTATAATTATAATTTTTTTAATATTTATATTAATAATAGTAATTATTATTAGTACTCGTAATTTAATTATTAATTATATTAAAATATTAAGTCATTTTAGAATTTTAAAAGTCATTAATTAACAAGTCAATATTATTGAAAAAATAATGTACTAAAAAAAAGAAAAAGCAAACATTCTAGTTTGTATATTTTGTTACCATGGTAAAAAATTTAACTTTAAGGTTGATGGCAAAAATTTCGGGTTTAATTAGCAATTGATTGTTTTTATGATTTTCTTACCATGCATAATAAAATCATTGTGTTGGCATAAATTACGGGTTTAATTAGATAGTATTAACTGAACGTTTTGGAAAATTCTAGGGTGCCGCTACGTTAGGTGCCGCTAATACCACATTAGGTGGTATTACCACACAATGTATATCACATTCTATGGTACATGATCACATTGCATAGTATTAACCCCATAAATTTAGTATGACCCCCACATCATGTAGTATTTATTTCAAATTAGGTGGTATTACCACGCAATGTGTGTCACATTCTATGGTATAAATTATACTCCTTATACCATACAATGTGATACACATTGTGTGATAATACCACCTAATGTGGTATTAGCGGCACCTAACGTAGCGGCACCCTAGAATCCCATAATTATATAAAGTAACACATTAAAAAACCCGCTACGTTATGGGATGTAAAATGCTTGCTGAAAAATTAAGTGTCCTGATTCTGCGGATCAGTGAAAGTTAAGGGACCTAAAATGCTTGCTGAAAAATTAAGTGTCCTGATTCTGCGGACCACTGAAAGTTAAGGGACGTAAATTGCTTGCTGAAAAATTAAGTGTCCTGAATCTGCATACCAGTGAAAGTTAAGGGACGTAAATTGCTTGCTAGAAAATTAAGTGTCCTAATTCTGCGGACTAGTGAAAGTTAAGGGACGTAAATTGCTTGCTGGAAAATTAAGTGTCCTAATTCTGCGGACTAGTGAAAGTTAGGGGACGTAAATTGCTATTTTACCTTTGACACCTACTGCCTACTTTTTTCCCCAAATCTCACTAAAAAAGACATTGATTTGACACTTATCATCTATTTTTTTTTCCTAAACCCCAACATCCAAACCCAATCCAAGTGGGGTTTCAACTTATTCAAACCACAAAACCCAAGAGTCAAACACATCCAAATGAAGTCTTAAAGGTTTTATCGAAACCACCCAAACCAATTTTTTTTTAAACGAGACCTGTGAAAACCGAGTCAAAATCCAACCAAATAGACTCTTAATTCCTAAGAACGAGTTTCAACATCGATTAAATTTTAAGTATTAAAATAAGAAATTTCTTATGAAAAAAATTAAAAAAAAAAGTAAATTTTATTTTAAATAGAATAAGTAAAGTTAAAAAATACAAAATTAAATTAATTAAAGCACTAAGGATAAAATAGGAATAATAAAAAATTGCCACAATGTGACATGATTTATCTTTATAATAGTACTAATATATCCTCATCACCGTCCTCATACTTTAATTTCTCAACACGCGTTTTCGTGAGCATTAAATTTTTTAAGCACAAAAAATAAGGATTTCTTTATGAAAAAAAATAAAATAAAATTTTATTTAAATTAGATAAGTAAAGAAGTTAAATAGTTAAATTAATTAAAACATTAAGAGCAAAATAAAGATTTCAAATACTATACCATGACACGACTTCTCATTAAAATAGGATGTATAAATATAATTGTGTATATATATTAGGCTATCGACTCTTTTTAGTCGAATTATACATACTTAATTTCAAATAAGATACTTGATTTTTGTATTTATTTATGTATCCATGTTTAATTTAATGTATGTTATGTTTGCGAATTCAATATTCCTATTTATGTCAATAATGTAACATTTTGATAATTGTAATATTTGTGAACAAGGTGTTTAGTTGTAATTTTTTCAATTTATTTGGTTTGACGATATGTCCAGTAATTGTCTAATTTGAAAAGTCCATTAATTTTCTAATTGACATGTCTTAACATCTGTCATTGATAGCGTTAAAAAAAAAAATTTAACATTTGTCACTTTCATTTTCATCCTAAACTTTTGATATTAGAATCATAGACAAACCACAATTCTCATTTTCAAACTAAATTCATAATTTATTTAACATTAATATGCGTCCAAATTAACATTTCAACAATTAAGTCATGTTTCAATTTTTTCATATAAACTCAAAAAAAATATTTGATCCCACTAAATCTTGTGTACCAATCGAGCCAAAGTTAATTCAAATAAGGCTATTAAAATTTGAAATCCTTAATTTTCACTAACAATTTTTTTTCCTGTTTTTAAAATTCATAGCCGTGGTAGTAAAATAAATAAATAAATGAAAAAGGCATAGAGGATTGTGAATAAAATAACATAAATGTGAAAAAAAAAAAGAAGAAAAACCCCACACCACTGTTTTGAAAACCGGACCGGACCGGCCGGTTAGCTCGGTTCAACCGCTAACGGGTCCCCAATCCGGTCCGGTTTACCCCTAAAAATCAGTTCTCAAATTAACCAGTGTGAACCAGTAAAACCAGCTCCAAAACAGGTAAAATCTGAGTGAACCAGAAATTTCATTTTTTTATTTTTTTTAAATTTAGAGTGTTTTTTGTTATTATTATTTATTTGAACTCTTGTTTAACATTTAATAGGATTATATTTATATATTTTAATTGGAATAACATTTATTATTTTAGTGTTTTAACAATCAATGTAATTTTACACTTTTTTTTTTACATAAAGAAGTATATAGCCATTTTCTCATCATTGTGAATAATATTATTTTTTGTATGAAATTATGTAAATCAATTATATAAACATCAACTTACAACAATAGAACCCAAATGAACAATCCAAAATTTTGAAAATGAGATGAACTTTTAATTATTTCCATGAAACAAAAAAAATTATATTGACAAAGAATGAAATTTTTTTTTGAATTATAATTGTATTTTGATAATCTAAAAATATATATATAAATATTACATAATAATATAGTCACACCGATTATACCGATCGAATCAGTGGTCGACCCGATCTAACCGATCGAACCAGTAACAAGTAGAGTTTCAGGTTCAATGATCCGATTTTAAAAACACTTTCTCCCGTAAAATTAGTCCTTCTTGCTGCTCCTACGCATCATTATTATTATTGTTACTAAAAAATACTATTTGTTTGGTTTTGATTTCTCGCTATGTTACCGATCTATTGAGGTATGGTGGATCTGTTGTTAAAATTTAATTGCTGTATGTGTAGATGTTCTTGTATTTCGTTATCTGTATTATTCGTATTAAGGGATTTTCTTTCTTTGTGAACTGCCATAGATGTTGCTTTTTAAATTAGATGCAGCTGTGAAATATAAGAATTTTTTGAAAATTGTTAAAAAAAACATAAAGAAATAATTAAATTAAATTAAGAAAAAATATAAGTGTATTAAGGCAAACAATTAACTAAGAAATTACACCGTATTCACATTTCATTTGATTAAAATCAGAAACGTTTTGTTAAAAATCAGAACAATTTCAATTTTTTAAATACAAACAATGAAATTTCTGAATAATGGTTCAGTCTTTTACATATTTGGGCCTTTCTATCAGCCCAATTTTGGCTGTTAGTGAAGTATTTTGGGCCTCAGTATTAAGCCTTTTATAATTGGGTCTCGGCCTTCTTGCTTCGTCTAATAATCACGCCTTATTTATATAGATAAAGTAAAAATTTGACTGACGCTTCCGCTATATCGCAAACCACCGGTAAACCCTGAGCTCAGCCACCGAATAATAACAATGGCGACTGCCGCCTTCACCAGTAATATTGTATCTTCTCTGTTATTCGCCTCCAACTTCCGGGGAAACCTCATCACTCCTATCAACATAGTGCGCACGTTAGCCTCCACGCACACTCGTTTCGAGAATCTTCAGCGGCAACTGAATTTTAATGCCGGAAGCAGAAGGTTAAGCTGTGCATCTACCGCTTCTTCAGATGTAAATTCAACTTCATCGGTTTCAACCTCTAGCAATTTTAATAGGTACCTAACAATTTCCTGCTTTATCATTTCACACGGCTTTATATTTCTCTCCAGTCACACACCTACAAAATCTGTGAGTGTTTTTAAAATTTTATCTTATTCTACGCTGTATTCCTGCGAGTTTTCACTTTCCTGAAACTTCCATTTTTGATAAGGAACACCAGGCTTAGCATAAATCTTTTTCTATATAATTCTAGGTTGCTCGTAATACTTGATCAAACTTAATCATTGTTTGCATCCGTGAATAATCAAGTTTCTGATTTAGCTTCATAACAGGTTAATGATAAAATAGTTAAATATGTAGTATTAAGTTTTTCACAGTAATAATGGTGATTTGTTACTGTCAGTATTCATTGATATTATGATAAATTTTACATTTACATGAATTGTAGTAACATAATGTTGAAATAAGTTTTCCCATCATTGAAGACCAGAACCGTACCCCCGTAACAGCTCTTATCTGAGCTGAGCAGCTACGGCCAGAGTATCATTGATACTTATTGAGAAATTGAACGATTGAGTAAAATCTCCTATTTATCTTAAGGGAATTCTCATTGCAAGTGTTACATTAGAACCTGATACATTAACACTGTACCCCGCCAAAAAGTTATTTAGACATCATAAAGTAGTGACTCCTTGTAATTATAAAAAGAACAATATTTTGAGGCAAGAGTGTAACATAAATGGTTGTCCTCATCCGATGGTTGATTATTAAGACAAAATGAAAGGACTTGTGTGGATGTACTGATGCCGCATTCATTGTCTTCAATTGTATATTAAGTATTCTATTACCGCTAATGCAATGACAACGATAGTAAGAAATGAGTTCTTGTATGACCATCGAAGATGATTACTTATTTTTTTCTGGTACAACTTGCCTATGTTATAATTTTTTATTGGGTTTCTTTTGCTTAATGCATGTTTTTTTGCTTTTTTTTTCAGCTACCCCACATATACCCGCCTTCTACCTTGCCCTCCCGAGAATGGTCCACCAAGGGTGGAACACTTGGTTGTTTCAGAAGGAGGACCTGTTCTTGACTATATTACTAGAGCTTTGAACCTTCCACCCTTGTGAGTCATTTAGCAAGTTCTGTTTGAATTATGGTTTGATACTATGCCAAAACTTATTGGTTAGGTTGATTTTTTTTTTTCCAAAATTGAAGGTATGTTGCAGATCTTATTCATTTTGGAGCTGTATTTTATGCTCTTGTATGCCCAGATCCTCCTACTAATGCAACACCCGAGCAAATCCAACTTTATAAGGAAGTTACAGATCCATCAGTTTTAAGAAAAAGATCATCTATTAAAGGAAAAACCAGACGAGAAGCGCAGAAAACTTTCCGGATAACTAGTACTGATGAGTTTGTCGAAGCTGGAACTTACTTACGGGTGCATGTACACCCAAAGCGCTTCCCAAGGTACTCATTGGATAATTATTCAACATATCCTGACTATTAGTATGGTGATACCTATAGATCTGCTCTGATCAGGTGTTATGAAATCGACTGGAGATCTCGAATTATTGCTGTGAATGAACATTACGTTGTTCTGGACAAACCTGCGGGTACATCAGTATGTGTTTGATTTTTCAATTCTTTTATTATTACTCTTGCACTGTAATTAGAGAGCTTGGTTAAACTCTTATATTCCTGAAACTATTTCGTGCTGATCCATTCTTGTTTTTTAAATGGATGATGAGTTAGATAGAAAGTTTTTCAGAAAAGATTTGTTAAATTTGTCATGCTTCTTTTTTCCTTAACAAACAAGTTTCACAAGTTGAAGTTTGGGTGAGTGTGATATTTCATTAAGCTTGTCCTTCCTGCTTGCCCCTGCAAAATAAGAAATTTCATTTTTTTAGATTTTTCTAGAACTGTGTATTTTTTAGTGCTCATCTCTCATATTGGCTTTTAGTTTGAGTTTTAACTATCTGGCATCCATTCTTTTCTTTTTTGGGAAGGGTGGGGGTGTGGGCAATGCATGATAATTTTTATGAGAGAAAAACACATCTGGTGCACAGTATCTGGCGTTTCTACCAGCATTCTTTTCCCAAACTTTGTTTGATTAATTACTCAACAAATTTTGGCTAAATTTTTCATTATTCATTATCCTTCGGGATGTTGAAGGCTAGTCAATTCCTAGCTAAGGTAATCTGTGATAACTTTGATCAGGTTGGAGGAACGACTGACAATATTGAAGAAAGTTGTGCAACATTTGCTACTCGTGCCTTGGGATTGGAGACGCCTTTAAGAACTACCCACCAGATTGATAATTGCTCAGAGGGATGGTATGAAAGACTAATTTGTTTATGTCTGTTATATAAGGATGTAAGAGAGTGGTAATTTAACTATTATTGATTTACAGTGTTGTGCTAGCGAGAACAAAGGAGTACTGCTCAGTTTTTCATGGGAAGATAAGGGTTAGTGATATAATTTTTTTCTTGTGGCAGCAATATGTTGAAAATGGCATCCAATCTGCAAAAACTTTGTTAGCCAAAAAAATCATGTTTAAATTTGAAGTTCTATTAATTTCCTTTGTAGCTAAAAAAGGGTGTTGTAGTTTATCTCCTCTTTTGGGCTCAATGAATTCTGTTGCTTATTCACATTATGTTTTATGGATTACCTTCTCTAAACAGTAGTTTTTCACAATTCAAAAGATGATTATAATTAATCTTCTTATTATGCCATGACTTCTTTACTCTCATGTTGCCAGAAACAAATTTAGAAAGTGACGCATGTTGTTTACAAGATTCTGTAATGTTTTCGTTTTTGAGGCAGTTGTGGGTGGTTCCGGGTTACTGGTCAATACTTCGTATATTTCTATCGAGAACATAAAAAAAAGGTAAGAGTAATGAAAATGATATGTGGTCTACAGGAGAAAAAGGTGAAGAAGCTATATCTTGCACTTGCCGCTTCTCCCATGGCACTTGGAGTTGTTACCCACTACATGCGTCCAATTAATATCGCACCTCGACTTATATCCGGAGGTAAAGAATTATTATCCAGAATATGTGATAATATTTTTATCTTGAGGAGTTCAATCCTTATTTTCCACTGCGAAGCATGACTAAACCTTATGAAATCTTTTTTTGGAAAAAACAATACTATTTGTTGACATGAATCAAAGCTGATGCTGTGGTGCATGCAGAATTCATTAGTGGTTGGCCCTTGTGCCAGCTTGAGGTCTTAGAATGCAAGAGGGTTCCCTGGCCGAGTAGTATCACTGAAAAGAAGAATCACATTGAGGATTGCGGATGGCTTACTAAAGATGTTGCATACGAGTGTAAAATCAACCTTTTGACAGGTCGAACACATCAGGTATAATTTCTGAAAAGTAAATACTGATGTTCAAGCTATAGTGGTCCAGCTTTTTCCCTATTTTTTATGGATGAATGTGACTAGCATAAAGAAACATTTATTTTCCCTGCTTTGGGTGTCTCATAATATGCCAATTCGTTTGTTTGCAGATTAGGGTACAATTAGCTGCTTGTGGAGCCCCTCTACTGGGTGACTCAATGTATATGCCAGCTGCAATCGCTGAGGCGACCCTTCCTGGACTTATTCCATTTGGTATTAACAAGAAAGAATATACCACTGATGCTGATAAAGCATTGGCTGTTGAAGAATGGATTGCACATCATGGAAAGGAACCTAGTGTTGCAATCGGTCTTCAGGCATGTCATATTTCATGGGATGAGGGTGAGCACAGTTATGAGGCTGGATCTCCATGGTGGAGATAGATAAAGTTTATTTATACCATTAATGCTGTTTCTGGATTAGTCAAAGTCGATGGTACCATTTACCAAAGGTTGTTCTTATTATTTTTTTAGTATTAAGCTCACTAAATTATCTGCTTTGCTCAACTTACCTATTTATTTCTTTTGAAATCTTGTATATTTTGTTGAATTCGAGGGGTTTTTCTATGCAGATTACAATGATGAACACATGGGTTTCACACTAGGACAAGATCTCGTTCATTCAATATGTTCATTCTTGTAAGGTACGAATATGTTTGCAAGCGTCTGGTTTTTAATGAACTCTTTATACCAAGCTGCTGATATTCTCGGAGTTCTCTTGAGGGTAGGAAAATCAACATGGTGAAGTCCAAATCTTATAGTGTAACCCGAAATCCACTCAAAGTTGTCAAGCAATGACCAAGCAAAATACCCTCTAACGTCTGCTCCTTTCCTGATAATAGCACAAAATACAAAAAAGCATTATAATTTATTGGATATATATAAAATTATGTAGAATGTTCAGTACCTTAGATTTTGGTTGGTAGAAAATATTGAGCCCGTAGGACATGTTATTGATTCTATGCGCCTTGGTTGTTTTTATAGCTAAACCGACAAATTATCCATGTGATTTGTTTGTCATAATTTTATTGGTTCTTAATTCTTCATATGTTTTAGAAGATGCAGCAATCTGTCGGGGGTGGCCGATAATGAAATAGTTAGAAGACATAAATATTTATTGTGAAGTGTTTGAAAAAACCATTATATTCAGACATGATTGTGGATTTATTGATATGAAAAACCCTAGTTCTTAAATCGATGAATCTTAAAATTTGAGCAAATTTTTTTTTAATTTTTAAAAAATTAAATTATTTAAACTCCTTGGAAGGGAAAAAAAAAAACTGTTACAATTCACTGCTTGCATTGTAAGATATATGACTATAGGAAAAGGTTGGTTTACTGCATCCTAGAATCACATGCGTATTTGTAAGTTCAATTATTATGTCAACTTTGGTGAACGATTTGGCTTGATAACAATCATTCTAACCTAATCCAATAAATAGACTGAAAGATGGCATTGTAGGAACTAGAACAAATAAGAAGACAACCTTAAAACAAGATATTTACCTTATTGCCATTGCCAATGACTCCAAATAGCTACTCATGTACTCAACTCTCTTGACATCGTTGATGAAGTAAGTTGTGGATGAATTTAAGTCATCCAGATCACCAATCCCTGCAATTTTTTTCCTTCTATTTTCAGCATTTGAATTATATTTTCAACAATAGAATAAAGTTTATATATTCTTTACAAACCATTTTCCGTGATGAACATTGGTGTGTTATTGTATCTATTCATTATGTATGTCACGATTTTCTCCATTCCTTGAGGGTGCACATATAGCCAGTCAACTGCCGTCTGCAAAGCATTTCATCATATTAGTTGTACATAAGAGTGAAAGGTCACCATGGATTAATATTAATATTTCATTTTTAAGGTATTTTCTGAGCTCCTAAATATTAGATAATAGTTTAGAATATTCTGGAAACGTATAAAAGATTGTGGAGTTACAAAACTTGCAGAGAAATCATTAAACATGAAAGAACTAATTGATGAATTTGAGTATGTTCATACAGATTATGATCTTACAGATTCACCAATAGGTTCCCCATCTCTGATTGCAGTCCGGAGGGCATATCCCTCTGATCTGGAAGCTCCAGGTTCTCCTGGTTCGCATTTTGAATATATGCAGTCCTTGCTGTAGAAACTTGTGTAATGATTGATGCCGATGAAATCCAACCCATTCCCCAAATTATTTACATCATTCTTCGAAAATACAGGCAATCGTGATCCTATTAAATTATGCATCTCTTCAGGATATTTTCCATATATTATAGGATTCAGGAACCTGCATTTTGTTTTTAAATTGATGAGTAGAGCAAGTCTGTGTGTTGTTTCCATATCTGGGGTAATTCAGGTCGGAAAGTGGATGCTCTAATTTGGGTGTAAAGAAAAAGTTCTTACCAATTCAAATAGAAAGATTGAGCTCTCTCAGCAGCCAATTTATCCTCTGTAGAATTGCTAAAAGGCTCGTACCAAACGGCATTCATAACAATTCCAATGCTACCTCCCTGTTCTTTCTACATTTATAAATTACCCGAAAACAGTTAGTATTCATGAATTACTTGATAGATAGTGACATCTATTTATATAATACACATACCTGGTATTTATTTCTGTAAATTTTGACAGCTGCTGAATGACACAAGATCATGTTATGTGCTGCAATTAGAGGCTCCTTTTCTGAGTTACCTTTGCTGCAGTTCCCATATGATCCAGAGCAACGTGATGGAGGGTAAATCCCTGATCTGTAACCGCGTATTGCCATCACATTTGGCTCATTGAAGGTGACCCAGTATTTCACTCGGTTCCCTAAGTATTTAAAGCATATGTCTGCATAATATTCAAAATCTTTCCTGAAAAATGTTCGATTGATTCACGTTAGCGGAGGCGTTTTCTTAACAATCTTTTGAAATTTAATAAAAAAAAGTAGTAGTCCAACTATGTCAAATTAAGCATCTTGATTTTGAGATATACCTTATGTTTGGGCTAAGCCATGCACCATATCTTTCTTCAAGTTCTTCGGGGACATCATAATGAGTTAAAGTGACAAAAGGCTGGATCCCTGATTTCATTTATATAAGATCAGTGATCATTTTGCGCCTCATACTTATTATCATATGTTGTTTTACTATTTAACCTTTATACAGAAGGGCATCGATAAGCTTGCTGTAATGATAAACCCCGGCCATGTTCACATTTCCAAATCTTCCTTCTGGAGATTCAGTGAAGAATTGAAGTATTAAACAAATAGTATAGTTTAAAAAAGAAGAAAAGATTGAAAAATGCACTTACTGGGGAGAATCCTTGCCCATGATATGGAAAACCGGAAGCTGTTCAGACCAAGATCCTCCATGAGTTCAATATCCTCCTGTTATTTTATAACCAGCACAAACAAATATGATATGGCGCCAAACCAAAATCGCGATCAAGGTTCTCCTTTTCACACTTTTCAGTTTTAACAACTTCTATACATGCATGGAAACAACAGTACAAGGTGGATATATAAACAAAGAGTATATGGCAATTCACCTAATGTTCAATTACCTTCCTGTATTTGAAAAAGATCCTGTATTTGAAAAAGAGCACTTTACCTCTTTGTAATTTTATAGAAGTTTCACCATGTCACCTGATATTTTTATATCTGGCATTTTACTTCTCTGTGTTATGATAATGTGACAATTTTGCCCTCCTATGTTATATGTTATGAATAGCGTGGCAATTTACCCACGTGAAATGATAAATGTGGCAATTTATCCCCCCTCCCTTCCCTATGTCACAAAATGCTTTTCACGTCCACTCTCAATTTCGGTAAGTGAGTTACATCTCTTGCTCAAGGGAGTAAATTGCTTCTTTAAAGTTTTCATAGGTGATAAATTTTTTTTTAAAATTATATGGGAATAAATTGAATTTTATGAATATCACATGGGTATAAGCAAAGAGTGAAATATGAAAACACTCCTGTGCTTTACCTTATTCTCAAGAGACCTTTTTGTAATATTTCTTTTCCTTCAGAATTTACCTTTTTTTTTCTCTCTTTTCTAATTATCACACATTATTCTAGGGCTGGGTGTTTGGGTCGGATTTTTGACATTCAGGTTCGGACCCGAACTCGATATATACTTTCGGGTTGGGTGTTGGGTATTAGACTCACACCATTCGCGACTTGTTCGGGTATTTAAAACAAAAACAAAAAATTGGCCCAACAATTATTTAGCAATTAGCAGCACATTTCTTTGTAAAGAAAGTGAAGTTTTCTATAAATTTACTTTAATTGGTGGCTCCAAGATTGGATTTTTTTGGCTTGAGGTTCTTTCGAATCTTCATTCCATGTGAGATTTCTGTTATATCTCAATTAATTATTTTGTATTGTTTTAAGTATTACTTCTAATCATACTTATTTGACTATTTTGAATGTGAAAAATACGATTTCTATTTTTATTTTTTGCTTTTCGGTCTTGTATATATATATATTATAAAAGCATGAATATTTCTTAACTTTTTTGTGCGGACTAAAATATCCTTAATTGATTATTATCTAATTAAATGATAAATATATAAAAGTAATTGAAGAGGTATGAATAGACACAAAGTCTCATTGTATTTATCTTCTACATAAACTCCTAAAATTTATAAATTATCTCTTACATCATTTTTTGTTATTTTAATATTCTCTTATAATAGATAAAAACGAACCATAAAAATACACTATTATTTTAAATAGTCCCTAAATAATAGATGAACATTATTATATTATAGCATCAATATTTATTTAAACAACAAACTATTAATTTAAAATTTTAGTACAATATAAGTCATAAACATTCTAAATATAAAAAATTAAATTGAAATTTTCTTAAATATCTTGATGTTACAAAACAAAATTAAAACTTAATCGTATCTTACTACGATAGAATAAAAAATACTTATGGCATGGCTAATTACGTAATATCAAGACATGCATAACCTTGAATTTTCATGGAATTTTTTTCGTGAAAACGGGTGAAATTGGTGAAAAGGGGTGAAATCGATAAAAAAAATAAGAAATCTTTAAAATATGTGAAATTGATGAAAATTCGAGTGCAATTGGTGAACACTGACGAAGTTGGTGAAAATTTGGGTGAAACCGGTAAAAAAGTGCCCCCGAAATTGGTAAGCACATGTGAAATCGATGAAAATTCGGTGAAAAATGAATAAAGTTCAGTTTGGTGAAAAGAACATGTGATATCAGTAAAAACAATGTTCAAAGTAGGTGAAAACGGGTTAGTATGATAAAAATGTTTGAAAAATCAGTTAAAACAAAAGAGTTTAATTGACAATATAAGGTGAAACTGGTAGAAAAATGATTTAAAACGGGAAAAATAATGGGAAAAATCTTAAAATCTTAGAAACTATAAAAATAAGTTATAACCGATAAAAAAAAGGGTAAAACAGTGAAAAAATTAAACTGGTTAAACAGGTGAAAAATTAAAGTAAACTAAAAATAGGTGAAAACGGATTAATTTGCTTTATTTTATGACATAATCAAATTAATTTTACTCTTATTTACAAAACACACCCATAAAATTAACTAGACACGTACAACGTACGTGCACTTTCCTAGTATATATATAAGATTAAAATTTCGGGTACCCATCAGACCGGGTTGAATTTTGGATGTGAAAATTCACTTCCCGTCAGGTCAGATACCCGATCCAAAATACCCAATACCCGACCCGCACCCACCCCTACATGATTATTCAAGGTAATGTGACTATCAAGTGTCAACTTCTCGCGAATGACAACAATGCTCTTTTATGTGATCGGTTTTAGAATGAAATGTCCACATAAATAATAATTCCATCTTGAAGAGTGTTGGTTTTAGATGTCGAAAGTTATCATCCAATAATAACGTCTATATCTTAACACAACATCATCTAATTTTTTATGTTTAATTCATTTTACTAAAAATTTAAGAGCCTGTTTGTTTGGTGTTTGGGAAAGTAGTTTGAGAGAGATGAAAAATTTATTTCAGAAAATAGAAAATATGTTTGTTTGACATTTCCCAAACACGAAATTTTTTTGGAAAATGCCAAACAAACAGGCCCTAAATATTTAACCCCAACCACCATTTTAGATGTTGAAATATAAATAGTTTAATTGAATTGTTGAAATAATCGGTTTAAATGAATATATGAGATTATGAGCAATATTGCACTGAATCATACCACAATTGAGGAAGAGTTGTAAATTATTGCAACTTTCGAATACAAAGAGGTATTACGGATAAACAATTACATAATATTTTATTTTAAAAAAAATAGTAGGCAAAGCATGGGTTTATTTTTGCATTTCTCCCTATAAATAAGCTCTTAAATAATTAACAAAAAGATATGTAAGAAATTCGGCGTAGAGACTACAATTTAAGCTTTGTGGATTATTGGCACAAGATCGCAATTAATTCTTCTTTATTACTCCCTCCATTCCTTGGTATATGTGGTTTAAGGTTGTTTCACAAGGATTAAGGAATTAATTAATGCTCTAGATTTTAGGAAAAGAAAAGGATAGTTGGACAAAATTACCCCTTGAGTAACATGAGTAAATATTTTATAATTCCCATAATCCTCTCTCTATTTCCCATAAATCTTTCTTTATCTCTCTTAATACTCAATCATCATCTTACGTTAACAATCTTTTTTTCTCTTTCTTAACCATTTTTCTTTCTCTTTCTTAGTTATATTCAATCAAATGTGCAGTCCATTCAATCCTTCATTCATATCTTTAACTTTTTTTTAATATTCACTTTCTTGTCTTCTATGATATCCATTATCTTTTCACCATTTCCCATTTGAAGAAGAAAAAAAATGCAAGACTGTAAATTTGGATTATGTCCATTTCAATCATAATGCCGTACTCACTATATTTTAATTTTGAGATTCTTCATCTCCTCACTCATAATAGCTAGTACATGGTTATTTGTTTTGAAAATCGGGAGAAATTAAATATATTTAGTATTCCAATTTTTAATGAAGAAGGGTAAAAATATCAAAAATAACATTTAAGTTTATCCTGAAATTCTAAAGTGACATGTATTGTGGAATTTTTTTTTCTCTCTAATGTGAGTCCTAGGGCTGTCAATGGGTCGAATTCTGGTCGGACCAGACTCGTCCAGATCCGGCTCCATTTATATCGGATTGAATCCTGTCGGATTCGGATCTTGCTCGGATCTAGATTTTTTGAATCCAACAGATCTTGGTCGGATTTGGCCGGATATCAGATATTTTTCGGATCCAATAAAATTTGTATTTAAAAAGTAAAATTAATATTTTTTTCCTAAAACAAGTTTATTATCTTTTCAATTTTATTTAATTTTAGCTCACATTTTCAAAGTTTCTTTACTATATTTATATTTGTAGAATGAATATATTGGTTTAGATAAATTTATAAACGAATTACAAAATTACTATCTTCTTAAATTGACGTTGAAATATTATAAATGATACTTATTTTTATAAATCATTTTGTATATATATCTTTCTTTTATTTGTTGTCGGATATGGATCTTCAACGGATCGAATCGACCTAAATTCATATTCACTCCATGAGTTTCGGATTTCGGATATTTATAATCGGATCAGGTCCATCGAATCTCTAATCGGACAATTATCCTAATAAATCGGACCGAATTCGGACTGATCCGGATTGAAATCCGCCCCATTAACAGCCCTAAATGTGACATTAGGGCTGTCAATGGGTCGAATTCTGGTCGAATCAGGCTCGTCCAGATTCGACTTCATTTATATCGGATTGAATCCTGTCGGATTCGGATCTTGCCCGGATTGTGCTCGGATCTAGATTTTTTTAATCCAACGGATCTTGGTTGGATTTGGCCGGATATCGGATATTTTTCGGATCCAATAAATTTGTATTTGAAAAGTTAAATTAATATTTGTTTTCCTAAAACAAGTTTATTATTTTTTAAATTTAATTTAGTTTTAGCTCACATTTTCAAAGTTTCTTTACTATATTCATATTTGTAGAATGAATATATTGGTTTATATAAATTTATAAACGAATTATAAATTACTAACTTCTTAAATTGACGTTGAAATATTATTAATGATACTTATTTTCATAAATCATTTTGTATATATATCTTTCTTTTTATTTGTTGTCGGATACGGATCTTTAACGGATCGGATCAACCTAAATCCATATTCATTCTATAAGTTTCGGATTTCGGATCTTTATAATCGGATCAGGTCCATCGAATCTCTAATCGGACAATTATCCTAATAAATCGGACCGAATTCGAACGGATCCGAATTAAAATCCGCCCCATTGACAGCCCTATGTGACATATATTGTGATCTTTATAATCGGATCAGGTCCATCGAAACTCTAATCGGACAATTATCCTAATAAATCGGACCGAGTTCGAATGGATCCGAATTAAAATCCGCCCCATTGACAGCCCTATGTGACATGTATTGTGGAAAGAAGAGAGTATCGCACTTTTAGTCATGAGGTGGACCCTTCTTCTTCAAGAAGATTGGGCCCTTTGAGTATAATATCAATATAATCAGATTATCTCTAAGCTAAATTAAAAAAAGAGCATATATTATCACTTCTTCTTAAACGAAGATTGGGTCCTTTGAGTAAATTTAATTTGATTATCTAAAAAATAAATTAAAAAATTAGTACTCCGTATATCAAATTTGAGAGATTTGTGAAAAATTAAATGAAATCAAACATGTCAACAATCACTAATACTATCCTAATTGTTATTTAATCTGCGTTTACAGAATTAATCAAGGACCTCCTCAGGTTCCAACAATATCAGTACGTGTTAAATTTTCTTTGTAAGAAATATCCTACTTGTCAGTGGACATACATTACAATTTACAAGTGGATATACAAATAGTTTCTCAAAAAAAAAAAGAAAAAAGAAAAACAAGTGGACATACAAATACAAAGTGCATAAAAGCGATAATACTGCAATGGTGTACGGTCACTATCCAGAAAAAATAAAATGGGCCAAAAAGGTTAAACTTTAAAATTGACGCCAATGGACCAAAAAGCTGAGAGTGGGCCCTTCAAATTTATTAAAAGTGTTTGTTACTAATTAAATTATTATGATAATACCAATTAAGATTTTGCAAGGAAGAAAGCCGAGCATTTTGATGCTGACATAATTGTAATTTTCAGAATTAGGGTTTCCTAATGGGACCAATTAAAATTTTGCAAGGGCAAGGAAGAAAGCTAATCATTAAGTTTGGCCGACCATTTTGATGCTGACAAAATTGTAATTTTCAGAATTTGGGTTTCCTATAGTTATAAAGTTATTATTTTATTTATTAATTATATTTAATTTGTATAAATTTTTGTTACATGTAATTTAATTTGTGTTAGACAGAAAAAGGAAAAAGTTGAAAACGGCCTACGTTAATTGAAAGTAAAATTGTAAAAGAATGCTTTTGACTTCCTATGTATTCTTAAAAAAATTAAAAAATTTATAACTATTTGAGTTATTTATATTAACACAAACAATGTGATTTCAACTTTATATATATCCACCATTATTATTTTTTACTTGAAGCCACTTTTCTCATATGCATTCACAGGTAAATATAATATTACATTATCTCAATTTTCCAAAATATCTTCCTCAATCACTTTTTAATTGTTAAGCTTAAAAGTATTCTAGCTTTTAGCTACATTAACCATCAAATTAAACAATGGAAAAATTGCTTTTTTGGTACCATAGGATAGAACAACTTGCAATTTTGGTACCATTGGATACAAAAATGCAAATTTGGTACCATAAGATAGGTTTTCATTGCAACTTTGGTATCAAACCCAATTTTCCCACAAAGTTAATGATAATTTAACCCCTATGAAACCTATAAAATGCATAATGTTCAATTTACCCCCTCATGGTTTAAAAATGAGCATTTTATTCCCTGATGTTTTTATAGGCGGCACTTTATCCACTTCTGTTATGATAATGTGGCATTTTACCCCCTTTGTTATGATAAATGTGACAATTTATCCCCCTATGTTATAAAATAGTTTGCATGTCTACTCTCAATTTCGGCAAGTGAGTTACACTCTCCGGCTGAAGGGGGTAAATTGATTCTTTCCATATAAAGGGTAAATTGAACATTATGCATTTCATAGGGGGTAAATTGTCATTAAAATTGTAGACAAATTGGGTTTGGTACCAAAATTGCAATGAAAACCTATCCTATGGTACCAAATGTGCATTTTCGTATCCAATGGTACCAACGTGCAAATTAGCCTATCATATGGTACCAAAAGCAATTTTCCCAATTAACAATTAAGCATTGCTGTTAATTAACTCAAGCAATGCATGAAAAACACACTATAAGACGACGTTAATTCATTACTCTCTCCGGTTTTTTCATTTGTCGCTTTGACAAAATTTTTTTGTTTACTTTTATTTGTCGCTTTAGGACTCCAATGCAAAAATTAATGCTGTTTTACCAATTTTACCCTTCTTACTAATACTTATTATTAATTCTAATTAATGTTAAGCTTATTTGATTAGAAAGATATTTTGGATTTTTAACTTAAAAAAAGTAATTATTTATGACATTCCTTAATTCATGTGTAATCATCCAAAGCGACAATTAAAAAAAATCGGAAGAAGTATAAATCTTCAATAATAACCCATGCATCCCTCTATTAATAATTATTGTCAAATTAATGTATCAAACTAATTAATGAAGTAATTAATTAGTTAATCACTTACCGGATAAAGATGGTAATGATCCACAGCGATATCTCCATTACTCCCATCAAAGATCTTACCTTTATACATTTCAAGAAAAGAAGACATATACATATCAATGGTTTTTGTTGAATCATATATGACCGAATTAGATCACAAGTCAAATAAATATTTTTACCATTTTTATGTGCAAAGATATCCCAGTTACTTAGTCCTTTCCCATCACTCAAGATAGCTCCTTCATACTGAATTAAATAAATAAAAAATGAGAACAAAAAAAACGTCATTTAATTAAGTACGTAAACATTAATTAATTAATAAACAATTATATATAATTTGGTTAAATAAGTACTTGATAGGAAGAAGATGCAGTTCCAAAAAGGAAATTGTCTGGAAACGAAGAGGTGCGGGAAGTCAACTCCATTGATCCGGTCATCATTGAGTTAAAAGCCAAAAATAATAATAATAAAAGAGAATTGGACAAGCACATTTTAAGTGTCTATGATGAATTAGGAGAAAAGAGTGGAAGCTTCATATATGGCATTGTAGAAAAGAAAGGAAATTAATTAGCTATATATAGGGTTTTGAGATATAACAATCTTTTTATCTACTAAATTATGTATTTACAGCTCAGACTGAAAAATATATAAGGTATATGTCATTTTCAACGTGGTGTTTTCGGGTTTTTTGCACTTTGCACCCCAAAAACATAGGAAATAAGCACTTTGCACTCCCGAAACTTAGATTTAGCACTTTGCACCCTCGAAATATGAAAAATGCAGCAATTTGCACCCTATTTTATTTTCAAGCAAAAACTCAAGGGCAAAATAGGTAATTCTATTGAAAATCTTTGGCACTTTGCATCCCCAAAATAAAAATAGCACTTAACACTCCCTAATTAAGAACAAATCAACAACTTGCACCCCTGAACCATAATAAATGAACAATTTGCACCCCAAAACACAAAATTAACACTTAACACCCTCAAATTAAAAAAAAACTCAAACCCCTCGTTTTTTCCGGCAATGATGACCATTACGGTAAAAAAAAATTAAGGCAAAATAGGTAATAATTTATGGGTCTTTGATATTTTGAAGTAGACAATGAGTCTTCGAGAAGTTTACTTGTACTTTATTAAGTTATTTATGGTTATATTGGTTAAAAGAAAGATGGAGAGATAAATGAGTATTTGAATATTTATAATTGTATTTTGCAAAATTTAAGGAAAAAAATGAATTACCTATTTTGCCTTAGATTTTTTACACTCCAATAGTCAACTTTGACGAAAAAAAAATGAGGGGTTTGAGTTTTTTTAATTTGAGGGTGTTAAGTGTTAATTTTGTATTTTGGGGTACAAATTGGCCATTTATTGTGTTTCGGGGGTGTAAGTTGCTTATTTGTTCTTAATTAGAGGGTGTTAAGTGCTAATTCTATTTTGGGGATACAAAGTGCGAAATTCTCAAGTTTTGAGGGTGCAAAGTGCCAATACTATTGAATTACCTATTTTGCCCTTGAATTTTTGTTTGAAAATAAAAGAGGGTGCAAAGTGCTACATTTTTTATATTTCGAGGGTGCAAAGTGCTAAATCTAAGTTTCAAGGGTGCAAAGTGCCTATTTTCCATGTTTCGGGGATACAAAGTGCAAAAAACCCGATGTTTTCAGTAGGATTCAAACTTAAGTTTCACTTCTTGTGGTCCCAAATTACTATAATTTTGCCAACCCACTTTGGATAAGATATAACAATTTACTTGTTAATTATATACCACATGCAAATTTTGCCAATCCACCTTGGATAAGATATGCCAATTTACTTGTTATATACCACATGCAATTTAGCTCCTTGTAAAAAAAATAACTACACCACCTCTTTCTGATTATACTCGTACTATATTTCTTATAATAACTATAGTAATAAATAAAAAACTTGACAAATGAAATATATATATACAGAATTTTATAAAAAAAAAAAAAAACAAAGCTGTGGAGCAGCACTAACGTAATTATGAGTTAAATGATAGTAGTAGAGGTTTTCAATTCATTCACAATTTTTATTAGAATTCATCACATGGATTTATATGGACTGTGTTTAACACATCTCAAAAGTTAGTTTAAGATGTGATGATTGTCCAATCCTCATAAGGTGGATTTAATTATTGTTTTAAACCAATGTGAATATTTAGTCTCAATACTCACCCTTCATGTGTGGGCGGGCTGAATGTGTGGGTGAAGCAAAACCAACACGTGATATATCAATGTCCAACCTTGTGAATTGCGACATGTGGGTGTAGCACATGCCTTTGTTAACCGGAGGAATAATGACACTTCAGACGTTAACTGGAGGAATATTGACAACTCAAGTCTTTGTTATCTGGGCGAAGATTGTAAGGAGATAATGAAGCTCATCACAAAAAAAGGTGGCCCACATGTAGTCGACCGAAAACCTGACAAATTTTGCCCGATCTTTTTCTTTATTTTCCACTGTGTTTTTACGATGTTCATGTTTTCATGTATATTTAGACCCGTGGATAACAATTTTAAAAAATTTAGTAATATATATAGATGAGATTGAGAACTATTATGTCCAAAAGACTTCCACTATTATGTTCATGAAAAATAATTAATTGAAACCAAGCTCAAACACAAAATTTCGAGTTCGATAAAATTCAAGCAAAACTTGACAGCGTGTCATTCGATCAATACTATCCGATTCGATAACACCCCTAATTAAAATTGTTAAATAATTGAATACAACTTCATATGATTGCTGACTTGGTGTTGGCCCACTTAAATTATGAAGCAGGACCAACATCAACAGCTTCAAACAGTTTTTGTGCATTATATTTCCAAAAAAAGAAAAAAAATGGCAAAATTTTGTTCAAATGTCAAAAGTCCAAAAAAATTGGCCAATTTTGTTCTGGTCTCACAGCTTCCACGTAGCCAATTAAAGTTCAGTGACAACTGACAAGTACACAACAACTAATGTGTTGGATTGGAACCACTCCAACAGTATATGTAAATAATGTTTATGAATAATTAAGGGATGTTTGTTTGATATTTGATAAAGTAATTTGGGAGAGTAGTGGAAATTTGTAAAATAATTTTAAATTGTGTAATATTGTTTGTTTGAGTTTTAAAAATAGTTTGAGAAAATTAAAAAGTATAAAATTTATTTCAAAAAGTTGAAAACATGTTCTTTTGATATTTTTCAAACACAAAATAATTTTGAGAAACGCCCAACAAATATGCTCTGAATCATAATTCCCCATAATATTTCAGTCTTAAGTAATTCTACTTTCTCCTAAAAAAGCATAATAGTAATAATAATAATAATAATAATAACTCTACTTTAATACAAACCCCACTAATCACCAACAAAAAATGGTTGGAAGAGACCGCAAAAAGTTTGACAAGAGACATCACCGGTCCTCGTCTCTTGGAAACTCGAGAAATTATATATTTCCTATATTTTCTAGCGCAATTTTCTCTCTTATTTATTTCCTTATATTTTTCGTAAATTGTCGCTCAATCATTCAAATAGTGATTTCTTTAATCAAAGGAGTGCTTACAAACAACTTAAGAAACTGTTTCGTAGATTCTCTTTTTGGAGGAAAAAAAAAAAAAAAAACTCCTATCTCCGTTTTTTTTTTGTCATTTTAAAGGATTACACATAAATTAATTAAAAAAAAACTACTCCCGAAACATCATTTTAATCAACTAATCATATTATTAATTAGTATCAATTACAAGCATTAACAAGAAAGATAAATTTTTTATTTTATATTAAACTTCTAAAATGATAAATAAAAGTAAACAATCTTTTATTGACAAAACACAATTAAAGAATAAAGGGAGGGAGTATCTATTGATGTTGGGAAACGGAATGGTCATTTTTATTTCTCTAAAAATAAGTTACAAGTCAAAAGCTAGAAGGAGCACCCTGAGGCCATCTCCAATCGAACCCCATGCCCAATTGCACTATTTTTTGCCCAATTGTCTTGTCCTCTTGCATTGTCTCATGCCCTTTCGACCCACCTAAAAAATCCATCTCTAATCGAAGGATAATCAACATCCATTTAATTCAGTTTCACAAATTTTCCACTCTCTCCACTCAAACTTATTTTAAGAATATTAATAATAACAACAACAACGTTTAATTTCTATTTATTTTGCCTAAAAGCCCTTCATTGTTTTGCCTCAAAAATTCGGACAATCCAAGTATTGCCTAAATTTGTTTAACTTATTTTACCTGCAAACATTTAGTTTCTATTTATTAACACTATTAAAAAAAAATAAAAACCAACCCACCCACCAAGCACAATGCGCGTTGCCAGCAGGCAAACAGGCGGGCAATGGTTGCTCGTCTGTTTGCCGCCTTGCCTGCCCGAAGGGCCCTGCTCCCTTGTTTGACCGATTGCCAACCATCATCTACAACCGAATAACGCCAGCAATTCCACCTCATCTTCGATTGCCGGATCGATTGGAGATGACCTGATTATAACAGATCCTTTGATAATTAGAAGATGAATTCCACATTTCCAATTATTTCATGCAAATTCTTACAAAAGCAATTTCGAGTATATATATATATATATGTTGGAACTTTATAGGTTAATGAATTAATTTGTTCCTACTATTCTTAGAAAAATATTATTTGTTATTTGCGATTAAATTTTTTGTTCATGGAATTATATTTACAATACAAATTTTTTCAGACCTATTCTCACGTATTTAGGTCCGTATAAAAATGTCACATAAATCATTAAAAATATACAAATATAGGTGACATTTTAATATTATTATTTTTAATTATGTGTGACACCTTAGTTTTATATAAGCATTCCGATTATACACATGTTAATATTCTCATAGATAAATTTTATTACAATATGATATTGGTTCATGAAGAGATGAATGCCAATGATCAAAAAAGAAGAAGAATGCAGAGAAAACTGGGCAAGAAAATAGAAATTGAGTGTAAAAATATTATTATGATAAAACTGTATGTACAAAGGGTCGAACCCTGCCTATTTATACAAAGGATAAGGCGGTCAGCCTCATAAATAACTTAACAGAATTGTAACTTAAATGAAATGTTGCCGTTCCACTAAATACAGAAATAAAGAAAATAAAATAAAACAATAGATAGAAAATTAAATAGAATCCCTAAAATCCCAAATTTTTGTGCTCGTCTCTAAGCTTCCAACCTTCAATCTTTAAGCTGATGCTGTTAAATGCTGAGACCTTTATTATCTCCAATATTCCCCCCTCAAGATGGAGCATGGATATCAAGCAGCGCCATCTTGGACAACATACTAAGAAAACGAGGTAAAAGCAATGATTTTGTTAGTAAATCTGCAGTTTGATTTTCAGTATGAATAGTCAAAAGCTTTATTTGATTTCTTTCAATTTGTTCCCTTATAAAGTGACAATCTATCTCAATATGCTTAGTTCATGGTAAACTGGTTTGTTAGCTAGCTATAGCCTATATGAATATCAGAATTGTTATCACAATATAATAAAGTAGGATATGAAATTTGAACTTGTAAATCACGGAGCAATTGTTGTATGTTACGCTCGAAATACTAGTACGTAATCGCGCAAGTATACGGTCGTATGCAAGTAATAAAGTGGTAAAGGGTGTCGAAGCCACGAGGAATCAAACGAGTAATTATCAAAACCTATTCTATTATCTTACTTGAACTTATGTGGAAAATAGTAGTGAGATTGTAGTTTGTTTAATCAACCAAAAGCGGAATGAGTAAAAATTGCAATACTTTGATTCGATTAATAAAGGTTCCTAGATTTCTATGTCACTTAGAGTGATCTAATCTTGAATGACTCACAAGTTGATAACTATACTTATGTTTGATGTTCAAGGTTTCGTAAATTATTCATACGTATCTTCCGATAGCATACAAACCTACCAACGTAGACTAATCCAATTTATGTCTAAAAGGATTAATCCTAAGTGATGCATTAATTCTCAAACCTTATTAGAACATGAAATGACCTAGGTATATTTCTATCCTAAAATCAAATCACAACCTAGTTTTATAACCAAATCTTTAATCAACTATTTCTAGCAATTAAAGATCAATCCATTTCATCCTATGGTTGGCCTAACCACAAGTTGACAAAAGCTCAAACTAGATTAACAAACATTTATAAGCATAGAATCAACTATTAACTCATCATTCAATCATAGATCAATCATAAGCTTCATAGAAACCTAGGAATAAAATACTTAGCTACTCATATTAATCAACATAATTTCCATTACTTTAAAGGAATTCATAAGTACAAAGTAAACAAGATAAGGGTTAAGAAATAAGCTTAGATGATGAAATCCAAGACAACTCTTCTCTCAAGCCTTTGTATTCTCCAATCCAAAAGTGAAAGCAAAGTGAAGTCTTCAAAAGGGCGGCCAGAAGGTTTTGAGATGTAAAAGTTGTTTTATGAATTTCACCCATCTACCCTTTAACCTAGCAAAAGTGTAACCTCCTAAAGCCTAAATTACCCCAAAAATTATGGTAACAAAGACTACAAAGTCCCCAAAGGAGGTTTTAATTACAAGGGAAAACAAGGGGAATTGTCCAAAAACACCCCTACTTCCCGCAGATAAACATCAGCCGAGAGTAGGGGCGAGAACAGGGGTACACCGCGGTGTATATATAATACACCGCGGTGTGATAGGCCTTACACCGCAGTGTAAGTCTGGCGGTAAGCTTCCAGCTCTGCCGCACTTCCTTCCAAGCAGCATATCTTTTGATTCCGAACTCCGAATGCAGATCCGTAAAGTCCGTAGCGTAGCTAACTCACTCATCTATGACATATCCAAAATTCAGCTCATTTGGATCATCCTTGATAAAGTTGTGCATACTTTAGTGAACAGCTGTCTGCAATCTTGTACAATTTGCTTCGGATTCTATTCTCTTTGAAGCTCAAGCTTGACTCGCGGGGTGGGTAGAGTGACTCGCAACATTGATACGCAACTCCGAATCACTCTAAGATGTTAATTCCTACAAACCACGGAGAAAGCGATCAAAACGAGAACAAAAACACGAAAAACGAACAAAGGCCAAACAAAGGGGCCAAAGAAGGAAAAGCCACGCAAACACACAAAAGCAAGCAA